>CAHIKZ030004269.1:2552500-2875000 GCA_903632075.3 Acanthosepion pharaonis
TTGTCAGTCGTATTCAATGATATATATATATATATATATATATATATATATATATATATATATATATATATATATATCAGTATATATAATTGGTATACACGGAATGAATTCCAATAACCAACAAATTTGATTGGTTATTCTAGCTTTTTGTAACAATGTTTCCCCTAGTGTAGGATCGTTAATTAATCTGGAAACTTTTAAAACCATTTATTTTTTTTCAGCATCATCACTTGATAAGACACAGAGTGTGTTGAAACAAAATGGCTATTTTTGTAGTGATTTTATAACATACTTATGTTATAATTTTTTTATAAAAATAATTATATATATATATATATATATCTCCAAGTATAGGATTGGTGTATACGGAATAAATTCCAATAACCAACAAATACTATTCTTAAAAGAGTGCTCATTACAGAGTAGAGCAAATATAATTATTTATTCGAAAATTATAACATAAATATGTTATAAAATCACTACAAAAATAGCCATTTTGTTTCAACACTTCTGGTGTTTTATCAAGTGATGCTGTTGAATGTAGAATCTTCCACATTCAAGAGAGAGAGAGAGAGAGAGAGAGAGAGAGAGAGAGAGAGAGAGAGAGAGAGAGAGAGAGAGAGAGAGAGAGAAAGAGAGAGAGAGAGAAAGAGAGAGAAAGAGCGAGTGAGATAGGTACTTCCAAAGAAAAGCGACACCTAATGCTTAAAATGCAGTTTTAAAAATTAAAAAAAATATTAATTAATCTGATTTGAAATAATTATTATTGCTTTTAGTTCAAAATACCGTAGAAAAGCATTTTCAACACGGAAGCGGATGTTTATATGAGGTGTTGCCAACTTTCTTGCTAGACTTATTTTTGGGATTTTTTAAGGGGTACATAACTGTAACAATTACTTGACAAATATAACGCGAACGCCTTTTTTATATAATTTTTTTTAACTAACCTGTAATCTTTAGAATTTAAGAAAAGATTCTAAGCAATCTAATATTTTATTGAATTTTAGGTACTTTGGCTTTATAGTTTAACTTACGGAGACGCTTGTAATAAATTTTAATTGGACATAAGTGGATTATGTATACTCATTTTTTTTAGCGAATCTTTATATATATATATAAACTACAAGTGCACCTTTAAAATTTTTCTTTGTATGTTTTTCATAATTGAATTTGTTATTCATTTTCGACAATGAGTGGTTGCTCCGTTCAATAAGCAATAAACATTTCGAGTGAAATTGCCATCAAACGTTTTTAATCTATAAAACGGAATTAACCAGAAATAAATTATGTGACATTTTAAAACTTTCTTGAGAAAATGTTACAAAAATTAGAACTAAAATTTATTTGCATAAATTGACCTCAAAATTCTCTCATATTGTGAAGTAGGAATTTTGATGCATTTAACAAACAGAATTTGCGAAATTAATTGGTTGATTTTTTTATCAACGGAAAAAGTTTACCTTCCCAGATAGTAAGAATTTATTTTATTAAAAGTTTACCACTAAATCGAAGTTTGATGTCTCGAAATAAATACATTTATGCATCTTTTTTTTTTTTTTTAAATTGCAACAACAGAAAAAATATAAATGGTTTGGTCACCAATTTGTAGTTGTCCCAGAAGACTGAGTAATTGTAGGTAGACAAGGCAGAATCCCTATTAAAATAGTGTCCAATACGTCCTGCTATGCCAATATCTAATAAATAATGGACTATTCTATTTTGATAGCGTGGAAAGAAAATAAAAAACACTACTTGGTTTCAGTGAGAAAATGGAAGAAAGTAAGAATAGAAGATAGAAGTGTTTAATGATTGTTTTCAGTGAAATAGAAAAAGTCGTCAATTTCAATTCTTTTCATTTGTGCCCACTTTCTTCTTAAAATAATGACCAGTATTCATATATATGATTGTTATTGCAATATTTTATTAAAGTTGTCAAGCTCAAATCTTTAACGATGTGACAGGAGCATTTCTACGGATATTTTATTATCATAGAACCTACCATAAGCTTATTCAATCATTAACTGAAGAAGGAAGATTCATAAGAAAATACAAATAGGAAACCCGTGACATTTTCATGCTGTTTTTCTGGTTTAAATAAATGTTGTAGATGGGGATTATCTTCTCCTGATTAGTTTGGTTTGGTTTGTTGTGTTTTACGTTATATCAACCTCAATGGGTTATTTAATGCCGACAAGATTTTTACTGCTGGTAATATTAAAAAAAATGTATTTCTGGTATTAAAACCTATTTTTATACTTTTATAGTGTTTTGATACATTTTTTTTTTTTGAGTGGGGGGTTAACTCCATTACATTTTGTTCCTAATAGTAGTGATTTATATTGCGGGATTTGGGAGATACATATTGAGAGTTGAATTCGGTCGCTAAACAGGATCGTTATCCTATTCCCCCTATTTATGACAATACGATATCATTATGGTAATTATCAACAGTTTTTGACGATACGTCTATACGAAATTCACAGTTTTTTTGTTTTTTTTACACAACCTTGACCTTATCATTGAGCATTATCAGATGTCTTTTGAACCTGAACACATTTTTTTTAATTTCGTACGCATCTCACTTGGTGTTTGTATGCTGCACAAACTTTTCAGCGTTTCATTGACCGCACATGACATGATTTATCTTTCGTTTGCACTTTGTTGGATGATTTCTTGATAGTAATTCTATGAAGGAACATATACAGCATTATTCACTCTGTTTATGAGGATTTCAGATAGTTTGGTGTGGTCATAAATCCGAATAAATGTGAATTTGGCACATTTCCTCAGCCAACATAACTTCGCTTTCGGTGGTGAAAGCTACTGATACATTTCCTGAACCAACCACCAGGCAATTGCGTCAGTTTTGAGGCATGATCAGTTTTTAAACATTTTTTGCTCTCCTGCGCACACATCCTTAAACCATTAACTGACATGCCAACAAATGTTCCAAATTATGACATCGTTCTCTCGGATCATGCTTTGGCCTCATTGTAAATCAGCATTATCGTATGCCTTGGGAATCTCAGACATCATTCTTGACCATGAATTGTATTTGGCAGTGGGTACTTCATCTAGTGGAATTGGCGTTTTTCTTCAAAAACATATCCACGATAAGTTGAAATGCATTTCCTTTTTTCTCTCAGAAATTGTTTTCCGTCTAACCATTTTGAATGACTTCTACCGGTTTATTCTGCACTCCGTTACTTTCATCAACTTTTAGAAGGCAGAACATTCGCCATATTGACGGATTACATGTGCCTTTATTAGATGCTTTCCACACTTTTTCAGACAAGTACTCTCCCCGTAATATACGTAATGCTCCAATATACCTCTGATGTTCGTCATGTAAAAAAGTGTTGATAATGTGTCTGCAGACACTATCTCCCGGAGTGTTTATTCTTTATTGTTGATTTCCAGGCATTCTTTGACGAAGATGAGCAGATTTTTTTCTGGAAAATAATGCGTCCTTAATATCTGTGAAAATCAGAGTTCCAGCAAGTGACTTAGAAGTCGTTTGTGATTCCAGTACAGGTTCACGGCGCCATTTTCCACCTAAATCCATATGTAGAGATTTTATTTCTGTTTACTGTGTAATTTCCCATCGCATTCTGGCAGCGATGTTTCGATACAACGGATCTGATTGATTTGTTGAATGTCACATGATCTTCGTCTCTTCATTGCAGTGCGTGGCGTTTTAGTCCAATCTAATTGTTTTGGAGCATCTGACATTGATTCTTTTAGGAGTTCGGACTGCTGTAAAAACCGATTGAATTGTTAATATGTGGATATTTTTCTATGGTGCGATTCTTTGTCTAATAAGGCAAAAGTTTTATTTGACAACCTCGGATTATCTTGAATTTAAGATCAGTTGTGGACAGGCTTACAGTAAGAATGGCTAATCTTCTAGGCGAGCCATCCTACTGGTGGAGTTCTTTTAAAATATAGCAGTCATACATCATCCTTCTAGAGTTCACTTTTTGCAACTCCTAAAGGACCTTTATATAAGGACGATTTTACTTGATTCATGTTTGGCCGTGTAGACCTCAAATGTATCACGATTTGTTGTAGAATTCTAATGAACCGAAGCAAAAAGTGACGCATGCCGGTCGGCAGGTTAAGTGGCTCAAACGGTTTCTATTGTAATTCTTCTTTTATCATATTTAGTCATACGTATTACATGCTTTCTCTTTCACACTGCGTATGTACCAGGAGGAAATGTTGCTGGGTTAAATTTCTTTTCTTTTCCCTAATTAATATGCACCGCGACTAGCTAGTCATGTGACCCCGAATAGTGAACCACTAATAACCTATTCTGTAGAGTTTTACGAAGAGAATATGATTTCTTGGCACGTGGGAAAAATACAGTTTCTTGAAATATGATGTGTTTGTGAGTGAAGACAATTTTTCTTTACAGGTTCGGAGTGTACGCATGTAATGCGTTTCTATACTTTGTTAGCATGTTCTCTTTCTCGAAAATAAAAACCATCATGTATATTCTTCCTTCTCCTGAGCCATTTATATTACTTTATTTTAAATATTCGAGTAAATAGCTGTACCAACGGCAGATAATACTAACACGCCCACATAAACCCAACAGCCCCATTCCTTTACATCCACGCAGAACGAACCAGTATTTTATGTAACTGCGTATCATTCAGCAAATGAATCTTAAGATTCCAATTGGTTTTTATTTTATATATATTTAAACCAAATGCTCAGTAATATGAGACACAGTATGTGTGTATATATATATATATATATATATATATATATATATATATATATATATATATATGTGTGTGTGTGTGTGTTTTATATATATATATGTTTTTATATATGTGTATGTGTGAGCGAGTACGTTTGTGAAAAAACAAGATATTTTTCAAATGTTACAAATATTTTTTCGCTATATAACTTTTATTTCAGTCGGAAGTTAGTTAAGAATTTTCAAAATTGGCGATGTTTATTGGACACTATGTTTTCGGCCATTGTAAGGGCATTGCGAGATGTTCTCTACCTTTCTTTATATCGTCCCATTCGTTTTTATTTCAATTTGGTCGAATTTTTACTTTCGTTTGCTCGTGAAGCAAAAAGTGTCTTTTGAAAATCTGAATAATATTAAAATGTTCCATGAAGAAAAATCATGGCAGTTGTTCCTTAATGAGTTCTATTCAAATAAGATCCGACTGACATATATATATATATATATATATATATATATATATATATATATATATATATATATATATATATATATAAATAAGAGATAGTAAAAGGACTTTGTAGAGGTATGATTAACTTTTAAGTTTCATATGACACGGCAGGTGATATAATTTCTTACTCGCTGTTCCATGAATGTAAATATTAGAGTAAAAAAAAATGAGAAGGAAATTTTTAGAAATCGATATAAAAAGCTGATTTCTTGCTGCTATGTACTTGAATATACATACATACATACATACATATATATATATATATATATATATATATATATATATATATTCAATATATATTCACTTCTATACTTGAATCTTACTATATATATATCTATAACATTTCACCCGACCATTGTCAAAACCGACAATTGATATAGAAGTTATTTTTCTATAGTGTCCGCGCAAGTAGTTTTTGGAAAAGGTACTAGAGGCTCTAATTAATGTTGAATTAGTAAAAGCATCTGCCTTCGCACGGCTTTCTTTCAGTGAAACAATGTCGCTGTCGCTTCTCTAGGCCGACCACTGACTTGCTAACGGTAATTACTGAATTTGTCTATGAAGCTTTAGATAAGAATGGCGAGGCTCAGGTTGTGGCTTTACATATGTCGAAGGCGTTTCATAGTGTTTGGCATGTGAGACTTCTATACAATTTCAAGAGCTATTCGACTTGATCAAATCTTAACAGATCGTGGAAAGAAAGTTGTGTTGAATAACACTTCTAGATCCCCAAGGTTCTATCCTTGGACCTTCGTGGTTTATCAACGACATTCCCGATGTCAGCAGTTCCTAACTCTGATGGCATAACTATTTACTCCTGTCTTAATAATAAAAAAAAAAAACAAACAAAAAATTTTTTGAAATATAACGTGAAAAATCGAATCACCTTTTATCAACGAAACTTGTAAGTAGTGTTTATTAAATCTTTTTATTTGGAGGAAAATGTGATTTTCTCACACTAAGGACATTTGCACTTGTTGATGTCTTTAACAGAAAAATGTCCAAATAAACATGAATAAGTGGAATAAAGATTTCAAACAAAATTGATAATTTTTCGAAAAAAAGAAAAAAGAAAAAAAGGGAACTGAAAAATCAGATTCCTATAATTTAATGTCGACAATTATTTTTCATTTTTGTTTTGTTTTTGCGAACCGTATTATGCCAATAATTACTAATAAGACAACTTCGGATTCCAAGTTATGGAAAACTAGTGTATTTACTAAATGAGCATCATTAGCGGAAACGATAATGAAGCGTTTTAAATATCGATACTTTGGATGAAATAAATATTATTTTTAGTAACACAAAATGCGACCACATGTAAATTAAGAGGAAAAATCTTTTTCAGCAGTTTTTCATTTTGGTAATCATTCTTGAGAAAAGTACAATTTCAATGCTGTATTATCCTCAAACACATCATTAAATTCCGAGCAACAATTAAAGAGAAAATCGACCTCATTTCTTTAGAAGAGTTCCACGATCACAGTGCCATTATGGAAACGAAACTGTTTATTCAGAATTCTTCAAATCACCCGGTTCATAGTCACGTTTCGCAAAGAATGGTGAATTTTCGAAGAAAAGTGACATTTGACCAACGAAAACGTTATTCGATCCTCGGTTGTCGCTTTATTGATTTATTTCGGAAAAAGACTGTAACCTGAAAATAAAGAACTTGTTTGAAAAGGTGAAAATATATTATTGCTTTATTCCCCGAAGGATTCGATTCATAGATATTGATTCTATTGTGCACTTAACAAATATCAGAAGCCAATATTGAGCCGAGTCAAAGGTTTAGCTGATCATCACCGCTTAAGTCAAAGAGAGAACCTAAAGCGCAATAACACATAGACACATTGTCGGTACTTTCCTTAAAATTAAGCTTAGAATTACAAAACAAAACATTGAAGAAAAATAAGAAAAGTTTATGATCATCGTTTTTATGGTGATAAGAGCGTTTACTGTCAACCATGTTTCTATTAATAAAATGAACACGAAAATAGACGCGATCTAGTTAGAATTATGCAAAACGACTGGAGTTCGACAAATGGCATGCGCACAAGAAACAGAAAGCTTGAAACAAAAGAAAGTGAATGGACTTACCCTCTCTCGTCGTGTCAAAAGATTGAACTTGAGTTATTCTTAAGAAAAAAGATGACGTGGTTGCAGTTGATATAAAAATAGAAAGACTGAAAAGAAATTGATTGGCTAGCAACAGTTTTTCTATCCTCTCCCCACCCCACATCTATCTATCTATCTATCTATCTATCTATCTATCTATCTATCTATCTATCTATCTATCTATCTATCTATCTATCTCAGTCTTTTCATTATCTATCTATCTATCTATCTATCTATCTATCTATCTATCTATCTATCTAACGCTTGAAATATTTTTGTGCAATTTGAGAATCTTAAATAAAAAACACTATTGGCAGATATGAAATGAGAATACTGACTGTTTGGAAGACTAGAAGGAAATTAAAATGAAACAAAATAATCAGTCCACAAATGATGGCTATTTTAATCCAAACGCATAGACGTGAATCGGTCTCGCTTGTCTGGAAATTAAGAATTGGTTTCCAAGAGCAGCACGCAGAGAAGTCAATTGATTTGTTGCTCTGCGAGGACACTGTTCCTGAATTGAACTTTTAAAGAAAAGAATTCATTTTACTTTTACTGAAGGATTTTGGGGAAATATCTTTTTTGCCGATTTCGATGAGAGAAACGGGACGACGAATGCAGTAAAGGTTCCAAAAGGGTTAGAAAGCAATCAACCGAATAGTAATGACCTTAAGATGGAATAATATGTGTGTGAGTGAGTGTCTGTGTGTGTGAGCGAGTGTATGTGAGTGTCTGTGTGATCGAGTGTGTATGTGTGAATGTGTTTGTGAGTGAGTGTGAGTGAGTGCATGTGTGTGTGTGTGTGTGTGTGTGTGTGTGAGTGTGAGTGAGATTTTAAAACCAATATGAAGCAAGTATGACTGACTCAATCTGAAGATCTTTTATCGACCCCAATGACATTTCCTTTTTATTGCACACTCCGGTGTTTAGACCTTTTCATCCTCCTATGATGACTCTTCCCTTTTTGTAGCAAGAGTTGAAAGTTCAACATTTTTCTTCATGTTTGTTCTTTCGTTCTGTTTCCGAATTATTTTCTATCTGTCTGTGTCACATCAGGACTAAAAACAGATAAACAGCAAGAAGGTTTTTTCGCTTTTTATTTTTCCTTTTTTTATTTTTCTTCTTTTTTTAATTCGAATTCCCGTTGGTCGTATATTCGCTGTACTTCTTTTGCACAAGCAAAACAGAAAAGAAAGAAAAAGCGATGATGATGAATAAGATTAAAGAAGATAAAATAGCACTGAATCGGCGCTGCACGTGCGTGTGAGAGAATATGTGTGTGTGTGTGTGTGTAGAGAGAGATTAGGTTTGTGTGTAGATGTGTGGATGTATCCATCAGGATGCTGAAAAGTTCTACGCCCAGCCTATTTCCTAAAATCTCACCAAATGATCAATCACGTTTTTTTTTTGTCAGGTCGAGAAATTTTCGGCATCCCTATTAAATACTGCAGCTTGTATCTGTGAGTTAGAAGAATGAATGTTCGTCGACATAATGTCTATCTAGATATTATACTCTTTCAGTGAATATATATATATATATATATATATATATATATATGTATGTATGTATGTATGTATGTATGTGTGTGTGTGGGGGTGTGTGTGTGGCTGGTGTATTTAAGGCCTGCTCTTAAATGTTAACAAATAAATCTATAAACAAATAAGCAATTCTCTGACGCCGTAACACAAAGGAAATGAAAACCCGGAAAGTTAAACAAAGCCAAAAAGAAAAAAAAGAAAAAAAAAAGACAGAAGAAATCTCCAGTACAAAAAGGAAGGGAAAGCGATGCCACTGAACGGATCTACTTGTGAACTGTCAATAAAATGGCTGCTTTTCGGAATTGAAGTCTTTAACTGAGCTTTCTTGGAGCGGAAATTACTTCTTAAAATGTAGGTGTGACAGCCAAAGAAAAGGTACAACTGGTAAAAGAAGAAAAAAAGAAAGATGGACGATGTTTAAACAGCAGACAGCAGCATTTCAAGAGACTTTTAGTTGGAGGGAGATGTCCTGCCTAAGTATGTGGACTTAAATTCTACACGTACATACCATATTTTGACTATGTTGACATAGACGAGTGTATAATCCTGACACAAGTATATACGAGGAACGTGTTGTAATTATTTTGAGACTAGAGATAATCCTTTTAATTCCATAGTAGTGTATTATTTGATTGTCTTATTAGAATATATTAATAACACTATTATTAAATTTTTCACTTTGAAACATATTGTGACGCGGGGAAGCCATGATTGCATGCAAACTGAGGAATGTTCTTTGTTAGGTTTACGAATGGCATTGAAGAAAGAAATTCCTTGAAGATGAACCGTAGTTGGGACGGCGCGTGGAAGCAACATTAAAAATAAAATATTTGTCGAAAAATAAAACAAAAATATTTCTTCATACTGCCATACAATTATAAATTTGAGTTTAAAATTTTTGCAATAACTCTCTTATATATTACTGCTGTTTATTCCTGTAGACCTCACCCGTGGAGCATAGAGCAGCAGTCAAATCAAAATTCATGAAGGTATTTCTGCATATGTGTCACAGACGAGTCTTATTTAGTGAAGAATAGAAACCATTCGAAAATGGCTTGCCTGAATAGATGAAGTAACAATCGTCCTTTAGCGAGTTCTTTAGAAGTTTACTAAGTTTTGGCACAGAGTCGAAATTGCTAGGCATTCAGTAAGGATCGAATGAACAATAGATGGGAATAGAATGCAGGAAATGAATGTGTCATATGGCCACATTTGAAGTTACTTATTCAACTCAATTTATTCCAGCACTAAAGGCAAAATAAGATTAAATGAAGAGAACAGTACATCGAATATTTGGCAATCACATGTTCATCGGAATTTCTTAATCGAATCCATAATTTCATTTTTGTATTTGGACCTAAAACGACAGATATTCGAACAAGAATAGAATTAAAGATTGAACAGGAATCTATAGTTAACCGACAGTGATATCAGAAACTAAACTAGAATTCAGAATCGGCGTACAGCAGCAAACCAAGCTTATAAGACAGAGTTTAAGATAACAGAAGGACAGGAAGGAAGATTACGTTGTCTACCTTATAAACAGCATTCAACATCCAATCATTTTACCTGGGATCGAACACACAACCCTGGCGTTTGCGATGCAGAACTACCTTAGCCAGAACCTAGGACTAGCAGCAAACACATGAACAGTAATAAAGTAATACGCCTAAATATGAGATTCTAATGACCGTGTATTTTTGTCTCGGATTTTCTGTTACTATTTGCCTGCCTTTCCGAACGTGTAATGCAGTTGGGGACGTTTGGTATTCAGACCAAATTAATGGTTCGAATATCAGACTATCCCGTAGAAAACAACTTTCCCCGCGTGAAATGATGAGACTTAGATGCAGATTTGGGAGATATGCAGTGTGTTCCTCTCAAGGAAGAAGAAATCGACCACTGTATGCAACCTACATCCGGGGAAAATCCAAAAGTCGGTTACAAAATACAAGGCTCGAGAGGGACTCAAGGTAGAGGGTTACTCTTAAAATGTTTATGATGAATGAGGTGTATTATATGAATGAAAGAGGAGGTGGTAGCAAGTGAATATTTTGAAGATAAAGGAAATAGCCTTGACTTGGAGAAGTTAAGATTATAATATTCAGAGAAGTACACACGCGGGAGACTATTCCTGAAAGTAACAGTTCTTAGAAAAAAGCCGATTTAGAAGAATGTTCTTCTTACATTTTGAATACGAAGCAAATGTGTTTGACCCATCTCCGTGGACGAGACATAGCGTGTCCTAGCTGTAAAGACATAAATTGAAAGGATTCAAGAATGGATAGCTAATTTGAACATTTGCCATGGAAATAGCTATGGCCTTGCGACGTTGCACCCGTTAGGAAAAGATTGGAAGAGAAAGTTATTTCGATAAAATCCATCAACAAATAAATTTCTTGTCATAGAAAGGAAGATATAAATTGTTTTTTATTCAATTTCGAGGTTTTATTATTCATATTTCAGTTCTCATTTTTCTAAGCCTTGCAGTCACTTGCGATATGAGATAAGTCAAAAATTATGTAGATAAGAAGGAAGGAGTAGTAACTGAAAGGTTATGTATTAATATGTATTTCCTGTAAAGATACTACCAGGTACAATATTTACAAGGACACATAGAGGAGGGACACTCTAAGAAACTCTGGTTTTCCGTACGCGTTTCCAAAGAAAAATCAATTAATTCCAAAGATCGTGTCTCTGGATAAAACGGTAAGAAAAAGGAACTTTTTAATGTGCCTGCACAAACAGTTTCTGCACTTGTATTTACAGATTTACCGAGAAGAGTGCATCGTGCACAATTTCTGATTTTGGCCGTTCACTTAAAGGAAGAGACAGACACTGGCTGCGTTGAATGGAAATGAAATAGGAACCAGGCAAAAACCTCGCTACGCTTCCTCAGTGTCTGAGTTCTAAATCGGACCCAGCTAAAAAGAATTTGACATCTAATCGAATGTCTCATTCGTGCCACACACACACACACACACACACACACACACATATATATATATATATAAACATTCTGCAACTAAGAGTTGCTGACACGAGACTTTCTTACATTCTCAGGCCAAAGTGATTTTACAAGTTGACATGTAAATTGACTGCCATCGGAATCTGGAAACATTTGCTGAAAGTTTGAGAATTCGAACTAAAACTAAGAATATTTCAAATGAAGAATCAGCAATAAACAATAACATCCGACTTTGCGAATATTTTTTCAGAGCAGCTTCAAAGATTCGGAAATCGTTTTCTTGCAAATATCTGCAGGTTTCATGAACAAATTTTCAAAATGGCCAACATGAAAACCTAAACGATGTTTATCATAAAAACTATAATAAAAATAAAACAGTATCAATAATTTTATAGTTACTCTTTCTATTGTGTTAATATCGATAACAGTAATGGTTCTGAATGAGAAGATGGTTACTAATGGTGTAGGTAACACGACCTTTTCTTTAGGCGAAAGAGAGAAAAATAACAATGCCACAGAAAAAGCTAACAGATTGTCTTTAACCATAGTTGGAATTCTTAAGTCTCTATTAACCACGCCGTGTCTGCTCCACGGCTATGGTCTGTTTTGCTCAAAGATTATAGATACTTATCGTAATGTTGTCAAGATGTAACAAGTATTTCAAAGAGTTTAAATTAAAAAATCCAATAAATATTACTGATGACTCTGTCCTTATTTTTATGAACGAAAACCAACTTGCAGTACGAATAGCGGGAAGCACGATTTGTGTTTATTACATTAAGATCATGAGAAAATATGTTCAATAATTACTGTGAGATAAATTAAGAACAAAGAAATAGCTTCAATCAACATTAGATTTTCACAAAAATATCTTCATATCGGGAAGCGTATTTATTAGTTCGACAGATCCAAGCCTTTTAGAGATTTTGCTTTGTTTACGTTGGGATATGAAACTGGGTAGATATAATCTATTTCAAGAGTCGGAGAGAAATCTGTGTTTAAAAGCACTATTCAACTTTGTTTGGTCATCGATGCACTTTGTAGCCGAGTGGTCAAAGCACGCCAGATCTCATGACGCTTTTCCCCTAGACGAAATCCAACCGGAGAACGGATATTTTTCACTAATAAATTTTCTCGAATATTCACTCCGGTAGATGAAAATAAATAAATATATTGTTTAATAAATAAACAGGGCTTCTATTCAAATACGACGATCCACTAAAAATAACTTAAGTGATAAAAATCTGTCGGATTAAAAAATCAAAAAAAAAAAAATCAAATCTCTTGCCACACGCACGCACGCACGCACACATTACACACACACACACACACACACACACATATATATATATGTGTGTGTGTGTAGGTGATGTGTTTTTGTGACTACTACTACTGCTGACATTCTATTACTACTGCTACTACATTTATCATACTGTCAAAAAGTATATGGAATTGTCGAATTACCCGCAACACTCTGTATGAATTGTCATTGATGGCAGGCAGCTTTTTGCCAACAACCATTTTTTTATTGAGTGTAGCAGTTGTCGCTAACAAGTCACATTTATCAAACAAACCCAACATATTCTAACATTGATTATCACCAAGGAATGAACTTGTATCACCCAAAGTTATAACAATTAATATCCGGACATGTAACTCTTGTTAAAAACGTACAAGTGAGTCCAGTCCAATTAGGCGACAGAATACATCGACGGAAAGATTTAACAATATAACGCAAAGGTTTGATAAGGTTTTCGGAATAGAACGAATTGTATGAAGGAAAATAAAAGACGTTGTTACGAGGAGGTAACAAAAAGCTGGTATTTTGTTTTGCGGAATCAGAAATTGTTTCTTTTGCAAGAAACTGGTTGAAAAAGAAGAATATCTTGAAAGATAATTACAAAATAAAATTCAGTTGTTAAAGATTTTGGAGTTATGTGGAGTTTCAACAGATCGTCACAATTGAACTTAAATAACGTTTTAAATTGGATGATCAGCGCATTTTATTTACTAAAACTTATTTTTACAACTGAAGTGCCTGGATGTAAACGTAAGTTTTATGCTAAAAGTTTCTTTTTTTCGCACTTTTCGCTTGTGGAACTCTCTTCTGGTTTCATTCTTTCCAGTCGACTTTCATCTTCAAAAATTTAAAATTGTTATATTCCGTATTTGGTTACGTGGGCGATGTGAAGTCAATGTGGGCGAAATACTGCGTTTGGTTGCAAAACAATGAAATTCAGAATCGAAAGAACAAGAAAGACTGTAGATATATTTTATAATCTCTTTTAGTGAGGAAAATAAGAACAAGTAAAAAGTTCGTATTTAAGAAGTTGAGGGAAAGGTACCCTTTGACAAGGCGTCGGACGAGAGTTCAATAGCAGCAGCAGTCACATGCTTCGTTTCGTCGCCGGGCCAGTGTGTCAGGAGCGAGCGACGTGACCCTTCTGCCTCCGGTGTTGAGTGGCCCTCCTTTTGACTTTCCCGTGTTCTTATACACGCCTATCGGCTCCAAAAGGCAATTTTTTGAATACGCGGGAGACGGTCCGATTGGTTGATTTAATTCTTTTCATTTTTTTTCGAGTTTATCCCAAACGGAAGTATCTGCGTCGAGCCTATGCGTAGACGTGTAGTTTTCATTTCGAGTCGGGGACTCGTGATGGTAACTTCCGTTTATCGAAGCAGGGCAAGATCTCATCTTGTAACAATATCAATCTTCTGTCGTCTTCAATATTGTTCTTTTATTGTTCTTTCTCTTGAATAGTTTTTCTCATCTTCAGTAACTCCTTGCGTTTAGTGGCTTTATTGCCTTGATTCGGGTGAAATGATTAAAAAGAAATAACGAAGAGGCAACCAATCTCGCATGTAATTCGAGATTCTTGATTAGAAGTTCAACAACATTCAAAAAGAGATTTATCTATTTTATGGTGTGAGAACGTCCAGAAAATGTGGCAAAATACAAGCAGCAAAGATGAAGAATGATAGGCAGACGCTTAAAATGGAACTCCGGTGCTTTCGTACCTATCAAGAATTATTCCGAAAATTCTTGTTGCACCTCGCTATTATAAAGTGCAGATATCCGAATTTCATGTCTACTCTTTAAGAGTGAACATACTTTCGGTGCCCAGATAAGTGACTTTGCAATTCTTGTGGATATTTCGAAAAATTGTTTTTCATTCCTAGCTATTAATTTACTCGTCAGTTAATATCGCCCTGCAAGTCTGATTAAAGCTTGAATCAACAGAGCGATTATAATAATGTTCATCATAGACATGGACATAGACATTGTGATGAAATGTGAAGAAAACCCAAAACTCATGATAGCCTCCTACAATCGAAATTAAAACAGGAAGTAGAAATCCTACTACGCGTCACTTCAAACCTGACCACACTAGGCTGAAGATGTACGAGAAATGATAACATACATCTGTATATATTCCAGTATTACAATGTTTGTTTCCAAATATAAACTATAACGAACATAATGATGAAGTAAAGAAAGCTATAAAAACGGTAAAAAATAATAAAGTATTACTTGACATCAAGGCTGATATTTTGAAAAGTGTGCCCTCTCTCTGAATTAAAAAAAATTCTAGATTACATGAAAGATGCCTGGAATCAGGAAAGCATTCCCCAAAAGTAGGGTGTATTAATGCAGTGTGGAAACAATACGGTAACTCCTGAAGCTGTCACCCACACATAGAGGTATTGCCATTGAATCCATCATAGTGAAAGTATTAATGATCATTCTTACCGTTCTATGAAAAACAATTCTTTACGGCTTAGTTTGGCTTTCACTCTGGTAAGTGGGGTAATGATGGCATATATACTCCAGAAAATTGCTTAGCTCTCAACTAGAAAATTGTATAGCTGTTATGTAAACCTACAGCAGTCATACGACCACATCAATATAGAATTTCTCTTCTCGTCCATCTGAAAATGCCTTCCAAATTTCGAATCAACTAAATGTCAAGATCCGAGAGAAGACCATTGTCGGACCACAAAGTCGTACATGTCGGCTGAGGACTTCAATACCGAAACATTCCAAACTCCAGCTGGTGTACGACAAGGATGAAACGAGAAACCCGATCTATTTAAACTCCTTATAGACTATGCTCTGTGCATATACAAGGACAGATGTGAAGAGACGGGCAATGATTACTTAAACATTCCATAACTTATGCCAAATGAATCTACCAATTGAAAACATCGTACAGAGAATAAGCCAATCTATGCCGATTATATAGACATTCGTAAGAACAATCTTGAAAAAAAAAAAAAAACAAAACAAAACAAAAAAACAGCATCCTCTACCATGAAGTAGGGCTCTGGATAAACCCTTCCAAAACAGAACCCTGAATCAATCATAAACATTCAGGATGTAGTATTAATAAACACTTCAAATACGGCCCAACTAATTTAGCATCGGTGATAAGGAAATTGAACACAAAATAGACTGCGCTAGGGTTAGTTTCACCTAACACCGCCAATTGTTACAAAACCAAAACATTAAACTCAAAACTAGAGTCATGTTCTTAAATAGTCTCGTCAGATTGAGACATTCATATAGATGCCGTGAATGGAGCAAAATAAGAAATATCTAAACTGCCGGCTGCATATAACCGTTTTCTGAAATCAATGGTTAAAAATGCCTTCGAGTGAGTGAAGCGTGTAGATCTCAATGAGGACCACTTTTCTTCGACGGCGTGAATTTGAGTTAAAGAAATACAAAGAACCGTATACCAAATAACAGAAACCGCAACAGCAGTAACAACTAAAATGGATATCACATTTAATGATACAATCAAGATGTTGACGTTCCACACGACTTCAAACAAAAAGCAAGGAAGGAAATCCTCCATCAATGCTGGAAAGAAGCGCGATAACACATACTAGACTTGAGAAGCATATTTGCCTGAAAAATTACTTCAAGGAAAAGATTTGATAAATTTTAGCCAAGAGTAACACTGACTAATCAATCAATGAATGCTGAATGTTTCCTTACAAGAAAATAGCAGCTAACATTACCAACAAACGAAATGACTGTGCTATTGTTTAGAGAGTCGGAAAATACTTCACATGATCTCAGGATGTGGCTATTCCGGCGGTTTCAATTTTAAGCACACTTTGTAACCGAAATTTTCTGTTGAACTACTTGGAGTGACACTGTTTATAGAAATAAATTTAGATTTTATTATCTTAATTTCTTGTCGAATTTAAAATATCACGAATATTGCAGTTATTATTTGCCTGAAGATTGTCTGGTTACCACTCGCAAACTTCGTAATTATATTATTGTTTTTTTTTTTTTCAAATCTCCTAATTGCGAATATTTGCATTCGAGTAACATGCAGCTAAATGGGACGAAACAGACTAATCATCGGAAGCGTCGATTTTCACTGATATGCATTAATTTCCTAATTGACTAACAAAAATGAAATCATCTTGAAAAAATGGATCATATTTTTTGTTAGGTGTAAAAGAATATCTGTCGGAGATGAGATGTCCTAAAAAAAATCCTTGAGTGAATTTTCGTAAAATTTTGCATTCGTTATGCAAGAATTTTCGGGCAACATATTTCAGCTGGGAGCATTTTGAAAATTTCCATTATCGAACCATTTCATTATTTTGCTTCCAGATGTTTTTTTTACTTTCCTTTCCGCTAACATTTTTTTTTCACTTTTAATTAAAATTTTGAAATGATTTTTTAAAAAAATTCTTGTTCAATTTTATTTTTATTCTATTTCAATTCCGTTTTCCTCATTTTCATTCATTTTTAAAAACACTTTCTCCTTTATTCCTCCTAATTTTTCCTGGCACTTCTTTCTTTCTTTCTTTCTTTCTTTCTTTCTTTATCAACTTTTCCCTTTCTTTCTTTTTCAACTTTTTTCTCTCCTATTTTACATTTCACATTGCAACTGCATTGTTCATCGTTTTGCGTTCTCTTCATAGCTTCCTTTTCAGCAAAATTTGCACGTATTAAATGCTCGCCTTCATTTCACCCACAGAGCGCCATTTTAATTCAACATTTCAAGTATTATAAGCGACAGTTTTCGATGTTTGAAAAGAAAAGAAATGAAAAAAATGAGATAAAACAAGTCTGCTTCCAAAAAATATCAACTCAGTTTGCAAAAGTTATTTTCTTTTAAGCAATTAGTAATTAAAACGCGCGGGTAATTATTCAATTAGTCAGTAACATTCGCTATTACATAATTATTTTAAATATGAAGCCTTGTTTAGAAATGAGGACTAACACTCATATACGCATATAAAAATAACTGAAGAATTTCTTAGGTGATTCTCGTATAAATATAAACCCACGACACGATACACTGTTATAAATTAAAAAAAGCACAATTACTTGGCAGACAGTGTAATGGCGTCTGTGCACACACAGAGACATATTTTGTTTTGCCTCTAATTTTTAATGTATAAGGAAGGGAGCTTTCGGACATTTTTTTCTTTCTCAGTTTCGAAGTGGCGAAGTAGGACTGAGGTGATATGTTTCGACTGTAAACTGTAAAGATATTTTATCTTCTTTCATCGCATGAAAAACAGTCGAAATCAAAGTGTGAAACCCGCTTCATCACTGAATTTCTAACAGATCATGCCATGCCTCCATGTCATGTCTCCATACACAATTTTGTCTACTTTTCTCTGTGCCTGTGGATGTTTTGTAAAAGATAATTTTGTTCATTATGTTCTAGAAACTGTGTTTAGTTAGTGTAGTACTAAGGACATCACGAGTCCCGTAAGCGATTAGGCTCGTAAGGGCCACCCTGTGTACTAATAGGCTAGTAGGAACCACCCTATATACTATTAGGCTAGTAGGAACCACCCTATATACTATTAGGCTAGTAGGAACCACCCTATGTACTATTAAGCTCGTAGGGGCAGCCAAGGTATTATTAGGCTCGTAGAGACATCAAATATACTAATAGGTTCGTAGTAGGTATAATTAGGCTCGTATTGATTCATTCCTTTTCCAACAGCATTAGCACGAAGTGAATAAAATAGAATCGTGCAGAAATTGAACTCGGCACGTTGATTTCATTTTTGGCACAAAAAACTGTTACAATGACGGCACATCTAACCGATAAGAGATCGTAATCATTCAGTTAATATCTATTGGACTGACAATGGAACATGCATTTTATATGATCAACTTCTCAGGACAGGCTGCTCTTTAACATCTGTAAGAATTTCGCAGTAGTTATCAATCTACTAGAACGAAGCATGTATCATCTGTATTAACTGGTTATTTTATCCGGATATTCTTTTCATCAGGTGTTAATGTTTGGAGCGACTAAGTCACTCCACTTTGCATTCGGTATAATTGTAACGACCTCAAATAATCCAAATAAGTTCGTACGGATCCGAAGAAAAGTTTATTATGTATCGTTCGTGATTGCAGCTTGAAGTGAAACTAGTTTCCGACGCAGTAGTTTCATTGCCTTGTCTTTTCCATAGACATAAACATTTTGCATGAACAGTCAAGGCGCGATGTCACAATGTGTTAACCAAGAACAACACCGTGGAGGATTTTGTTAGTGCTTATAAATAAAAGACAACGAAAGAACAGAGAGTGGAAAGAGAAGGAAAACGGAAGCAGAAAAGCTAAGAAAAGATGGGAAAGAGAATGGAAGGAGAAGATAAAAGGAAGCGGAAAATATAGGAAAAGAAAGAAAAGGAAATGGAAAGAGAAGAGAAAAGGAATTAGAAAAAACTAGCAGTATAACCAGTCTTCGACCGGTTCTTTTCATTACTGGGAATTTTTGCCGTTCAATTGGAGCCCACCCGAAAATCAATATTAGTAACTACAATTGGGTGCAATTGAGGCACATCCCCAAATGGGGAGTTAACAATTTGAAGGGGGTGGCCCTGAAAAGGACCGTTTTTGCGTTCTCAATCTTGTTTCAGCCTCATGCATAACAGCAGTTGAAGAGGCGTTTCTCCTCAGCCGTTGAGTCCCTTGATCATTATTTTCAGCCTCACGCGCAGAAGAGTTCACGTATGTTCTTCTGGAAAGCCGATGGCTACGTTGATCATCGGACTCAGTGGTTCTGATTGAAGCATTCGAAGAGGCATTTTGAGACAGACAAACTGAACGTTCTAAAGACGATTCGTTATCTCTTATTCGCATGGTGGACCTGGCCGTAACGGTTTTGCGACCTAGGCAAGTGCTTTTCTTTGGTGGTATGTCTTAGGCAAGTATGAATTTTCAAATGGAATGTGTGGGCAAATATCAGAAGTGAACACTGTAAAGCTACAGGGATCACTCAGCTCGAATAACTTTAGGAAAGGTTGGAAAAATAAATGTTGAGTAATAAAAAAGCAAGCTTACTTATTAGTATGGTGAATGCAATGCAAAAACTTGCAGGACAATAAAAAAATATTCAACTGGGAACGGCTATAAACGACAATGAATGCAACGCCTTTAAACTGTAGTAGTAGGCTTTATGCAACAGAAAGGGTAACCTCACTTGGGAGGGTTTGAACCTTGGCCAAGAGGAGGGGACTGTGTAATTTGGACTCAAAACCGGCATTGAAGAATTATGTATCAAAAAAAAAAAAAAAAAAAAATCGAAATCGGATTAAAAATGTGGAATCGCATTAACATTCGATCACACACACACACACACACACACACACACACACACACACACACACACACACACACACACACACACACATTTTGAGAATTATAGATATAGATAAGAAAAGAAAAAGCAATGAGACATAGATATGCGGCATTATTAAATCAAGGGAAATAATAATAATAATAATAATAATAAGAAGAAGAATGATGAAGAGAAGAAAGATGCAAAGGTAGACGCAGGAGAAACGAGAAAGAAAAATTCAAAGAAAAATAAGAGAAATTAAAAAGATGATTGAAAATAAAAGGCAAGAAACAAAAAGAAAGAGAAGAATGGAAGAAAAGAAAAGAGGAAAAAGCATAAGGAGAAGGACAAGAATACGTATGTCCGTCTGAACACGGAGTCGCAGTCATAGCAAAGGAACGTACATGTTATTTAGTCACATGTAGAAAAGATGAAGAGCGAAGTGCAAACACGTACACGTACATCTTGTCTCACTAATATATGAAGATAGAAACCTCCACCCCGATTATTTCAGATTTTGTTTGCTCGCAAATGTATCGTCGAGGTATGAAAAGGGTACGTGGGGCCGTATTAAACAGAATTTTGACTTTTACTCTGACTAGTGGTAACAGAATTATATTTGGTAATAATAACATAAAACATCAAAAGATATCATATGCACACACACAGCCTAGACATAAGCCATCAAGGGGACATAAGGTTTCATTTGACTTTAGTGAAACGACCATTTATCGGGGTAAATTATGCAGGGAGTAGATATTCTACACAAAACTATATGCGCGTAAACACAATGGGTGTCTGTCGTAATTCGATGTTTATTAACCACGTCTTAGAGAGTCAATTCTGAACGAGTTCAATCCACGCCAGAAGCCATACTGCTATGGTCATGTGCTAAATGCGTTGGTTTTAGTAATTATCTACACATAGACACAATTTTATAATCATACACACGGATGAATCTTGCATAAACAGATATACACACGTCCAAATAAACATGCTTACAAGGCGCAATTACATAGAAACAAACACATACACGTCTAAGACCGTATATAACCATTCATTTTGAAAATTGATTTTTAGTTTTATAGTTTATATTTAAATTTTCACTGTTTCTTTTTTTAATTAGCCTTTTGTTTTGAACAGTTTTTAATTGCAAAACTGTGCTACGAAAACCAATAAATGTTCAAGAATTTCTTAATGAAGAATTTTACAAGAGCATTACAAGCATTTTTTTCTGTTGAGTTGGCCAAACTGTTTGTCTGGGCGAAAACAAAAGATTTGTTTTCCTTTGGGAAATAATACAGTCAGAGTTGCAACAAGATAAACCTCTGCTTTTATAGCAGAACAATCATGACTACCAGAAGAGCCGACTACCTTTATTAGTATTTATAGTAGTCATCTTACTATTATTATTATTATTATTATTATTAGTAGTAGTAGTAGTAATAGTAGCAGTAGATAATACCGCAAGAAAAGCACGAACCATTCTAACAAGACAAAGTGAAAACTCCCCACGTCATGTTTTTCTTTGTCGACTTAGCAGAAACTGCAAAGATGATTTTATGTTTTTCTAGTGAGATTCCCTTGTTTCACATTTGGGCAAACATGTCGTTTGGAATTGACTTGTGTTGTGTAGAAGAATAAAATATAAGTCAAAGAAGGAAGGAAAAAAAGGAAGGAGAAGAGCGAGAAAAAAGACGATCAGTGGGGAGAAGACAAGGAAGAAGGAAAAGCGGAAAGAAAGTGAAAAGAAGACAATTGAAAAAGAAAGAAAAAGAATAGCAACACGATTTACTGCTGTAGTGAGAGCAGCCGTCAGTAGCTACATATTATTTGTATGCATTGTTTCTTCGTTAAAGGCGAAATACTTTCCAGATGGTGTTAGAGAAGGGTGTTCGAGCCCAGGTAAAATAAAAAGATTTCAGACGTTCATTTTCAAGGTTGGCAAATCCTATCTATTTCGAAGTTTAGTGAAACAGATTTTAATACCATTTTCTTCTAATTACAGTCTAGGTTTCATTAGTATCAGTGATGGTAAAAAAAACTATATATATATATATATATATATATATATATATATATATATATATATATATATATATATATATATATCTTCATAGTAATAAAATGAATAAGATCGTTCATATCGACAACCAACGATTATACAGAGATGATGAACTGATGGCGGTACTGGAAAAATAAAAGACGCAAAAGATTCCATCCGAAAAAAAAAAACTACATCAAGTAAAAACAAAAATAGGGAAGATGTTTTTCAATATATTAGATAAGCACTTCCCTATTACGTTCGGACTGTATAAGCTATTTAACAGCAATACGATCAATTTAAGTTATAGTTGCACCAGCAACATGGCCAACATTATAAAAAGGATGAATTGCAAAAATTTAAAGCTCAACAATGTATTATGTAATTGCAGGACAAAAGATAACTGCCCTTTAAATGGATTATGCCGTACGGAACAGGTTGTATATTGCGCCGAAGTGGAAGGTAAAAATAGCAGCACAAAAAATACATCGGTTGAACTGAGGGCCAGTTCAAGAAGAGATGGTATAATGATCCCTCATCTTTTAAAATCCCAGAACGTAGGTAGAACACGAAGCTAGCAAACTACTATAGGAAATTTAGGGAGAAGCATAAAAGCCGAAACATTAAATGGAGTATATTACGAAATTTAAAGACTAACACAATACTCGGGAATACGTGTCAAGCTATGCCAAGACGAAAAAATATAGCAACGTATTAAAGACGGTATTGAATTACGGAACACGAGGTCAGAGATCATGACCAAGTGTAGGCATGTTAAGAAGTTCAATTTGGGGTTATTTGTACCCGGATAAAATAGGAATTTTTTTTCCTACACCCACGTAGGGGAGATGTAAAAAAATGTTGTTGGTGAATGCTTAAATTACATCACTTGGCATCTTCCATAATCTACTGTTCAGTTAACCTGATGAATATTTGTGAGCGTTCTTAAATCGAAAAATTCTGAAAACTGACGGCATTTTTAATTTTGTTTATAAATATTTGTTGCAAAATAAAATCCTTACATTTGTTCATCAGAGGACGAAACGCGTCGGCCAAGATAAGTTTTCATTTTGTCTTTATACATGACATATTGTCCTTTTACAGATATATTTTGAGTTAAATATGAAATCTTGCACACACACACACACACACACACACACACACATATATATATATATATATATATATATATATATATCTTAGCAAGTAACATGGACATTATTTCAGAATGTTTTTTCCAACCATTTTTTCAGTTATTTTGAAATAGAGATTATAAGAATTATTTTTTCTTCCGAAGGAGTAGTCAGATGTTGGTAGCAAATAGATAACGTGGCCATCATATGAGAGGTATATATGTCATAAAGTGGTATTCGCAATGTAGGTGAGACTCCATATCTATACACTAAAGGTACAACTCGGCGACAAGCAATCTGAACTGGTTATTTTGTACGGCATTCAACTATAAAGTATCTCAATAATAAATATCATATACTCATTAACATCAGCAATCATGGAGTAGATCATGTTATCAACATAACGTTATTGCATGTATTTATCTCTTATGAGAAATATACCTTTTTGTTAACGATGCAAAACGTTGTTAATTTCTTTTCAAAGAAACAGAAGAAATATCGAAATATGAATATTTAGATAAAACTCTATGAATTGGGAGATATAGATAAGAACATTACAAGTTGTCAATGGAGCACTCGGCTTTCTCAAGTATATCCATAATAGTCATCTTGAATAGAGCCCATATAAAATAATGTAGATCTCTAAAAATCTCTCTGTGAGAAAATGGAAATTCCTCATTTTTTTTTGTAGGGATTGGTTGCTCTGTAAAAATTGATACCAAAGCAGCAAAATGTTGATTGGTATGAAGATAAAAAAACGAAAACAAAATGATATTGCTTAAAAGATATCGTTTCACGCTGAGGAAATTGGTGTTTGGGTTGGTTTATCTCTTCAAAGTCACTGAAAACATGAGCTAGTCTCTTTATCGGCTTCAAAAATAGCATTTCTTTCTTTCTTTCTTTCTTTCTTTCTTTCTTTCTTTCTTTCTATCTATCTTTTTCTTCATTATTTACCACTCCTCATACAAATAATTTGTGCCACTTCACACAAGAGACACGGAAATTTCTGGGAGAAAAAAAGTCGACGCATTTAATAGTTGAGTAAAACCGTAGCCACACCAACCAGTTTCTGATTGGTGTAAATGTTTAAGAATGTCTGCGTCTGACAATGATAGACTCAATGAAAATAGATTTGATTTGCCGCTGACAGTTTTCAATTACCAATCCCGTTCCCTGATTTTTTTTATCCGAAAAGGAAAAAGAAAAAAAAATCCTTCCTCTTTACTGATATGAATTGGTGGATGCAGTGTGGACGGAAAATATTGTTGATTGTTTCTCTCCAAGACATTGCATAAAAGACTTTTTTGGCAATCATGAATTTCACATTTCCACTTTTGGAAAGAAAGAATTTTCTCTCTTCTTTTCTTAATTTCTTTCGAAGTCTAAAGTCAAAACTTGTATGTCATGTTCTAATGGCTGGCAAAATACTTTGAACAAAATGAAGAAATCTACTCGACGATTATCTGATGTAACAAACACTTGAAGAATGCATCAGTCGAATGCAAGGATCAAAATAACAAGAATAAAGATACCGGTTTGAATAACAGATAAGGTGAAGACAGTCCTTTTGCTCAAAGTCTTATACAAACATGAAAACAAATCATTAAGAATTGATATCTTGAGTTTATCAAAAATGGATGTATAAGAAAAGCCTATTATTTGATAGCATGGAAATCAGTATACAATAAACTAAAGTTAGTTTTAAAGGTAATGATAATATTAACTCTTTCCTTATAAGGAAATAATCCACATTCATTGACCGAAAAGCCAGTTCTATTTTTAGTTAAAATTCTCTTAAAACAATTTTTCAAGAAAATAGGCTTTCTCAAGTTCATTAATTGCAATTACTCTTTCCAGCATCAATGAAGTTTCCTCCCTAACTTTTTGCTTGGAGTCTTGTGGAACAGCATCATCTTATTTACGTCATTATTTTCTATTCGAGTTACATGCGTTGCTATTGTCAAACGTTCTCAAGTGATGTGCTTTGTTATTTTGATACAGTTCTTTGTGATTCTGTAGCGTCAGTCCTTGATGTTTAAAAAAAGAAGGTCCTAACTAAGACCTGAAGTCTTCATTCACTTGAAGCCATTTTAACCATTGTTCTGAGAAAGGGGGTTGGATACAACTGACAGTTTAGATATTTCTGAACAAGTTGCTGCCATGTGTGACATTCATATGAAAGCCTCTTCTATATGAAGGGACAACCCGAAGCTATTCAAAAAAATGTTAGCTACATCCGATTGACTCTTTTAGCGCTTGCTTAAATAAATTCAATAAAAAAATGATTTCTTGAGAAGAACAGATGAAATTCTTGAATGTAGAAAAGCTAAATCATTAACATTACAGACAAAAGTTCTGAATATTCAGTACGGAAACTCCAGCAGACTTTGATGCCCTAGATGATGACATGTTGGTCGGATCATACACTTTTGAAGAAAAAGTGACATTTTGTTTTAATCGTTCCATCCCAAGTAAGGCGATAATCTCACCGGAAGGCAGTGGGAAGGGTTGAGGGAAAGACAAAAAAACGAAATGAGGTTCAAGAAGACAGAAGCTGGTGATTGACGTTACATTTTGAAGATGGTAGTTATGAGGGAAGCAAGAAATCGGAAGATAGTTCCACATATGAGAAGTGCGAGAAGATATACTGTTAGAATAGAGGTGGCGGTGGCATCTCGCTGGTTCAACAGTAAAACGGTGAGAGCTAGTTGCCAATCTAGTAGCACACTTAAATTTATGTAATCGGAATATCAGGGAAAAAAAGTTCATTAGATCAGTTGCCATCAAAATATTTGTAGAAATGACAGATGGAAGCCACGTCAAATTAACTGAAGTCGAGATGCCGAGTCAGGATAGATTACATTGATTCTCTGAATTTTGTCAAGAATCTGGAGATGTGCAGCAGTAGGACCAGACCAAATATGGCAAAAGTATTCAATGCATTGATGTGATAAATCAATGGAAAACGTGAAGCCAAAAAGGCGAAGAGTGTTGCTCCCTGTAATTTAGTATCAGCCATGCTGATGTCAGACAGAAAAGGTTCTCTGTGATGATTAGATGAAAGTAGTTTTGTTTTAGAGGTGTTAAAATTTACAGGCTATTTCTTGCCCCAGTTAACCACTGATTGGGAGTCCTTTTCAAAAGGAGTTGCTAGGTTTACTTTGTCGGGTCTGTCGGATTTACTACTAAGACAGGAATAAATGATTGTGTATATGCATAAATACTTAGTTGGGAACTGATGACATCTAGGAGACAATTGATAAAAATCGGAAACAGCGTAGAGTCAAGGATAAAGAGATTGAGCAACCTCGCGTTAGTGTCAAATGATCTGGAAACTTGTCCGTTCAACACGACTTTCATTACACGATTTCTTCGGAACGATTACATTAGGCCAAATATCCATCCAGAGACACCGTAGCTCCTGAGCTTGTAGAGAAGGCCAGCATGCCAGCTATTGTCAAACGACTCTGAGATATCTAAGGCCATACATAGCTCGAAATTCACCGTTCCTATCTAAAGCTTGATAGGCAAATCTAGTGATGGCTTTTAACACATCGTCGGTAGACGTGGAGAAACGGAAGCCATATTGTTTATCCGAAAGGAGGCTGTGTGAAGTAAGATGCTTAACCAATTCGACGTGGATTAGAGCGTTTAGTACTTTGTCAAAAAGAGGTAAGAGACTAATAGGACGATAATTCAAAGGGTTAGAAGGTTTCCGAGACTTCTTAAAGACAGGAACTACAAAGCAGTATTTCCAACAAGCTGGAAAGTAAGAAGTAGCGAGGTATTTATTGGAAGAGGAATTAGTTCAGGAACACATTTCATTAGGACTATTGCAGAGATACCTTCGAATCCGTGTTGGGATCTAATTTAAAAAGGATGTCAGAATGGAGTGACGGCGCATATCACCTCAATAGAGCCTCCGTTCTTGATGTAAAATATGGCAGGAATATTCCAGATGAATTGAGAGTCGGGTTGGAAGGGAACTTTCGAGCAAAGCACTTTACCTTATCTGCAGTGGTTGTCAGTACTTCAAATTGATTGAAGATAGGAAGGATTAAGGATTTTCTCTTGTTTAGCACACTCTTATAGAACAACCAGTAATCTCTAGAACCAAAAATGTAAGAGGTTGTTTCGAACAAATGACAAAGCTATATATGACAAATCTGCTATAATCAGACCTTTCATATTGTTAGAGCCGTAAGAAGTGATGCGTGTGGGGCCTATAGCAGATGAGTATGCAGGTGAGAACCAAAGAGATAATCGTGTTTTTCTAGGTTTCCCTCTGAGAGGATGCGGTATTATGGTATATGAAGGATTCATTCGTGACGGATGTATTTTGGGAGTAAATGCGCAAATTGTAACGAGTGAATGGGTCGTGAATCGGATTAGCTAGGTATAGGATAGTTAGCGTGGACCAGCCTCAACCCCTTCCCCCTTTTCGGCCTTGTGCCATAATTGTATTTTTTTATACAATAAATATAGAGATAATCGTGGTTTTACTTGGTATTTCCGTGTTGTAACGAAATTTCCGTTTCCAGCATTCACTTACAAAGAGTGGCACATTTATGAAGAGAATGGTGAAAAATATCATTCCAAGAGGCATCGCAGCGCAATAATTTGCCCGAGAACATTTAGAGGAAAAAAAGAAGCAGATCTTTAAAATCTAACCAAATTCCAATTTCAATGGCATTTTCGGTGCGTATTCATTTATGCAAAGCGAATTTTGCAAGAAAACCATTTTTTATTTTATTTCAGCAAATGCCACATTATTTAATGATTTAAATCACAATAAATATCTTTTGCACATAAGTCACAGAAGAAATGAAATTGTTGAAATTTTATTTCGAATTTCAGTGGGAAGATGCAAAAAAACTCTGCCGTGAATATGAAAATAAATAAATCACTGAAAAAGAAATAAAAATCTGAAAAGACAATTCTTTCAAATTCTTAATTATTAAATTAAATCTTTTCGGACACCTCGGAATCGTTATCATTGAATAAAATGTTTTAAGCAACGGTAATTGCAAAATCCACTGAACCTAAGATTTCTTACTAGAAAAGTGTAACTCTTTTTATTAAATACAGAAATAATTCGTTTAGAATGTAAGATCATTAATAAATACTAAAATTATTTCCTTTGGATATAATTGACGCTTTTTAGCGTATGAATTATTGCGTACAATGAGATAGTATTTTGTTAATTTTGTTCAGCCATAGTTAAACCGTCGCATAAGACGATCGTAGAAAATTGGGCTTTCATTAGTTATGGCGGACACGAAATAATTTTGGAGGAGATTAAAACGAAAACTCTGTAAACCTGATTTAAGTATGTAAAGTTATTTTTCTTTTCTTTAACACAAGTTTTCTGATATTTTCTTGAAGGTAAAACGAAAACTTCAACTAAAAATAATAAGTTATATTATAACAATGTTTTCAAATTAAAAAGAAAAGGCCATCGAAGTGCCTCAGAGATGAACAAGAAGAAAAGTCGAAAATCTCGAAGGATTATTGAATGCAATTTAAGGAAAACCAAAGAATACATTTTCTAAAGCATTTTTAGAAAAATATACGAAATAACTCTCCATACATTCAGGAGAACTGAAGAATGAAAATAGCTTAGAGGAAAAAAAGAATAATGATGAAAATTAATGGAAAAATGAAAAAGAAAAAATTACTTGCTGGTGAGTTGTCGAAACCACAGAGAGATAAGGTGTTTGATTATGCAGTTAGTGCTACGGTTTCAACTCAAAGGTTGTTTTTTATAATTTCCTATTCAGAAATATGCACCTACAAATTCCTACCCATCTCCAACTATTCTTCTTTCTGTAAGAATACTTTTCGTGAAAGGGAGACATTGTTTCATAGCGACCTGGAGATAAACCTAACAACAATGCTCTGCTCGCCGCTGTACAATGCAATGATATTAAGTCTATTCTTTAGCGAAAAAACGTCCTAACAGCCCCATGGCTGCAATAAAAACAGATGAAATCGTCAGATGGATACAATTTACTCGCTACTTGGGCCAAATTTTATCGCTTGCCCCAATCATTCGGTATAATCTATTCTCTCGGATTTTATCGATCTAAAATATCACTTTGCACCAAATTTCTTATTGGCTAGTATCGGAGATCACCTTCGACTTGCTATCATTTTCTTGGTCTTTTTACTGCAGAGATGTCGCTTTCGTTATCGATCCGAGAGACAGAACATAGAGATTTTGCCATGAGGTTTCGTACTTGCATGAAACTGAAAGACTGCTTCTCTTGCCTAACAATAATTTGTCATCAGTAATACCGGAGCAATTGAAAAGAAAAACTGTCGTTTATCAAACTTTCTCTTTCATGTCACCAGCGAATTCACACGAGATGAGAGTCCGTTGAACACGTCAGGACAACCAAAGAAAATAAATCTGATGGTCACTTGGATAATAATGACATAATATAATCATAATGAAAGTTGGTTTGGTGAAGATGACCAGAAAACGGAAACTCGAGGATAGAGAATTTTAGCTTGACTTGCTTCAATAAATAATGACGAAGAGATCAATTGAATAGGAAGGGATATGTAGAGGGAAGAGTAAAGATGGATAGATAGATAGATAGATAGATAGATAGATAGATAGATAGATAGATAGATAGATAGATTGAGAGACTGAGATAGATAGATTGAAAAGGGGAGAATCTCTGAATTTAGATGATAAATGTAGGGAGTTGATAAAATGTTTCGCGGTTATGATTTGGTAATAAAAGCTTCTAAAGATGAGTACAACAATTATTCCGTCAAGACCATGACATTCAAGATGGTACTCTTTGTATTTTTGCTGTTTCTACAAAACATCAATTCTTGATCCGACAATACCTGAAGAGAACACGATCATCTGTGTTTTCTGTAATAAGTAGAACTGAAGTCTTGTCTGAATATTTCAGTCATTGATATTTGTCATTAGTGAGAGAAGAGGATGTAATTCTTTCTTTTTACTTTTTGAAACAGTGTCTGTTTTTTTTTTTAACCGCGTCATTTTTTTTTTTTTTGGATAAGAAGCATTTATAATAACACCTGGAACACAGTAATGCCCTGGAAAAAACTTAAACTCTGACTGGCCCTTATAAAATTCAGGCATTTTAAAAGTTTTTTAGATTAGCTTTCATTTTGCCTTAAATGCTGCAAATATGTCGGCTCATTAATAATTCACATGGAATTTTTTTCAAAGAATTTGAGGTAGTTCTAACAATTTTTAAAAAAAATGTCCCACGTAGCTTTCAGTGAGGTAATTTGTAACTGTATGAACTGGTTCGGTTATAGTGTGTAAGATATTGTTTTACGACAAGCATTTCTGGAAGATTACACCAATAAACTGTGAGCTATTTTCAAAGACAATGGTCTCTAGACCGAAGTCTCTAAAAAATGACGCAGGTTAATTAGTGGAGATTATGTACCATATTTTATTAATTAAAACAAGCTACCCCCACCCCCGGAAAAAGCTATCAGTATTTATTGAGAAATAAAGCACAGGTCTGATTGGATGGATTAAAAAAAACTCAAGGTGATGATAATCAACGTTACTTTGATAAACATTTTACAAATGAATATTTTTGCCTCTGAAAATATTTTAGGCAATTACTTCTGACTTGTTTATTAAAAACGTTATGAATGGAGGCTCGTTCCTAATCTCAGGCATGTGCAAAAATTCCCAATGCTCACTTTTGAAAACTAGAAGATGAAATCATAGAAGGAAACTATTAAAATAAATTAAGAATGTTTTAAGACACGTAATAATATCAAACAACATGATATCAAAACGTTCTGTACTTGCTGTAATTTTGCCGTCCTATGAAAAGGAGCACAAGTCTGCAAATACGATTCGTACCTATTTAAACGTGATCAGTTCTTATTCGAGTTTTCGTAACGGTATTTTGAATCGGCTCTGCGATCTTTACGATGGCTGAGAAAGTCGAGTAATATGTGTGCATCAAATGCTTCATGGAACTAAGGAAATCCGCGACTCAAAACGCTTTGTCAGGCTTTTGGTGAACATTCTTTCTGTCTGATATGCACGAATCAAGGTTCGTCGAGTGTTGATTCAAAATGATGTGTGTTCAGACTCATCAAACACTAAAAACACGAAAAAAATTGGAAGGAAACGACAAACTTATTCATAAAATCGTTACCGAAAAATCCATCAACTCACTTACACTACCTGAACGAGTTATAGAGTTTTCTAAATCCTAGAATATTTCGATACCTTATCGTATGGAGGATATCGATTAAGCAGAAGGAGACCACGAATTTTAGTGGTGGTTTATTATTAAAGAGACAAAATACTCCGTCTATATTTCTGAGATGAGGTATTATGTACACTATTTACATTATTCGGACTATTGTCCTCATCTTTGTCGCCAGATTTATTACAACGTTTCGGCCGTTGTACGCTCCGGCCTTCTTCAGGTGGTTGGAATGTCGAACTGAACTCTTTATTTCGCTCACTGGAGTAGACTTTTCTAATTCCACGTGCCATGTTTAATGGATGTCAGTTATCAGTTATCTCCTGTTAATTCCCCTCTCCAAGTTCTCCACCGCCTTAACCAGGTATTGAACTCACACTCTTTGGGTCCTCTCACTGGATCTAAACAACGCCTTTATCCAATGTGCCATGTGTCCGAATAATGTAAATAGTGTACAAAATAGTCCATATTTAATTCTATTCTTATATTCTAATTCTTATATAATTGGCCCCACTAATCAGCTTGTAACTGGTGTTCCATTTAACCGGAATCTGCTGTATATCACCTTCTACAGAAAGTGTTAATCATCTCAAGTATTTCAAGTGCAGTTCATTGTTTTTACATAAAACAAACATCTTTAGAGTTTCTCGAGTCAACAAAATCTTCGCTCATTTAGTCACTTTTGAAAAATTAAAACATGTACAATGAAGATTTGCCGATTTCTCCTACAATTCACAGGAACATTATCTTTATGTGAAATAAATTTTTATTCTATAGATGAAAGCAGCAAATGTTGATGTTTACTTCCTGTTTATTGCAGAATCTAGATGAGGAAGAGGGATTTATCTTTTCCCAGCAAAGTTAACCGTGAATCGTGATCGGTCACGAAAGCGAGATGTTTCCCAATCAAATACTGTTTGATTAAAACGATAAAAAAACAAGCAAACAAACAAAAAAACAAAAAACAAAAACGGACATGTTAAAAAGAAGAAAAATTAGCAAAAAGGCTAGCAACAAAAAAAAATAAAATAAAAATAAAAATAAAAAATCAATGTTACCACTTTACGGTAATATTCTATTTTTGGCATCTTCTTTTTCGCTAATTTTTCTTTTAACATATCCGTTTTTTACCGTTTTAATTAAATTTTGTATCCTTGCAAAAATATTTAAAATTCTTTTTGATTACCCTGAATAATTTAATTTGAAATGTTTCTGTCGGCTTTACGAATACGAAACACAGAATTCATCTTGTCCAACTTGCAGTAATACTGTTCTTACACCTGTGAAAGATTAATCAATTTGTAAGGCGATTTCTTGAATCATAATGATAAAGTTCAACATTAAAATACAATTTTTCCTTTATGGCTGAGCAGATATTTTTCTTCGGTTTCTTCTCATTTTTAAAGAAAGCAGTTTTTGATATTTAATTAGGAAAAAGTTTATTTTGCTTTAGATGGTCAAACAATTTCACGTCTGAACCCCATATTTTTATTCTTACTGAACCTAGGGAAAAGTCTTAACATAATTTTATTTTTGTTTCTCATGGGGAAAGATTGTGTCCCTCAACTTTTATGTTATGTGGGTTTATCTTCAACTCACCAAACAGTGAAAAACACGTATTAGAGCATTACAAAAGTTCGTGCTCGATTAGAAAATTAAAAACAAAATTTTGCATTAACACAAAACCCATCTACTAATCAAGTACACGTTTTAATTGTTTTTAATTGTCTCGCATCGTTCTACAAGCTTGTTGATGCCATTTATGTAGAAACATCGTGATTTTTGTTGGAAGAAAGTTGTGAGGTAGTTTTCGATTGACTGTACAGAGTCAATTGTTTTTGTCATTTAAATTGTCGTGTAGAGACCGGAACAAATGAAAATTTGAAGCATTCTAGTCAGAAGAATTTGATGGGTGCTGGAGGGTGGGAGGGGGTCACATTTCAATTCGTTAATCTTCTGAACATCTGTTTTGCAACCTGGCGTCTTGCGTTGTCGTAGCATATTTTCGATTTGCCTAAAACAGCCGTTTTTCTTGGATAGTTGCTTTGAGATTGCTGAGTTGATTGCAGTACTTCTTTTCAGTTATTGTTTCACCGACTGGAAGAAGCTCAAGGTTAATTATCTCTCTGCAATCCCACCAAACGGACAGAAACCCCTTCGTTGGATGCAATCCCACTTTAGATACGAGTTCTGCACATTCATAAGCTTGTTACCAGCTCCATTTGCACCGATCATTGTCATAAACGATACAACTTTTATTTTGAGTAACAATTCTGCCCAAGAACGTCTCCTTTTCGTGGCGTAACAGCAAAGAAATCGTCATATAAACACGATCGAGATTCTCCTGTTTTGCTTCGTCAATGTGGCACCGCCGTGTCGAGTTTGGAAACGAACCCAAATCTCTTCGAATGGCGAAAAGCAGTTGAGATATCGATTTTCAAACTCTTAGCAATCTCTTCCATCAAAATATTCGGTTTATTTTTCACGATGTCAAGCAGAACGTTTTCATCGACCTTGGAAGTTTGCCCGGATCGTGGTCGATCGTTTGGGTTAAAATCACTCTGACGAAATGACTTTTTTGACATTCCGAAGAGCAGATGTACGATCCAAATAAACCTTTTGAATGTTTTTTTTGATCTGACGTTTACTCCTTTCCGAAATTCATGGCGAATTTTCAGACAAAACATAAACATTTAACAAAGTCTGACTCGCAACTGAACGATGCAAGGTTTCGAACACACCAGAAATTAACACCAAGACAAACTCTAGTGTTAAGTTGGGCTCATTTCATATTAATGATGAAAATCGGATAAAACACTTTTGCAATGATATGATATTTATTCTTAGTTGAAAATTTTAGCTGTGTAATTTTACATCGCAATGTTTTTTATTATTACCACGAGCACTCACTGTGTTATATATATATATATATATATATATATATATATATATATATATATATATATATATATATATATATATATAGTTTATAAAAAACTAGGTAATCCGTATGGGTAAAACCTAAGGAGGATAAATGTAAATCCAGAGCAAATAATTTAAATAAAACCGACCACTTTAAGGTTCCATGTAATAAATTATTTCACCACAGCCCTATATATATATATATATTATATATATATATTATTTCACCACACACCACTATATATATATATATATATATATATATATATATATATATATATATATATATATGAATATATATATATATATATATCAGATTTAATTTTGGAATCCATTCTTCTTAGGACTGACTCACGTTACACCGCCCATAGCTCAATTAAGAGTCATTTAAACGCACAAGAAAAGCTATAAAACTCCATCAGAAATATACTAGCAGAAAATAACATTATAATAGCGTCATTCACATGTAACAAAGAGATTAAAAATAATGGAAATCCTAATAATAAAAAAGGAAATGCCAACACTCATTAACTATGAACACGGCCACATTGTGCTGACCGTGTTCGGAAAATAGAACATTCCCCTAACCTCAGCCACATATATAAAACCCCACATATTCAGTTAAAAATTTAAAAAAATCGCCCTTGATAATGGCTAAAAGAACAGTCGAAAGCCCTCGGATATTCAGAATTTTTTGACTTTTTCTACACAATTGTTTCCAGAAAAGAAAACACTTGTACGAACACAAGAAAAATTAAATAGAAAGCTTAACCGCAGTACCTTGTCAGTCGTCTTTAATGATATATATATATATATATATATATATATATATATATATATATATATATATATATATGTGTGTGTGTGTGTGTGTGTGTGTGTGTGTGTGTGTGTGTGTGTGTGTGTCTGTCTGTCAGTCTCTGTGTGTGTGTGTGGGTACAGAGGCAGGAAGTGAGAGAAATAAATATACATATATAGATGTAAAAATAATTGTTTCAGAACTTAGGCATTATGGACACACATACATACCCCCATATATATATATATATATATATATATATATATATATATATACAGAAAACGGCGAGAAATTAAGAGACGGGGACGAAGGGAATGTTTTGTGATCTCGAAATGATAAATGTTTGAGAAATATTTGCTTGAATGATGTGCTGTTTGTTGACAGGCACACACATTTCTCAAAGTCGAAAAGAAGAAATAATATTATGGAATTTGGCATTGCACGCTCACAGAATTCGGACGTTTTATTGGTCGCGCATGCGTGGCTCAACACAGAATTGACATTCGCAGAACAACAATCTCTTTCCCCTTTCCTACCTTGTTGAACATACTAAAATGAAAAATAGGTTTTATTTTGCTTCGAAATCCTTCCAACAATGGAACAAGAAATGCTTTGTAAATCATACACAGCTGCCAGCACTGAATATTGTCGCTTTTACATTTTCTCCTGGATTTTTCTGAATTATTTATTTGTATATATTTTCTCTTTTGTCTCAGCCAATCCGTCATTTTAGGCCAAAAAATGGCGATGCTTTCATGCGTCGTTGGAAGTTGGCGAGCGGCTCTTCTCGTATTCACTTATAACATGATAGTCTTATTAATCGAATACTCCGTCCTTCGTGTTACACTCTCAAACAACATGGATTCCACTCTGCTTGATCAACAGCAAATATATATGATTTCTTTTCGGCGCGAACAGATTTTTCTAATTTCTTGTTACTTGTGTTTTATTACCGCCCTTTCGTTTATAGTTTTCCTTCCCTTGGAGGATATTTCGTGAAATTACGTTTTACAAGTCATAAAGAAAGCAGTCTTGCATGAGGACGCGTGAAATCAGGAAGCTTGATTTCAGGATCAAAACGCATCCAAATTATTGCATCTTTTTGTCCCAAATCCGCTGCAAGTGACTTACAAGTACCAGAAATATGAAAAAAAGAACAAATTATCAAATGCAACAAAAGTAAATTTTAATATAAGACGGGCATACTGTAATACTTTCATTGCATATCTATCTATCTATCTATCTATCTATCTATCTATCTATCTATATCTATCTATCTATCTATCATATATATATATATATATATATATATATATATATATATATATATATATTTAAAGTTTGCTATATTAATAGGGAAGGGGACTATGTATTGAAGATTTGCTGCACATTATATATATATATATATATATATATATATATATATATATATATATATATATATTAAAAGGCATTATTATGTTTATACATTCTTTTATAGATACAAATATTTAAGTAAATGCTTTGTTTTTATAATAAACAGTATTAAACAGCATTTAGCGGCCTTAATGTCCGAGAAAAACAGAGCATTTACATAAATATTTGTATCTAAAAAAAAGAATGTATAAACATAAAAATGTCTTAAAATAATTGTCAGACTTTGTCCATTTCATATAATATATATATATATATATATATATATATATATATATATATATATATATATGCATGCAATGGTGTGCAGAAGTTTGGGATCAATTACATAAAATGATATTATTAAGAAGCTAATTCTTTGATTGAGGATTGGAAAATAAGTTTTTGAGTTTTCGTAGATGTCGTGTAACAGAAGATACATCACTTTAATTTGCGTGAATCTGACAAAAATCATGGGTTAGGGTTAGGGTTAACTATTGATCTAATGAAAGATCAGAGATGATAGTAATGATAATATGCAAGTTTCTAATTGGGAATAGTTCCATTACCAGATACAATGTTCAAAATAACCAAAAGAATTTTGCTTCTACTAGACAATTCCAAATTTAACAGCGAGATAGGTGAAGATTAGCTTGTTTTTCTTACACTAAAATCATGACTAACATTTCTGCTGAAACAAAGATGGAGGTTGTGACTTTGAAGGGGAAAATAACTCAACGAGAAATCGCCAGGTAGCTGGGAATTACCAGATACAATGTTCAAAACAACCAAAAGAATTTTCCCTTCTACTAGGCAATCCCAAATTAACAGCGAGATAGGTGAGGAGTGAATGCGGTTTTAACAGTGATACGGTTTCAGTACGTCGAGTATCAGGAAAACATCTTGAATGGGATTATAGTTGCAAAATCCTTGATTATCGTTAAAAACATCGGAATCGTAGATTGAAGTGGTGAAGAGAACATCTAAAATGGGATGCTGTAAAATGACAAAAAGTAATTTTAGTGATGAATTGCGAAATAGCGTTCCATAGTCATGCAAGAAAATGTGTAAGAAGACGAGAGGGAGAAAGAAAGAAAGCGTGGTAATATTTTGAGGCGGTGATGAAAAGCCATGTCTGAAGAAAACTGGTAAAAATTGATGGAAACCTAAGCAGAGAAAACTCTATTAGTTTACCATGTTCTTATCTTCTGTCAGACTACGAAGATAGGAAAGTTTATCAGCATGTCAATGCTCCTTGCCACATATCGAGTGCAGCGAAATGGTTTCTTGTATATCTATATATTTGGTTGGATTGATGTGAGTTTGTGACCCTGGGTTTCACGCTTTTGCGATCGTCAGACAGGGTCACAAACTCACATCAATCCAACCAAATATGTTAGCTCTATCTCTGATATTGAGCGCTTTCTAATAAGTACCGCGCATATAATATATAAATAATTATATATATTTATATACACACACTTTTCACACACTTTTCACACACACACACACACACACACACACACACACACACACACACACACACACACACACACACACACACATATATATATATATACGTACATGTACGCATGGTTACACTCTTCATTTTAAATATAATGCTATATAATTGTGCTGTCATTAGTTAAAGCGTAAGTTTTGAGAGCAACAATAAATGTTTTCAGTGCGACCTACAGGTTTGCAATTTTAATAACAGTAATACTGAGAAAAGAGAGATTACATAAAACTATGTTAGAAATGTGTAGAAAAACAAGACATACTTGTAGAATGCGTGATGTAAAGTCCGTCGCAAGGTAATAAAATCGTTTCATGAAGAAATATATTACGAACGAGAATATAATGTATCATCATGGCAATAACCTCGTACACAATATACTAAGCATATACAAAAGGCAATATCGTCGTGAGCTACAAGCCTGGGTGGGATATATGGAGAACTAGGGCTGCCCGGACGTCTAGTTCCCCCTCTCGGCTTTGCTTGCAGAGAGGATAAACCAATACAGTACCAGCGCGGCAGGAGTAGCACAAAGTGCCGTCCATCCGCCTTAGGGGCTCTACTCCGGGTTTGAATTCAGAGTTGTCTTTTTCATAGATCAGTTGCCATCCAAGGCTATAGAACTCAGTCTGTCCTGCTATTTTACCCATAGCTGGAGGAAGAAGAAGAGGAATCACACCCTTCCCAATGGTATTAGCACGTAAGTGAATGTAATGGATTCGACTGGAATTTGAACTCGGCTCTCCGATTCGTCAATCCAAGCCGCTATCCATTACTCCACCGTAATGCCCGTAGAAGACGATATAGTGGGGGTAATCAGAAAAAAATGTCATAATAACAACAGAGCGTGATAGAAGAGACATAGAAGAGACATAGAAGAGACAATAATGTTACGGTTTTAATAGTTCGTCCATTAAAAAGAAATGTTACGCTTGACAAATATAATTTGTTAGCACATTTCCATGTCAGAAACTAACTTCCTGCAATCTACTCATGAAGTATAAAAGGATTTAATAAGATAAAAGGTGAAAGGGATTCAGCAATCAATGCGTTAATAAAAATGACGTTGTTACCAATGTGTGTCTCTGCGGAGAGAGTTAAAAACATATTTAGCTGTTTAATAATAATAATAATTGGCCAGAGGAACAAATGTAAGGACTAAAAAAGGAAAAAAAAGCAAAACAAAATTAAGAATGAAAAATCAAATCCTATCAGCTAAAGAAAAAATAAATCAATATCACTGAAGGCTCAAAGAATCAGACGCTATGAAAAATATTCTACAGACAGGACAAGATCTTTCAAAACCTTGCGAAGAAATTTGACAGAGAAATAGACAAACAAAAAATTGAAATGACACTTCCCCTCAAAATGGAAGAGGCTCTAAAGTTCTGACAAAAAATATGGGTTTGCCGTAAAGAATATAACAAAGAATCTGATTGGATTAGGCAAGCGGTAGAACGGATGAAAAATAGACGAGAAAAAAAACATGGTTCGGGAATCAGAGAAGAGGATGTTGAATGTGCACTAAGAAAAGCACGCAACTGGAAATTTCCAGGAATAGATAAAATACCTAACTTTTGACTCTATTACCGAAATACAGCACACAAAAACTAGCCAAAGATCTTCAAGAAATGGTCAATGAGCCATTAAAATTTCGACATGAGTAACCAAAGGAATTACCTTCCTTCTACCCAAGAATGGTGAAAAAATGTCCCCCAAAATTACAAACCAATTACATGTCTTCCCAATACTTACAAACTGTTGACATCAATTTTGACAAAACAGACATATTCCTCTTTAGAAAAAAATGACATAATACATCATGTAAAGACCAATTACTTATTAATAGTATGAAATTGGAAAACTGCTTCACTAGAAAGTAAAATCTCAGTACTGTCTGGAGAGATTAACGTAATGCATTCGACAGTATACCATATTCCTTGATCTTAAATTCTTTAAATATATACAAGACATAACCGGTCATCATCAATTTCATCAAAGAAAGTATGTCGATATTGAAAACAACACTTCACCTGAATCATATAAATAGAGTCTATAAGTCTGGTGAAATAAACATCAACTGAGAAATATTTCAAGGTGACTCTTTGTCTCCCTTACTATTTTGTATATCACTAATAGAATTAACGAGCGAACTTAACAGGATGGAATATGGCTATAAGTCATCTCAAAAGAAAATAAGCCATCTATTTTACATCGATAACTTAAAGTTGTAAGCTAGAAATGACAGTGACCTGGAAGGTCTCCTGAAAAAGTAAAATGTTTCAGCCATGACATTGCTATAAAGTTCGGTTTGGATAAAATGTGCTAAAGCCACAATTTTAGAGTATTACCTTCTTTATTAGCTTAGGGCCTGGCGTAGCAATCAAAGATTTAGAACAAGAAGAAGTTTATAAGTGCTTCGGTGTAATTGAGGTTGGAGAAATTCACCATAAAAAATGAAAGAAATAGGGCGAAAAGAGTAGTACAGAGGTTGCGTCTGATATTAAGAACTGGATAAATTTTCAGAACAGAATTAGGTCCATTAATAATCTTGCAGTCCCAGTGGTTTCAACATCTTGAACTAGACTCGAAATGAAATCAAACGAATGGATTCTAAGACAAGAAAGTTTCTTTGTAAGCATAACATGCATCATCCAAAAGCTGATGCAGGCCTTCTATACAGACACCATAAAGAAAGTGGAAGAAGTTTTATTCGGCTAGAATTCTCATACAAGACAACAACTATTGTCTTACTAACATACATGGCAATAACAAAGAACTGATACAATAAGTCAAACAACACGAAAACACTAAGAAAAATATTCAAACATAAAAGAAGGTTGTGAAACGAGATTTACATTGAGTAGATTCTATAGAAAAGAAATCCAAGGATAAAGCTCTTGAACAGATGAAACATTGCTGACAAGACAAATCTCTACATAGCCAATATCCAGAACGAGTCTAATAAAGCCGATGTTGATAAAGTTAACACTCATTAATGATTACGAGCATCTGGATTAAAGGCTGAAATGGATGGCTTTATTCTTGCAGCGCAAGACCAGAGACTTTTTCAATAAAATACTTTAAGGCAAATATCATACATAATAGTGTGGATCCAAAATGCAGGTTCTGTGACAAATATCAGGAAAGCATAGAACATCTAATCTCAGGATGTTCTGTACTTGCACAAAATGAATATAAAAATTGTCAAGATAGAGTGGGAAATACATACACTGGACAATGTGCAGACAGTTTGGAAAAGATGTTAATAAACATTGGTATGAACATTATCCAGCACCAGTTACAGAAATAAAAGACATCACAATTCTATGGGATTATACCATCTTTAGATACAGGATGATTGTAGCAAATAGACTGGATATAATTTTGACCCCCCTCCCCCAAAAAAACATTGCCTACTAATTGATATGGATTGCCCAGCTGACTATAACATAGAAGCCAAGGAATTTGAAAACTATCGAAATATAAAGACCTGGAAATCGAAAAAAATATGGAAATTGAAAACAAAAATAGGACCAGTCATAATAGGTGTGCTTGGAATGATAAAAAAAGGAACACTACAACATAATGAAAAAATCCCTGGAAATCCTAGCTTAAGAATAATAGAAAAAAGTCTTGATAAGTAAAGCCCAAAGAATAAGAAGAACTTTGTACATGTAACGCTCGCATTATTATGGGTGTTAGAAAAAACAAATGATGAACTGTAGCCATAGGAACACATCACTACTTGCCTTAGGGCTTACATCAAATTTAGAAGGTAGTGTTACAATAGCAGAAATCGAAATATAATGATGATGATAATAATAATAATAATAATAATAATAATAATAATAATAATAATAAATTTAATTTGTCGTATGCAGCAAAGTAAATAATCCATTTGACTTGATTTTACTTTGCTGGTGCTTTTTAGGTGATAAAATACATTCAATAAATCCAGTTTCTTGATTTTCATCTAGTTAAGAAAAACTTTAAATTTAACTTGTGAAACACAAACACCAATCTGTTAATATATTCTAAACTATTTGACGAATAAACGATGTACCTGCATAGAACAAGGACACTCGTTTCAGATGTGAGAACTTCACTGAATTCTTCAAGGATGTGACCTTTTGCCAATCCTTAAAGAAAAGAAATCAATTGGCAATACCTTTTACTTATAGCTGAACGTTTGAAACAATTCCAATGTTTATAGACGCTTAACTGAAAACGATTAAGTGTCCAAATGTCAAAATGCGTAAATGATAACAAAATACATCTACATTATTTTGAAAAGTATTTAAATGAATCTACTTACCTTTCTTGTTTCGACAAATGAGGGTCTGCCATCTTCCTTCATGTACATGCATAAACAACACACGTTATTTTTACTGTTCAAGAGATATGTTCATATGGAAGAATGAGATTGAAGCAAAGAAAACTGAAAAAGAAGAAATAAGGATGACTTTACGTGAACAGTGAGTCAGAATCAATAAAGAGGGAGCTGTTAGCCTTAATTTAAATGATACAAGAATAGCCATAAGAAGGCCAGAGTGGGTTAGTTTTCGCCAACATCGCAAACCGCTACAAATCTTATTCTTAAATCGTGTCATAAGATTGAAACTTTCATATCGATGTCATGCATAGTAGCAAACTCTTTCAGAAACACCTAAAGTGCCAGCTATATACAGTCACTTTCTAAGATCAGTCGTTAAAATGGCTTCCAGCAAATGAAAACTATAACTTTTAGTGAGGATGAATATTCTTTGTATCTTGTGAATTGGCGCTACAGAATCACAATAAACTACCAAATAAGAGAGACCACATCACTTGATTACTTTCAATAGCAGCAACAAATAAAATGGATAGTACATTTTACTCGAAGAGAAAATAATAACGTAATGAAGATGTTAACTTTCCACACTACTTCAAACAAAAGTTTAGGAAGGAAACTCCCAGAAGTACTGGAAAGAGAATTGTAAAATTAGTGGACATGAGAAACTTATTTTCCTGAAACATTGTCTTAAGAGAAAGATTTTATAAATTTTAGTTGCGTGGTCAAGGAATGCTGAATGTTTCTTTATGAGGAAATTTTAACAGAATTTTGTACATGGCCCCATATGATGGATGACAGATCTACATTTTCATCTTCTATGCAATCTTACACCGGAATTGAAATCGACAATTTCTCTCTCCTTGAAATACTATTTCTCATGATGAAAGCTGTTTGGTAGCGCCAGTAAGAATCTATTTCATCTGAAGTTAATCCTCCGGCCCTCATTTTTCTATTTTCTTTTATTGCTTCTTTTTCAAAAGCGAAACGAGAACGGACGTTAAACTCTGCAAGTCGAACGAAAAGCAAATCTTTTTGTTTTCCAGAAAGATCTCCAAAAAAACTCTACTAACTGAACCAGTCACGTTGTCAAAAATATTGGAATTCTAACAGACTTTTTGAGCCTCATTTGAGGATAGAACACACATATCTACAACGACATATACCAAACTGTTTTTTGCACGAACCAATTGCTATGAAGTAAGCAAATGCTCCAATATTAGATTCGCTTTGGGATAGCCTCTTGGTCGACTGAGAACTTTTCAGTGTTACCTCGTACTTGTATCGACAGAATAAAAAAATGGCAATTAACTGATAGCATGGAATTCTTCCGTAAAAGCGAAAATAGATTGCAATGGGAAAATAAATAGATTGCAATGGGAAAATAAATAGATTGCAATGGGAAAATTCTCTTTTTTTCAGTGTTATCTAATGAAAAACAATTCAATAAGAAATGTAAATAACAATATTTTTCTCAGCAGTGTGAAGATCCTTTTGGTTGGATGTCGGCCTTCCGCAGATTCAACAACACATTTTGAAGTAAAAAACTTTTAGCCTGAATGCAGTTGTACACCGAATAAAGATTCTTCTCATGTTGTTTCTCAGAGAGTTGATTTAAAACAAAATCGAATTCTTTATTTTCTGACAATCGATCTAAGAGATCGATGGTTGAAATAGAAGCGCATTTTTGATTTGTAGCAGTGTTTGGGTCAGTTAAAACTACAATTTCGCATGACTATCTTTTAGTTGGAAGATAAAGTCTACTTATTATTTTTATCTAACACACAATATATTCGTTTACGCGTTCTCATGAACTTACTTGATATTTATAATGACAAGAGTCAACTTGTTTGTTTAGAAGTTAAGTATTTATAATCCAGATTTTTAGCTTGGCGTCAAAAGTAGACTCTGATATTGGATTGTAATATTTCAATCAAGAAGAATAAGTCTAGACAAACATTACTTTACGACAATTTACGTTCCTTTACGACAAATGTTCCTTTACGATAAAACTAAATTCAACTTCTGTAAAGATAAATATTTCTAATGCAAATTTTCAAGGCAGCAATTTAATATTTCACTGTTAAGACGGCCAAATCGACCGTTTAGCTGAATTCCGATTTGAAAATGTCACTGTTCATCATTGGGTTAAGTGCAGTGACAAAGAAAAAATAATTTTTAAAAATAAATATTTGTTGTGTAAAATAAATGCGTTTCAATCATTAGGCTGCATACTAATTGATATACATACGTATATATGTTCAGATCGATATCCATATATAATTGTGGTGAACAAATACGATTATACACTTACACATAAATTCACACGCACACACACGCTCTCTTTCTATCTCACACACATATATATAAAAAATATAGTTTTAAAGTATGCTTCATTATTTATGGATATCCATAAGCTCAATATCAGAGCAAATGTAATATATAAAAATTGACATTGGGGTCAATACTGAGCGTCGACAATCTAATTCTGGAACGCAATCTTTAAGCCATATATATCTATATTCATTCGACTCTCCCGTCGTATTCGACGTATAAGGGTCAAGCAGCTCAGTTATTAAGAACAGACAACCAGCCAGACATAAGATTTAATTATAGTGGTGAAGGTTTTGTGCAGAACCATCCACACTTTTTTTTGAAGGACCGACCTGGTGCACAGCGTACCACAAGATCCCCAAAGGATCCTCCTGGACCAGTTGCCATCCAAGGCTATAGAACCCAGTCTGTCCTGCTACTTACCCATAGCGGGAGCACAGAGGGAGAAGAAGAGGAGTCATATCTTTCCCAAGGGTATTAGCACGTAAGTGAATGTAATATACGTATATACTGATTACATAATAAATTGGCGATTCTATCTATTGTTAGTCTTGATTTATGGAGGATTATGGTTATCGTCAATTATTTTTTCTAAGTGAAAATTTCATCTTTATTTACCTTGTGATTGTAACTGACATGACTCTTGGAATTGTGTTCCAAACCTCACTGCCACTCCTTCACTACTCTAACGGTAAAAACGTAATGGATACCACACCTTTGTGTATAGATGTAACGATATGATGAAAGAGGATTTGGAATGGATTTATTAAACGTTTGGCGTAAGTCAGCATTTAGGACTGGACCTAAAGCTACCTGTATGATGTTCTTATCACTGAGCTAAACACTCACGCTTGTACAAAGCCAACAAAACAAAATGGCTGAAAATATTGTTGTTACTAACGTTTAAGAATCAACATCTAATTAAGAAACCTTCTCTCTGGTTTGCGAGTTTCTATGGCTACATAGGAATCTGAGCTTGTAGCGACACAAAACCGGAACCTCTCAGCTCTTCCAACCTCTTTCCTTCCTTTCATTCCATCTCTGTTTCTCTTCTCTATCACCATTTTGTATGCCTTGTATTCTTCACTCCTCACCTCTGTTCATTATGTCTTTTATTCTGTTTCTGAATCCTTCCTACCTCGTCTCTTAATTCGCCATTCCTTTCCCACTCTCTCGGCCACGGCGTCCATTCTTGGCTATTGACTTCGACCTTCTCCATCTATCATTATCTCTGCTGTCTCCTGTGCACATCGGTGACTCTTTGACTTTTCGCACTGGAATAAAACGAAGAATATCATGGCTTTTAAATCTATCACATATTTCTACAAATACATTCTGAAGAAAAAAAAAATCAAATATTAATGACTTTAATGGAAAATTATACAACCTGTCTACCGTGTTACAGGTGAAAGTAACACGTAAAGATACATTTATAGGTAATCAATAATCAATGTCTGCATCATTATCACGAAGTATCTCGAGGGGTGATATTTGGTGCGTATTTTCGGTGCTAGAGTTCGGTGTTCGAGACTATATAAATGGCCATGATTTTAGATCACACGTTTATAATCACAAGTCCCATAACGTATTAGAGTCATAGGAGAACCACATATACTGTAGCTATTAACTACAGTGGGTATGTGCTGTAGCATACTCACGGATTCACATAAATACAGTAGTAAATACTATATGTTGGTTTGCAGTTTAAGATTCGTTTCCAGCTGTCCTGGTCAAAGAGAGCAGAGAGGATCCCCAAACGATTTTTGGTCGAGCCTATGGGCTCGGATACCCAACATTAAACGGCCTTGTGCCACATCTGACCGCGTAAGGCGGTTGGTAGATATCCTGCAGTTGGAGATTCATTGTGGAATTTACTTGACTCACTTCTAGCAATTGTCTACTACTTCTACGCGCCGCTGGCGAATCTTATATGTGTTGTTCTTGTCCTAAGTATTATCGTCCATTACCAACCTTGGTGTGATTATTCTATTCAGTAACCTTGCCTAGGTTACAACAGTATGTCAAGGGTAAGATAGCCAGATGGAACCAATCACTCTCTAGGTGCGTTTTGAATTTAGTGTTGTCATTTCCTTAGACTGCCCTACCAAGGCTAAGCAGCTCATCAGCCCTATTTATTAGAATTTGTATTTCAGGCAAGAGAATTCATATCATTTTAACCCATAACTGGATGTCAAATGTTCTTATGCAAACAATATGTCTCCCAATCATTTGATTTGTACAACAATCTTCCTGCGAACATTTCTATTTGGATTTTATGTTGTACCAAGCAGAACCTTTTAAATAGAAAAAAATAAAGAAATTGTCGAATGTTATTTATAGAAGTTAAAAAACGATGACATTTACATTGGTGAAAATAACTAAAAATTGATTTTTTTTGTATGATTTAGGGTTATAAGTAGAAGGGTGATGACTTGAAACCGATGGATAATCCGCAGTGTGATGCAGACCCCAATATTGCTTAGCTCGTTATCGCAGGACAACTTTCATGTTTCTTAGTTCTTTTTTTCTCTCTGCATCACGATAACAGGACACAATAATGAATGAGACACAATGGAATACTTGGTTACTAGTTTTCAATAATTTAAATGAATATGACGGAGACGGTTTTACCTATAGTTAAAAGAGCACTTAGAATAGTCCGGAAGACTTTCCCCCAAATCTTGGAGAATAGCGTTATAATAGTCCGTAAAATATTGAGTAAAGTCTTAGAAATTTCTGGAAATTTACTGTTAATTGGTTTATGTTTCACGGCTTAACAAATTTTATAGGTTATATAAAGCCATACATATTTTCAGATTGTAAGAATTATTGTGGTAATAATAATGATTTACTAATTAACCCATGGGGAGAAAGAGGTTGACTCATACCTTTTCCAAGGTTATTTGCATATAAGTGAATATAATGAACACGACTGGAATTGGAACACGGCTATTCGATTTCCAATTCCGAATTGTAAATATTAACGATTCGGAATTGGAAATCGAATAGCCGAGTTCCAATTCCGAATCGTTAATATTTACACCACCCACACTTTCAAGCTTACAGCACCTGGTATTCCCAAGCGGTCACCCATCTAGGTACTGACCAGGCTGGACGTTGCTTAACTTCGGTGATCGTACAAGAACCGGTATTTCAATGAGATATAATCGTAAGCATTGAACCAAGTGAACCCGCAGCACATTGAAGCGGCCAGATAGTAATGGCATAAAATTTCTCTAACAAAATATTCAATAAACAACATTAACAACTGTAAGTATAACAACAACTTCGATTGCAAATGATATTAGGCCTATTAATTTGTATTAATCAAATATGAAAAGCAAAAAAAAAAAAAAAAAACCTCAAGAAAATACTGTGTAAAAATTATTTTTAAAAATCCAAATGCTTGTTGCAATTTGTTCTTTTAGAAATGACCGTAGTTGTGGCGACCGAGCAGTTCAGGCTTTAGATTCGAAATTTAGTTCACAGCGGAAACAATAAAAAGTGATATAGAAAAAAAAACCCTCTAAAATATTATAGGAAGAAGATCAGCTAATGTTGGGTTGAGTGGTTAAAAATCGTTAGATCGAATAATTAGTGAGCATTTTCCCTCACATTTTCAAATGCAGTGTTATACAAGAGCTTTCGTAATGACCAACCATCAACAGTATCCGTACAATAAGATTTATATAAAAGATTTGAAGATCGTAGAATTGAGTACTCTAGGCTTCTTAATACAAGGTGGGTTTTAATAATCGGAATGTCGGAAATTTTCTCGCTATTCAATAAACGGAGGCATCCTAATAAAATGTGAGGGAGCGGGAAATCATTTAAAGGGTGATTTTAAGAAGCCTGCGATTGTCAGAAATGTTCTAAAAAACAAAATAACCCTCATTTATTAGGCACCTGGGGGCAATATTAAGTATTATTTATTAAGCACCTAGCGGCAGTATTAAGTATAATTTATTAGGTAGCTAGGAGCAGTATTAAGTGTTATTTATTAGGTACCTAGGGGTATTATTAACTATTATTTATTAGGTACCTAGGGGCAGTATTAAGTATAATTTATTAGGTAGCTAGCGGCAGTATTAATTGTTAGTTATTAGGTACCTAGGGGTATTATTAAGTATTATTTATTAGGTTCCTATGGGTAGTATCAAACATTTTTATTAGATACCTGGTGTATTATTTATTAGGTACTTAGGGGCAATGTTATTATTTTCTTTGCTGTATTTCTTTTTTTCTCTCTTAAATTTTAGATTTCTGTGAAAGACGCTAATGATAGGTAAACGAAAATGATTGGTTAACAAACTCGATTCACATATCATCATGAGCGTAGCGATTTCGATCCTGACTGAATGCTTCACACTTTTCGACCATAGTAAGTTTAATCAATAAAATTTGAGACGGACAGACTGATTAACAAGTTAAATGCATTTTTCTACATGTGACAGTGCAACTGAAACACTGGTGCATCACAATCTTCTCGACTTCCATTTGGCCTTGAATTAGTGTAAGCTAAACATAATGAGTATCTAAATATTACCTATAAGCATATTCTTCAGAATCATTTTATTATGTTTTAAAATTCGGAAAATAATTAACTTTCTTACTGTTAGAGTTCTTTGTCTCTATGGAAAGAGGACAAGGTTTATTATATTTTGGAATAAATTACTTGAGATACAAAGAATATAGTACGGAATTGCTATGTAATATCAATCTTTCTATATGGCAGGGAATGCTGGACAATTTCCTCACAGATAAAGAGAAGTCTTGAGGAAAGAGAGATGCAGTACTACAGAAGGATGTTGAGAATGACATGGACGGAACATTTGTGCAACAAGTAAGTTTTAAGGAAAATGCGAACAAAAAGGTCACATAAAACAAGATAAGAGGTACTAACAAAACAAAAAGATGATCCTCAAACGGATGTGTAAAATCCAAGGAAGAGGAACTGATATTAGAGAAAGAAAAATACTTCAGAGATGGAAGGAATGTATCGGAGAACACTTCTACGACGAAAATGGGACAACCGGTAATACACGGAAATATCGAAGGACCAAAAATATTAAAATAAAAAAAAAAGCAGGAACAAATCAGTAGGACCAGAGATGCTGGCAGCTTTAAATGATTTCGGAATTGCCAAAATTACAGAAATAATAAATGAAATATTAAAACAATTGTGATATAACGGAAAACCTGAGTAGATCCATTTTTTTATAGAACTACCAAAGAAGCTCGTTGCAAACGGATTTGAATACCCTCAGACAATCAGTCTAATGAGCCATATAACAAAACTTAAGCGAATTCTGAAGAATAGAGCGTGCAGTAGAATTAAACCGGAAATAGGACAAGAACAGTGGAACATAGAATGCAATATTTATGCTCAAATGTTTAATTTTTTGTAGATTAAAGTTGACTGAAAAGCATGGAGCCGGAAGGAAGTTCCATAAGCGAGAAGTGCAAGAAAATAAACTGTTAGCATAGAACTTACGGTTACATCTAGCCAGCTCAACTCTAAATTGATGAGACCTTGTTGTCAATCTAGTGCAGTGCTTAAATTTGAGAAGTCTAGGTACCTTAGCGAAGAACTTATGAAAGAATTTATAGAAAAGGCACAGTGAGTCATACTTATGGCAGTGTGAAAATGACTGGAGCCAGTGTTGACAGATTTGTCAACATGATCGATTATAGCGATTTCAAAAATAAAAAACCGTTCCAATCAATTTAAATTTGATTTGAAATACAGGAAAGATTTTTGCTAATAGGAAATATTAAATTTGCAATTGGAGGAGGCACGATAATGGATAGCGGCTAGGATTGTGGAATCGGAGAACCGAGTTCGAATTCCAGTCAAGTCCATTACGTTCCAGTACGTGTTAATACTCTTGAGAAAGGTATGAATCCTCTTCTACTCTCCCAGCTATGAGTAAATAGCAGGATAGACTGTGTCCTATAGCCTTGGATCGCAGAAAGATGGCAACCTCCTCCGGGAAAATAATCTACCTTGTCAGTCATGTATCACGCATGGCACTTAACTGACTTGCAATTCAAAAACAAAATTAATACAAAAGTATCAATAAAGATTTTTTATTTTTAAAATGTATTTTAAAACTTTTATTTTAGGTGTGGATTTTTGGAGGCACCTAGTTTAGCATCAAGACGAAGAATTTTGCTTTGTGGAGAGAGGTAAATATTGCGAATTCTCAGCAATAATTTACAAATATGAAGAACCGATTATAAATGATAAGTTTATCTTTTTTCGAAGCTGTCTATCATCTCTGATCTGTTATGATTTTCGCATTGAAATTGATCCGGCTTAACAGATTGTCTTTCTTAAGTGTAGTTTTCAAAAAAAAAAAAAAATATTAACAAGAAAAAAAGACACTGTCTGTCTTTGCGACTCCAGGATTTACGTTCCTCACAAAATAACATCATGTCTCGCTTCTTCCGCATGAGCTTTCCGTCATAAACTTTAATCAGATTAGATCCGCTTTTTATTAACTTAATTACAACGATAACGACTTCATTCTTAAGAGAATTTTTCGCTGCTAATTTAATTTGCGGCATTTGTTAGAAATGAATCGGGCCTATTTCTGTGATAAAATGTTACCGAAAAGATTTTTTTTTTCTTAAATTGGTCTAATAAGTTTCGGTTCGATACACTTGGACTTTAGTCTCAAGATGTAAAATTGCAGCCCAAGAATGCTTAGAAAATTCTCTTATAGGCATTAATTTATTCTGGGTAGGACAGAGTTTACAAGAAGACATATGATATTTGTAAGAATGTAGAAAGACTTCTTAGCGTCATTTTTCATGCGGAAAACCAGGTGCCTGTGAAAATGCAACTTTCTTTATTAACATTACCACTTAATGATCTTGAACACGTACACATATAAATTAACTCTCTCTCTCTTTTTCTCTCCCTTACACGATCAAGCATATAAAAGCACCGTCCGTACCACAAAACACACACACACACGCTCACACAAACACTCGTATACATACACAGACACTTACATATATACCTTGTATATCACATAATTCTCCACATTCAATTTTCCCTAATTAAAAGTATAATGAAGATATTCACGGAAATATTTGGAATATGCTGAATATTTCACATGATATATATATATATATATATATATATATATATATATATATATGTGTGTGTGTGTGTGTGTGTGTGTGTAATAGGAAGAGGTTATATTAGTTCCAACGAGAGAAAAGTGTGTATATTAAAAGAAGAGAGAAACCGCATACGTTTTTGCTTGTAATGTGGATTAAAAAAAATATATTATGCTTTATTTTACATAATTTTGCTACACGGTTTTCCGGTCTAGCGACCGTCATCAGGCAAATGGTGGACATTTCCACATATTATTAAAAATAAATTATTTTTTCCTTTATGTTTTTCGATGTTAAATATTTTCGATATGAGACATTTTATTTTTTTGTGTTAGTGATCCAAACGTCTTGTGTGTGTGTGTGTGTGCGTGCGTTTTTGTGTGTGCGTGTGTCTGTGTGTGTGTATGTGTATGTGTGTGAAAGCAGATTAAATTTTACTCATTTGAGCAACTTTTTTAGGAATTTTACTGAATTTAACACTTTTCGTCCAGTTACTGAAACTCCATGAAACATTTTGTTCGAATTAAAACTTATAAAGAACATTCGTAAAGTTTTAAAAAACAAATATTTTGAACAAACAAATGAAATTGGTGTTTTTGTAATAAAAAAAAATGTAACGAGAGCCTTAATGGGAAATCTATATTCCGAATTTAGAATTAGAAGTCGTTTACCTATTGAACTGTTATTTTTTTAAAACTGCACTAAATCCAGAATAGTGAAAAAAGACCATCATTGCTGGTCATTTGCTGTCTATAAATATAAACCTTTCTATGCCGAATGTTCCACAAGTTTTCACGATGTTTATGGACGAATGAACAAAGCTGGCTAATTAATCAAACAAATTTAGGTCTTCGGTAAATAATATCCAATGTTAGAATAAAACTTTTAATTGGGTTCTAGTTGCAAAAAATAAATGCCTCATTCCTAAAGATTAAAGTGACATCATTATTAATACAGCATTTTTTTTTTTTCAGAATTTAACTTAAAACATAAACATGAACATAAAAAAACAAACCAGATAGGTGATCATAATGCTTCTACAATTGTTGCCAAATTTAATAAAATGAAGGCTCCACTTGTGATCGGATAGTAAGGCGCTGGTTTTTGAAGTTCCGCAGTGGGGATACGAATCTTGAAGAACAAAATGGTAGAGGACGTCTATCTGCAGTTCACAATCAACATCTGCAAACACTATTTGAACAAAACCCACATCAAAGTGTCAGAGAAATATCACAGATAATGGGTGTCTGCATTTCAAAAATATCTCAAGAAAATTAGCAAAGTGAAGAAACTCGATTAATGATTTCCACATGAACCCAATGAAAGTTAAAGAGACCAACGTTTTGAAATGTTGCATATGCGAAATTCGAATGTCTCATTTCTTGATCGAATATTGATTTGAAATCGATCCTTTATGACAAACGTAAACGATCGGCTCAATGGCTTGATCATGACGAAGGACCCAAACACTTTTCAAAACCAAAATTACATCAACAGAAGATTATGGTGACTGTCTGGTGGTCCACCGTTGGCATTATTAATTATAGATATCTGAAATTTGACCAGAGCCTCACCGTCAAAGTTTAGTGCCAGTAACTCTATGAACTGCACATTCAGTTAAGCAAAATGCGACCGACCCTGGTTAATGGACGGAGGTTCAATTCTGCTTCATGACAATGCTTGGTCACCATTTTGCCAGGCTGACATTGAGGCTCATCGACTTGGGATACGTGACTTTACCACCACCTACATATCCACCCCCTGATCTCGCACCTATTGACTACCAGTTTTTCAAACATCTTGACAATTTTTTAAGCCAAAAGACGTTCAGTTGCTAAAAAGATGCAGAAAGTGCTTTGAAAGATTTCTTGGCATCCGAACCTTTAGAGTTTATCATAAAGGCATAAATAATCTTGTAATTCGATGGCAGAAATGTATAGATGGTCAGGTTTCCTATTTTGATTGATTTATACATTGTTTAAATCCATTAATTCAGAAGTAAAAAGTAATTCTAAAATTGGACATTATTTTCCGAACAGATTCATATCTTTGTAGCCCGTTTCATTCAGAAGGTCATTAGTTTTATTCGCTCAATGCGATAGGCATTTATTATGCATAAAAAAAATTTACAGTAATTTTCTATCCCAAGTGTCTCTTGGGCCGTATATTGGGTGAACATTAGTATAAAAAATATTCCTCAAGAAAGCATTTGATTTCATGGGCTTGCCTAAAATATAAATACATAAAATCACTACCATCTTGAAGCCATCTGTATCCTTCATTCGTAGTCTAACCATTCTGTCTTTACTTTAACATCATTTTGCCCACTGAGAGTAATGCGACATTTGTCGATGATGAAAACGATTGAAAAATTGGGTTTCAGGTATTTCTAAAGTTTCAAACTCACAACATTGCTATTAATTTGAGATTTCGAAATTCAGGGCATTTCATATGGATGGTCGCTGTTTATTTATTTGAAGCTTAATTGAACGCGCATAGATATTGCCATCGTTCAGCAAAGAAACCTTTAGATTTCAGAAAGCATTTTATATAAGGATAAAACATGAAGAACGTATTAGCTTATGTACGCATGTGTGGGGATAACTAACATACATAAATATGCAGAATTATATGTATATATGAATGTATGATTTGTGTGTATTTGTGTGTGTGTGTGAGCGCACTTATAAAAGTAAGATTTATTCATTTCCTTTTGTCGTCCATTTTCTTTCCATTTCTAGCAGACGACCAACGGCCAACTCTCTTCTTCCTCAGCAGCTGCTTAAACTTCCGACGGTTATGTGGGGACGGCTATGTGGGGACATAATGGGAGAAGGTGTGGTATCGGTCATATTTCCTTCTCATTTGCTACTGATGCTTCGATTGAAAATGATTTTAAAAAATCCATCTGGAATAATCTAGAGAACGGATCAAACGAACGAATATTTGACCATTAATTTCTTTGCTAAGTAAGTCGATATTTATACAGATTTGAAATTAGATTCGAGTTAAATATGTAAATTCGAGTTAAATATGTTAAATAGTAAATATGTTTAATTGGTTCTGTGTTAGGTTTAGCGTTTTTGGTTATCCCAATACGTCTTCGGATCTCAGTGTCGCACTTTCCAATCTCTGTTAGAACACTTCCCAGATATTTAAATTTCTGTACCTGCTTCATTTTAGTGTCTCCGACCTGTAAATTGCATTTTGGACTCATATTTTTGCTGATGACCATGCATTCTGTCTTCTTGTAGTTTATGTTTAGTCCTTTCTTCTCGTTCTCCTACGCTACCTTCTGTACGTTGTTTTACAGTTTCCTTTCTGTGTCTGCTATCAGCACTGTGTCATCTTCATAGCTTATGTTGTTAAGATTGTGGCTGTCAATGATGTATCCTGGTAGGGATTGCCTTGCTGTATCGGTTGAATAAGTCCGGTATAAGGTATATCCTTGCCTTATACCCCTTTCTATTTTTGTATATCTACTGAACTCATTTATATCCGTATGTAGGCGGTTTGCTGCCAGTAGAGATTTTTGATTATTCTTATGTTTTTCCCGAATATGTCAAGGTTGCTGAGCAGTTCAAGCAGTTCCTTGTGGTGTACTTTGTCGAACCCCTTTGTATAGTCTATAAAACACAGATACACATTCTTCTGTATTTGCATTGCTCTTTCTGATAAAAATTTTGAGCATAAATATCGCGTTCCTTGTTTTGATGTCTTTGACGAATCAGCACGGTTCTTGTCCTATCACTGGTCTGATTCTGCTGCACACTCTATTCATCAGAATTCGGATAATGAATTTTGTTATGTGGTTATTAGGATGATTTTTCGGTGGTGTTCACATTTGTTTGCGTCTAATTTCTTAGGCGATGCCATGAAAATAGATCTGCTTAGGTCTTCTGGTATTCCAAAAGCTAAGCAGAGTATTGTTACGGTTTTTTGGGTATATAATATATAACTAGTGAGCGAGTCAAAATGACTTATTTCCCTTTATAGTCGACCAATAGAAGGTTGACCAATCAGAAGCCGCACAACACTGTATCCGTCGTGTATAAAGGCGGCCATCTTTGTTTTCTCACCGGAAGGACCAGAGGAAACTTGTCCGGCGAACATGACAGACGGAAGAACTACGCTCTGCTACTTTGCTGCGATATCCACTGCGAACCTGCACTACGCGTTCCTACTGTCTCCGAAATATTCACTGCCAACTTCTGGATTCTATACTCGAAGACGACCGTCATGAAAATGTCTAACAAGTATTACGAGACAGAAAAGTTTCAATGGAAACAAAGAAAAGTGTACTGTACGGCAGCGAATATTAGACAATTTCCTCAAAGATGAAGAAGAGACTCGAAGCAATAGAGATGTGGTTCTACAGATGGATGCTGAGGATACCATGGACCAAACATGTTAGCAACGACAAAGTTTTCGAGGAAATGCGAATAAAGAGGAAACTTACACTTAACATCAGGTAGAGGCAGCTGAAATTTCTAGAACACGTAACGCGGAAAAAGAGCTTGGGAAATCTGATACTTACAAGCCTGTTAACGGAAAAGAGGAACAGGAGAAAGCTACGAGTGACCTACTTAATCGGTTTGAGGCTACAAGGGACAGGAGAAGGGGAAGGGCCATAATCGTCTACGTCCTGAAGGAACACAACACAAGTAGAAGTTAGATTTAGAATCTGATTTAAGAAAATCCACAGATTCATCTGTTGGTGTTCGACCTTCTCATTCAAACTAAATGAAACAATATCCACATATCACAACATTAGAAGACCGAGAAGAGCTTTAAGGAGACTTTTTCCTCTTTATCTACATCAGTGGTTCTCAAACGTGGTCCATGTAATATTATTGGGATTCCATACACAAGAACTAGCTTATTGGAGGTCCATTGTAATATTTTAGTGGTTCATAGAACAATTTCAGTTCTTACAAATGAGAATTGGAATTTCTACAATAATCTACGCCATACTAAAATACTAAAAATAGATAAACAACTTTAAAACTAACAGAAAACGCGATCAAGTGATGTAAGTTTGCGTCCCTCTGCCAGATGTTTTGATTGTAAAAGTTGAACTGAGAAGGATATACAAAGGAAGGATTATATATATATATATATAAAGGAAAATCATATAAAGATTATAATTCATTATATAAATTAACATATTAATAATAAATAAAAATATTCATTTTAAATATTAATAAAATATATTAATATAAATTAATTAATATAAAATATTAAAAAAATAAAATATTGATAATAAAATTAATATATAAATTATATAATGATTATATATAAAAGAAGCATATACATTTACTATTTATATAATACAATTTCTAAACTTATCTATTAGTAAAACTAAAAAACTTTTTTTTTTCATTGAATGGTTATGGGGTTCCTGGGTAAAAAAAATGTCCATGTGTAATAAAGGTTTCGAACCATTGATCTACATTGAAAGTATCCGGGTTCAACAAGTACAAATATCAGAATTGTTCCGTGTTTCATAAAAAAAGAAAAAAAAGAGAAAGATAAAAATCCGTAAGCATATCTTATTTAGTCTCTGGCTGCTTCGCCAAAACAAATTTGTTTCCTTCTTATGGTTGAACAGAGTTTAAATTATTTCGGAAAGCATACAATATAGTCACTAAAATCATTATAAATAATTAAATAATCAATAAAATTGATTCGAAATTATTTAAAATTATTCTTTGATAGAAACTCAAGTAAATGCGAACTAGTTCTCCAATTCATTTCTCCCGAAATGGTTTCCTCTTATTCCAAGTGACCTTTTATTTATATTTGAATGCTTTCGTTTTTCAACAAAAAATGGTGAAAATTACATAAACTTTATTTATCACGGATGGCGATTAATATGTATCTTATTGCAGTAGAAGAAGAATTTAATTTCGGAAAGTATTTTTTATATTTTTGGCTAAAATGATTTTAAAATACATTACCAATTAACCACCAGCAAAATATCAACAAAAATTGAAATTGAACGACTGTTTAAATATATAAGAAAAAGTTCAGCTGCCCCTACCCCAGGTTCTTGATGTTGCACTCAGACAAATTTACTTCTAGCACCTTAAGTTAGGGGTCGAATAAAGATCAAATATTGATTTCCAAAGAAAATTGGGGAAAGATTCGGTGAACAGTTTAGTTTAGTGCATTCGTCCATTTGTAAAATTCACAACATCGAGTATTTTGTCTCGACATCTTTCCATTTCTAGATGGATATCTGCCGTGGTGCAGTTGTTAGCGAGCTGAACTCATGAAACGTTTTAATTGGTTCAATTCGTACTGGATATCTGCGTCTAAAATGTGTTTCGTATAAATAATAAATGCTTTCATCTTTAAGCGTTGTTTATTTTGTTTCTGTGTTATTCTCTTGCTGTCAAAGTTTTTTTTCGTCGTGTGGCTTCCAAATCTATCGTCGTCCTTTCTTCATTATCTCTTTTTTTGGGGTCTTTTTATATCTGAGTGTCAACTTGGTCGCCTTTACTAACGTCTTTCACATTTTATAGACTCTTTGGAGACTAATTTAGTCAAGCGGTAACCTTCGAACGTTGAAGTAGCGTCTGTCGAGGCCTGGCCTAATTGACTGACCAGAATCGATAAAATAAGCACCAGTTACAAGTGTTAGTGGTCAAATTGATCAGAGATAGTAGTGAGGCTCTGGGTTCAGTTAATGGGACACGACACTACGTCAGCAGTCACTCGCATTCTCTTACACACACACACACACACACACACACACACACACACACACACACACACACACACACACACACACACACAGAGAAACAGAGACATAATCACACATTTTGAGAGGGATAGAGAGAAAGAGGATGGGAGAAAGAGATAGATAAAGAAGATAGACAGATAGATAGAAAGAGAGAGAGAGAGAAAGGCATATGGAGAAAGAGAGAGAGAAAGGCATATAGAGAAAGAGAGAGAAACAGAAAGAGAAAGAAAAGAGAAAATATAGAAAGAAAAAGTAAACTAGAGAGTGAAACAAAGAACGTGATAGAGAGAGAGGGGGGGCAAACAAACACACAAATATAGATATGTATAGTGAGAAAGATATAGTTTGTATGTCTCTATGTATGTGTGGGTATTTCTCTATGTATGTGTGGGTATTTGTGTGTATATATTTGTATGTGTATATATATATTTGTATGTGTGTGGGTGTGTGTTGGGTGATTATTTAGTATTTCAAATCTCAATGTTTATTTTATTCCCCCCCCCCACCAGCATTTGATTTTTTTCACACTTTCTCTACATTATTCGTCTGCTTCCGTTTTCGTACCGGAACACAATATCATCTTCCCTTCTTCCACACATTTTCAGTCTAACAATTAGGACAGAAAGGGTTATATCGTGCAAATGTTTGCTATAAAGGTATGGAGAAATTCACAAATCGATGTATTTATAAAAAAAATGTTTTTTAAGCTAGTAGTAAATTGTTATAAAAGACCGAAAGAGATTTTGCGCAAATTTCTATTTTTCAAAAAAAAAAATCATATTTTTGAATCCTTTTTCTCAATTTTCCTCATTTTTGTCTCCTTTTCATGCAGAATTCAGAGACCTTTTTTAAAAAACATATTCGTTACATATCTATATATTCATTTGTTACATATCTATATATTCATAGCATTTATTTGCGGTACAATATATTTATATTTTATTTTTGTTTTAAATTCGTTTTATATCAATTTTATTTTGTTTATTCATTTATTGATTTTATTTATTCCGTTTCGCTCTCAAGTTTGGTTTTTAGATTAAACTTTATTAACATTGTACATTATTCATACTTTAGTCTTTTTAGATACGGTTCTAGGTAGCGGAGTAGGAATTTCTTTTCGTGTCTGCGTTTAAGAATTTTTTTTTTTTAATCTTTCGTTTTGTAGTTATTATTGCCCGAAAAAGGTGACTGTTGCTATTTTCTCCTCTAAGTAAAGGTTACTTTATTTTGACTTGTAAGCTGGTGTTTTTTTCTTGCTATTTTCCATGTTATTTTTTACGTGTTTGTATTTTGATCTTGTTTGAGTTTTGTTTGCATACTTTTTATTGTTACATGTCATATGTGAACAACTTCTTTGTTTTCAGGGACATTTTCTTTTATTCCTCTATATTTTTCTGGGAGGTCCATTTAATGGGTGTTTCTGATTTTTCTGTTGTGTGTTTTTTTATGTTTTTCTAGCCTATTTTCACTGCAGCTATAGTTAAATGACAATCACCGGTCAATGATGTACATAGATAGACCCGGGGATTCAACTCATAGCACGTGAACACACGCCACTCCACACCATCATCACAGTGTCATGTTTACAAGTAAAGCCCATGTTTTCATGGTGTCTGCAAGATACCCAAAACCTATCATCAAGTCAAAAAATTGTTCTGTGTTTGGTGTCTTGGTGTAAACGGGCATTGGTTGTCTTCTCCCATTAGAAAAACACATCTTCAAACTGACCAGACCTGCTGGATATTTGTTTAGTACTTCCTGTATTGAATGTGGATGGAATGTGAGCCATTGTTATTTCTTCGTCACCGCAGACAATTCTGGTCACGATTATTAAAGACCTAATGGCTGGCCAATACGCTGTTCACGGTGAACAGTAAATATCTTTCATTAGGTATTCCTGGTCGACATGTGACACTGTAGAACGAGGGATAACGAATGTCCTTCAGGACACAGAAATGGAATCTGCCGATTAGAACTCCTCTGATTATTCACATCACATTACCTTGAGGAACCTATCAGATGCTTATATTGTCTCACGAGATATCAGCGCAAAACAACATTATCATGATGTCAAGGTACGGCGGTATCACCTAACATTAACTTAACATACTGCCACCACTCTAGCGATGTCATATATATATATATATATATATATATATATATATATATATATATATATATATAATTTATTTATTTATATATATAGTTGAGTTCGAATTGCAGTTGGGTTCGTTTCATTCACTTACGTGCAAATATCCTTGGAAACGGTATGAATACATCTCCTTCCCGCCAGCCCTGAGTTAAATAGTAGAACTTGTAGTAGATCAGCAAAGATATATTTCGGCTTTCAATAATCCGCAAAGAGTTCAGAAGTAAATATTCTATCAATAACACACACACACACACACACACATATATATATATATATATATATATATATATATATATATATATATATATTATAAAAGCAAGTGTTCTGCTAGATATAAAATAAATATTATAAAAAACATGATTAACTGCGAAAAAGATGTCTACTTCGGACACATTATTTTATAAAGAATTAAGCGACATATAACAATCATTTACCAAAAATAATTCCCCTAAAACTAGCAACCATCTTGATGTAAACAAAAATAAAGTCACCATGAAATTATTCCATTTTAATCAGAAACATCCTAATTACAAACGCTCATTAAAAATATAATTCACCGTTATATCGCAATTAACGCGCCCAACAAATACAAATACCATAGGTTTTTGATTTACTATAAAAATTCAAAACGTCTAATCTAATTTTTACAATAATTCAGCACCTAAAAATGCGCCCTATGTAAAAAAATAAAGTTGTTTCTGAATTCTGATGTCCTTTAGGAGATTGTATCTCCAATACTAATAATCAACAAACAACATAAAATTGGTCATACATGCAGCACACTCTCTCGTAGCTTGACTTGTAACTTCATATAAGGCACATTTTAATAGATAAAACCCAAATATTATACAGGACACATTGAAAAGAAAACTCAACATTATAGAAAGAATTATAATATAAAATAAACAATCAACATTAAATAAAATATCTTTTACCACAGGAGATCGTATATTGAAACGCGTATAAATAGATAAAAAGTAAATAGATATTCGAGACATAATTTTCCATTTAACCGTTACAAATGACTGTTAATGTGAACTGATTCTAACCCTAATTCCAGAAATTTAAAAACGCTTGCCACACTTGATAACATTCTTTCTTGACAATGACTGAGATAACTGAAAGTTCTTGAATATAACAAGAAAAAATATGAACTTTCGACAATTTATTCATTTCAATCCCGATACACAACACCTCATTTGGTAGACTGGAAAGATATAAAAAAAAAGTTGACTAGACAAATTTTGTTGGTGCCATTTAATAAAACTTGTTAGAATATAAATATTTTTTACTGTTATGCATTATTTATATAGACACAAATATTTAAGTAGATGCTCTCTTTATAATAAACTGTATTAACAACATCTGAGAAATTTCATAGAAAATATGCATCCTCCGACAGGAATCGAACCTGTATCCCACACGAAACTGTCATATAACCTGACGTGCTATACCAGTTTAGCTACGAAGGAAGCATCTGCTTAGCAAGGTCGATTTACTGCTTTTAAACTTTTCAAATTTTTCATGATTTCCCTCGAACGTTCATATCTGCTCGAAGCTTATCTCAACATAAACAAATGACGTCATATATTATGAAATGGACTAAGTTCGACAATTATTTTAATATATTTTATTGTTATAGGTTATCTATATAGACACAAATATTTAAGTTAATGCTCCGTTTATAATAAACAGTATTAACAACATTTAAGCGGGTGAATGTCCGAGAAATTTCATAGAAAATATGTGTCCTCCGACAGAGGATTTACTTAAGTATTTATGTCTATATAAATAACGTATAAACAGAAAATATATTAAAATAATTTTCGGATTTAGTATATATATATATATATATATATATATATATATATATATAGTTTGAGAAATTTTCGGAAGAGATCTCTTTGTTTAGTTTATTTAAAAAGATAAGTATAAGCCAAATCCGAATTAAGATATAGCGAAAACATAGTTTCTTATATGCATTTTATATAAGCATTTTATATAAGCATTTCTCATGTAAGTTTCAACTTGAATATTACTAAAATACCTTCCTTGTATGCTCATCGTAATGTTAGCAGTTTTTTATGCTAACCAAGAAAGTTACTAAACAAGAAATTTTCAGTGTGGAATAGAATTATGGGATATTGTCATAAGTTTAGGTTCGAATCTTTAAAAAAGAGTTAAGTCAATTTTTTGCACATGGATTTGAATTGGCTTTCTCATTGTATCGTCACTCTCCGATGGAAACGAATGCCCACCGTTTGCTAATGATCTTAAGCTAAGTATAACTTCATTATATTAATACATAAATAATAAGACTAAAACGGAGATTTTATATAATGATGACATTACTGCCTATAATTATTAGAGCACCGAGAAATGACCCAAGTAATATCACAAATGAATTGGAACAATTATACTATGAAGATTTGAACTGGTGCAGACGACTACATCACTTAATTTGCCGAAAATACTTTCTGTTACTTGATCTTCAAGGGTATCTCTGGTTTTTAGGTACAAGAGCTTATAGGAATAGTTAAATATATAGTTTTAAAACTGTTATAGAGGAAACATTCTCAATATTAAAGATAGAGCGTTTATGGAAATTGACACAGGAATGAACACTGCGTAGTGATTGTCTGAAGAATACATCGAAAAATGTAACTGACAGTCACCACGTAATGCTGATCCCTATGTCCACAGTGTCTATATTGGTAGTAATAGTTATTGAGACTTTTGCAAAGTGTTTGTGTACGAAATTTTTCAGTAATTATACGAAAAGTGTTTCATAACTCCTTTTCAAACTATTAACTTTGAAGTTTGCCACAAAAGTGTTTTTATTTTACTAAAAATGATCCGATCATTATTCGACGCTTGAGCGATGAAAAAGATGTAAGTCATTTGATAAAGCATCAGTTTCATGGCCATTCTGATAAAAATCGACGTCTATCTAAAAAAAATCTTTTGACAACATAAGGATCCAACGAAGATTATAAACGTTTTCATCGATCACTCAGTGAAAGGATAATCGATATTTGGGCGAATTCTAATGTCTGTTCTTATTTAGGATTGGACACAGCAAAATTTAGACGCAAGGGAATTTGATTTTTATTCGCTGCCAAATTATCTTTTACGTCCAACATTTGAGAAATTCCAAAACCACAAAAGAAAAGTGGAAGACTTGTAAAATATTCGATTTTTTAATTTCTTGTAAATAAAGGCCACAGAACTGGTTTTTTTTTTTGGTTAACATGTAGTATTTCGTATCACTTCCGTCTGCTTTGTTTCTCTTTGTTTGAAAAAAATAAAAATTGATCAACAATTTCATTTTTGTCGAATTTTATTAGTTGACTTGGAAAATTTATTCCATCTTGTTTTTCTGATTGCGATTTCAGTTCATTTCTCATCGTTTTACCTAAAAATTCCTAATTTTGTTGATTTTTGCAAGAAGTGAAAATCCCAGAAATTCAGGCATTTCCTGCTTGCACGGATGTAAATAAATGTTCATAGTCTTGATTTTTATTATCTAATTAGACAGTGCATTATTTGAGGGTCATTATGAAAGGAAATAAGCAATTGTTAGTTTCCAAGATGTGTGAGATTCTGATATGCAACAAGGACAGTAGCTTTCAAAACGTCAATTACGGGAAGGAAAGATATTTAATTATTCCATTGGCAACTATTCGCAGTTAAAGACATCTTGTAGGGAATGATTTTATGTCGGAAAATTCAAGGTTCGACCTAGGAATTGGATCAACTTCAATGTCAACCGATACATACGTTCAAGTTAAGGGTCAGCCTTATAGGGATCGAGACACACAAGTTCAAATTAGGGACCAGCCAAAGAATTTAGATCACTTTGAGATTGACCTATAGATTAAATCAAACTGCGTCGGTCTCTAAACGAGATCAACTGAAGATAATTCAAGACAGATCTCTCTTAAGACTTTTGTCAAAATAAAGTCTCTGATTTAACCACGTTTCATTTGCATTTGGAACGCATGAAAATTGATCCTGATATCACTATTTATTAGCAGAAAAATGGAAATTTGTAATAGAAACAAAATTTTCCTCATATTTCCCTTTAATAGATTTGCCTTTATAACATAAGAGATACTATGATGAAGCAAATAACTGTAGGTTAAATGTAACTATCGCTTTTGGTCGTAATGTAATTATGGGGAAGTGGTTTACACAAGCCTCTATCTACTCTCGTTTCTCTGTGAACAATTGTGACAGAGTTCAAGGATAATTGGGGTCATATCCTTTTCAAGATTGTGGAGAGAACTCGCCTCAGTCAGAATTCGAACTCTGTTCCACCATTTCTGATTATGGTCAACTCATTCTTGGTTTGGGAAATAATTTTGGAAGTAAAACAAACAAAACTGATGACAAGATTTTAAAAAAATCCTGGGTTTCAAAATTCGTATTTTGAACTGTTTTTCTAAATATGGAAAATCTCCTGTTAAGAAATGATACAAGTTCAAGAAAAAGTTGGTAAATAAATGTGTCGGTACCATTTTAGTGATAGCCGAGAGATTGGAATAGAAATGAGTAGCCATGGCTCCATTAAGTGGTTTTCATTGGTCAGATCGCGTAAAAAAAAGTATTGAATATTTCCTAATAACGCATAATGCAGTCGGGCATGACTGCTGAAGCAGCTGATGATTATTCATAGAAAGACAATAAAGGCAAATGAATGACTGTCTATCTCTTGTCTTAACATTTCCGTAATAACCAGACATATAAAATACATCAATCCGATGTTATTAAGTCGTATAAGCTTGAAAGTAATGCAGGAGAGAAAGGCCTCAATCATTGCAAGTGAATAACGATCTTTTTATACAAAAGATTACTTCTGATCAAGTGGACCGTGTTTAACTTCTGCAGGAGGTTTTGTCGACCGGACGGCGTCCAACGGTAATCAAATGGGAAACGGATAACAAGTATTTGAGAGTTAATATATTTTGAACAAGCAGAATTCTCCCCAACACCGCCCCCCTCATTGGGAAAAATGAACGAAGTGTTCCATCTGTTTCTTTACAATCGTAGAACTTTAGATGATGAGACAATTGCTGTTTGTGACAATTCAACTGAAACCATTTTAGATGGCAATATTCGATCTTTTCTTTTTTTTATTTACCTCTTTCTTCCCCTCTCTCTCTCTCTCTCTCATTCGTCCATTACTTTTTCTTTCTTTTTGCTTTCATACACACGTTGTTTTCCCTTCCTACTTTTACTCTCGCAATGTCACATATACACGATTTCTATCTTTCTTAACTTTACTTACTAGTCTCTCTCATTTAACTCGTCAATAATTTTGCTTTTTTATCTTTCACTTTTGTTCTCTCTCTCTCTCTCTCTCTTTCTCTCTCCATTTCTCTCTCTTTCTTCCTATTTTTTCGCATTTTTGTTGCAATGTTTAGCGGTTCGGAATGAGAAATCAATGAACCGATTTCGATTTCCGTTCGTTACGTTCACTTTCATACAAATATCCCTCGGAAAAGTATGACTCCATCTTCCCTCCATGATATGGTTTAAATAGCAGGGTCGACTTGGCTGTCTATCCTTGATTGGCAACCAGTCTAGAAGATGGAAAACTTTGAATTCAAAACATAGTCACCATAGCTGTTTAAAAACATGAGATTCGGATACTATGTTTGTGAAGCAAAAATGATAAGTTTCAACAACTTATAATCCCATTAGAGCGAAATTATTCAGAATACTGTTGATACCATCAAGCATTGGGTCCGAGAAAGGTATATATATATATATATATATATATATATATATATATATATATATATATATATATATATATATATAGTAAACTAAACTAAGTTTAAGACTAAATGGATGGGTTGCGATAGACAGACGCAGTTCCGCTCTTCCGAGTGGGTAGAGCTTGTCTTGAGAATCATCGTTCGACTTCGAGATTGTTGGTCTTTCGCTGAACTTGAACACAGACACGAATAGGAATTACCCATCTAGCGCTGACCAAATGATTGGATATTTGTAATCTACTCAAATTTCGTCTCGTACGAAACTAGAAAATAGAAGCAACAAGCCAGGATTGAACTTGCAATAGCAATTTTGTAAAAATCGTCTAGTAACCATTGTTAGGTCAGGTGTTCATTTTTTTTTATGATATATTTCGTCATTTTCTTTTTTGCACTCGCATAATTTTCATTTCCTGTTGGGTGCGCTTTTGATTTTCGCAGTCGCCTAGTGTAAGAGGGGTTACTTTGAATTTGTAAATGTGCAAACTATTGTTTGTGAAGTGAGTTCTCATTGGGCCTTGTGCCATACTAAACTATTCATTAATATTCACAAGGCTTTTCCTTTTTCTTGTACATTTTCCATAAAATTTTTCTATGCCTTCTCTTTCTTTAACATATGCTTTCCCTTTCTCTCTCTCTATCTATCTCACTCTCTGATGGTTACATTTTTCATTTTCTCTTTTCAAAATAGTGCAAGAGGCCATTTTTAGTTATCAGTTTCCTCTCTTGATATTCTTAATATTCTCTGAGAAGTGTTTTATTAGCAATGATTGATTACTGAATATCTGGCTCGGTGCCAAATTTGCAACAAGGTAGAAAGGGAAATGGCCACATTAAAACTCGAATCAGAAAGCGAACGTCGCTATTTTATCCAATTCTACACATATTGAATGCAGATATAGAAGTGACATTGATTCTGCATCTTTATTACGAAAAGAATTGGCAATGAAAAGAATACAAATAATAAAATAACCAGGACTAGACAACAGCTGACCGCCCTTTAATCAGAGAGTCATTTTAAAATCTGCACTGAATTTATACTGTACTCACTCATTTCGCCAAATAAGCATATCATAAACAAAAGTAAAAAAAAAAAAAGCTTTTTATATATATATATATATATATATATATATATATATATATATATATATATATATATAAATGAACATTGAAATCAACACTTAGATGCGACAGTCTGTTTCATCCTTTATAGAGGCGAAGGCAAGCAATCGTAAAGGATGAAACTTTCAATGTTATATATATATATATATATATATATGCCTTAATATTTGCACACGCTCTATCTCTGATATTTAGAACTAATCCCAAGGAAAATAAAGGAATTTTCATATATATATATATATATATATATATATATATATATATATATATATATATATATATATATCAGTGGACATTGAAGTCAAACCCAGAGAAAGAATCTCAAACGTCAGGGTATATATATATATATATATATATATATATATATATATATGATTAAAATATAGTTTTAAAGTATGCTATATTTATGGGATAAGTCAGTGTCTTGTTTAAGCGAAATCTTTCAGGCCTGAATATTGTGTTTAATCATGAAACAGACTGTTTTGATGTTGACCTCAGTGTATAACCCCCATATATATATATATATATATAATAGTCAACACTTAGAGGCGACAGTCTGTTTATGTTATATGCAATCGTCAGCCTGTCCATAGCATGAAACAGACTGTCGCCTCTCTGACACGCTCTATCTCTGATATTGAGTTTTATAAATATAGCAACCTTAAGACTATATTTTTTTATATATATATATATATATATATTTATACACGTTTCATTAAATAATATAGACAAGTGTTGTATATTTATTTTATGTAAATTTTTTTCGTAACATCGTAAGCAACGATAAACACGTGCATATAATTTATCGTTGCTTAGAAATCATCTATGTAAACATTGACAGAATATCATCACTGTCGTGTCCGTATATTGTTTAATATGTTGTAATTCACATCTTTGATAATGGCTTAAGTAAGCCGAAAGCTTAGATTATATTAAAAAAATATGGATTAATATTGTGAATTTCTTTCTTCGTTCAACGATAATGTTATTAAACTTATCAGATGTTACGAAAAAAATTTACATAAAATAAATAGACAACACTTGTCTATATTATTTAAACGTGTATAAATGAAAATATGCTGCCTAAATACACACAATATATATATATGGGGGTATAAAGAGAGAGGGTACCAATAAGTTCTCAGCTCAAACTACTTTCAAAATTTGCACAATTACAATATTTTATAAGTTGGTAACTTTTCAGCAATGTTTTCAGAATCCATGAAAATTGATGGTTATTCTCAAAGATTAAGTTCAGTGTACATAATGCGCATGCGCGAAGAGGAAGTCTGAAGAGTTGAACTACATGATTGGTTCCCGATGGTGATGAAACATATATAAAGGATAAAAAACTATAAACTTTATGTGTATATATATCTATAATGTAATATAAATAAATATTCGCAGATATAAAGCTAACGCATCTTGATAAGGAGGATTTTAATACTGCTTTACTATTGGCCAGATTCATATTTAGTAAACATTGATTGGATAGTTTTAAAGATTCCTAGGGGAGATAAGCAAAGAAAAAGAGGTGAAAGGACACTGTGTCTGCGTGCGTGTGTGTGAGAGAGGGTTTGTATGCGTGCGTGTCTGAGAGGGAGAGAGGGAAAGCATGGGAAAAGAGAAATGAGAAATATTTATGATAGAGAATGGACGGCATCTCCTAAATACATTTTTGTTCCGTCAGACATTTCAGCAGACAGCGAAAGAATACAGCAAGAATTTCGAATTCTGAAATTACAAATAGAATCCATTTGATCCCAAACTGAAATAATTAATTAATACAATTTTGATTGTTCTTATTAAAAAAACCGTCAACGTACCACACAAAATGATGCCAATGATCTCTCTCTATATATCTATATATATATATATATATATATATATATATATATATATATATATATATATTATTGGAAAGAGTTTGGGTATTTGTCATAAACTACTAAATGATTTGATATACTGTTATATTTGAAATGCATACTTATTGAAACCACAGGAAGAGGTTTTTGTTCCTCATGGTTTTATCTTTAAAAATCACCATTTACAAAAATTTGTATACATTGAAAAACAAAAACGCAAAAACCAATATGACTGAATAATTTCTCTTCCCAAATATATTTTCTACATTGAAGATTAACAAGGAATAAATTAAATTTATTTTGTGTTTCATTGACGCTAGTAATTGCTACTCGTATGATGATATTAACTATCGTGGCTCATATACTAAGCTCTTTTAATGCTGCTGTAATTAAATTATTCGATTTCAATATTAACTAAAGCCCTTCAAATTTTTTGGTTTGTCGGTGATGTTAGAATGATCAGAAATATAATTAATAAGATTTCACTTTCATCTTTTTTTTTTCTCGCTGCTCGATCGCTATTTCCATGGAAAGTGCTAAGACGATATGCACTCCTTCGTTTCACCAATTCTTACCTCCACGGCTAGGACCCACCATGCCACGCCCAGTGTAGCAACACCCCCTCATTTCCCTTCATATTCTATTGGTCAGATATAAGTTCCACTCGAGTAGCTTCTTCCTACGAACAGCTTATTTGTGGAACCGGCTCCCAAGAGGATGCTTACCCGATCACTACAATCTTAACACGTTTAAATCCATAGTCAACTATTATCTTCCGCACATATCCTTATAATCCGTACCTTTTAATCTGTAACCCCTCGACAACGTGTGTCTTGTACAGAGTAAACATCATTATAAAAAAAAACAACTCCGATGAGCATCTTCATAGATAATGGAAATATTTAATGACATTATCCTTCGTATCTGTTTTGATGTAAAGTTATGTGGAATTTTAAGAATATTAGCAATAATGATTTTTACATAAAATATTATTCTTATAAGGCTGTTTACTGAAGTTCCTCAATCTCTGAACTTCAGCAGCAATTTTCATCTTACTCAACTGAGCCAAAAAACTGCAAAATCGGAGATTTTCGTCATCCGCATAGAATGAATTAATGTCAGATACAAATTTTACTTAAAATCTATTTGGAAGACTTTAGGCAATTTAATAACGACGTTAAATAATTGATATACAATTTTATATGGATAATGATATACAGACGATTAATATGATAATAATCATCTAAAGATTAAATAACCTTCATATAGAAAGACCTGCCAAATGTCAAATTTTATATTTGAAATTCTAATTCCCACTAGGAATGATATCATTACTTTTGTATATAAACACGTGCAACAAAATAAATGTGCCTCAGAGAAAAGAAACGCGTGCTAATAATAGTTTGCATTTTTATCCAAAAATATATATATATATATATATATATATATATATATATATATATATATATATATATCACCCCATGCAAGGCAGTAAAACCACATTCAAGGAGTTAAATTGAAAAATTAGGAACATAACCTTTAATAATACGCAGGAAGAGGAAAGAGTAATCAGGAGGAGAGAAATAGCGATTATTTAAATTTTTGCAGATTAAAGTTTGTTGAAAACATAGAACCAGGTTCCACAAGCGAGAAGTGCGAGATAAGAAATTACATAGAAAAACTCAACAGTTAATTGATGAGATCTCGATACCAGTCAGATCAGAACTAATAATATTGCAGATACTTCTTTGGATTTTATCTTGCTTGTAAATGAAGAAACCAATTTAAGGAATGAAAAAAAAAAGAACTAAGAACATGTAATTCAGACGAAAATAATCGACTAGAAATTCCAAAAAAAAAACCTCCGACACGAGTTAATAAAATTTGCTAAATTAACTACGAATCTGGACACGTTTCACCTACGCGGATGATATATATATATATATTCAGTTATATATATATATATATATATATATATATATATATATATATATATAATATAATATAATATAATATAATTTACTGTTACCCGATAATAACAACAGTTAATGATAGCGCAACATATTAAATATTGGTTTAAAAAAGCGAATTTAAAATCTGAAGCAGACAAAACTGGACTGATTAGCATGTCTTTATCGAAGTTGTTCAATTCCACCTGATAACATTGGCCATTTACGTGGACTAAATCCGGACATCTCCAAATTTTCAGCGGTTGAAAAACTGCAATTATTGTCACTGTTAGCGAAAAGCCTTCCATCTTTCCACTTTCAGAATAAATCTCAGTTTGTATGTCCGGAGATCTCGTACATAGAGATTCTTTAAAAAAAGGTTCCCGCTGGAGTTTTTCCATCGTTTTGGCAATTTTAAATGGTACTTTTCACAGCGCCCTAACTCTATAAGATAGCAGGAGAAAGTGATTATGATGCAAATAAATAATAGAAGCTTGTTTAATAAAACCGGCACACATACACACACGCGCATGCCCACATACTTCACCACATATACGAAGGCAATTATATGATTACATGATTGCATTTAAAAATATTATCTGATTCTTAATTAACAACTAAAATACAAGAAATAAAGCCAAAACACCCAGCCCTCCTGACGAGTTTCATATTTAATCCAATTTTGATCATGAATTTTCAGCTAACATAAAATTATATAGATCCTGATGATGACCTGGTACAGTGTACTGAAAGTCTTTTCCTTGAGAATGTTAACTGCAATTAGGCGCCTGCCGTCAGATAACCGTTTGTTATTCGACATGTACTAAAATGCAACATCATCATTTCTCTTTCAGACAAAAGAGAAATGAGTTCACCTCGTCTGGGATTGTCTAGAGGGTCGTGAACAACGGAACCAATGTCATGCAGACCAATTTCCTCATGCTAACATTGTTTTATTGTATAAACTAATTTAGAAAATATACAGATGTCTTCTATTGAATATCTTTGATTACCTTTAGAATGTTCTGTCAGTTACCTGGTGCCCTTACCTGGTGTATATAAATGAAAGGTATGACTCAAGCTCTATGCTTTGTCGCATCGTAGCCTTGTCATGACATCTGACTCACTGAAGATCAACTGAATGAATGTGCAATCTACATTCTCCTTATTACTTGTCCAGACAAAAGCTGACATATCCATTGTCAGAGTTGACAGACTGAGGATGTAGAATGATTAGTATACATTCCTTTAGGCTGTTTCGCGCTGCTCACTCCACATGAAAATACATAATTAAAAGATGATTGTGTAGTGTCAGCTGACGGCAATAAGACAAGTTCTGTTAAGATTTGAACGTAGACAAGCGGCGTTGTAATGATCAGCGCTAGAATCAGAACTAAAGAAATCTTCACTCGCCTTCAGAACCAAATATTAATTTCATTGCTAGAGTAAATTAGGGTGCTACATTGTTTTGTATTAAAATGTCAAGTAAAAGAAAAAAGAATTGAGGGACTTTTCCAAGATGAAAGAGTTGAGAGAGAGAGAGAGAGAGAGAGAGAGAGAGAGAGAGAGTGAGAGAGAGAAAGAGATGGGTGGGGTGAGAATAATATGGTATTGATGGGATTCCAGGATTGGTTAGGATTACTTCCATATTTGACGGCTTCCGTGATCAAGAGACGTCAAATTCCGCTGTTAAATTGTTTCGTCTGCTCGTTGGATTTGAGAGAGCGAAATTGTTAAAAATGATCTGTTTGAAATTGAAAATTGCCTCGAAGTGTTACTGATAGCCCCAGTTTTAAATCTGGGCTTACTTTTTCCTCAGAGGTTAGCGTCTCTGGAATTCCTTTTTAGTCTGGGCGAAAAGACAGACTTGAAGAAGAACGAGACGTGATAACTGACGACTATAAAGAAGCAACGAGGAACAAAAAAAAAAAAAAAAAATAAGGGCGAAAGGGAGCGACAGGAAAAAGAGGAGATGGAAATAAAAGTGAACGAGGAAGAAGAAAAAGCTATCAGAATTAGACGGAGAAGAGGTGAACAAAATTGTGCACCTGAAAGAAGGAAAGAAAGAAAATGTGAAGAAAAGAATGAAACGTCGAAAGATTTTCAAATATTTACTTTTTTCTGTACGTATAAATACAATTTTTCTGAATAAATTTCTAAATTTCTCTGATAAATTTCCTCAAAGAAGGAAACTCGTTTTTCCTCTTGTCATTTATTTCATATATGTATCTCTATCTCCTTTCGCTGTCTATCTATTTATCTATCTTTTTATCTGTACGTATGTGTGCGTTTATGTGTATAGATGTTAGATAAAGAGAGCGAAAGAGAGAGAGAGAGAGAGACAGTGAGGACAAAGGAATTAACATTGCATGGCTACTGCTAGCTTAACGCCCCAATGAGATCTTCCGCCCAAATCTTAGTGTGAAAATCAGATTAAGGCATGAAACTGACAGTCAGCATGGAAATTTCAATCTGAGATGGACACTGTCTACATCTATAAACGTTCAACCTATATATCACACCCTAATATAAATGTATTATTTTAAATACTCTCTCTCTTTCTCTCTCTCTCTCTCTCTATATATATATATATATATATATATATATATATATATAGATACATACATACATATACATCAGGGATCAAAACTTACCGAACTTTAAGAGCAAAATAGCTTTCTATTTATGGAAGCTGAAAGTCTTTTTTCTGGGTGGATTGATTTTGAGAGGCACAAAAAACGTTTTATAACGTCACAGATGAAGCGTTTTATCAATCTGCTTACATTCTTTCGAAAAATGGATAAAAGTTCAGCTTTTTTCGAAGGTTGATAATAAACTTTTGTCAGACAATAATTATGTAATACTTATAAAACCTTGGTTTTACAAGAATTACATAATTACTGTGAAATGTATAATTACAATGTTTTTCACAAGGCAAATAATCAAATAAATCAACTTTATCTTTTAGTTTATTGCTAATGGTGTAGCTTTTATGGCTCGCAAAACACTCACCAAAAAAGCTAAATAACCTTTTGTCCACAGAATTAGCAGCCGATAAATATGAAACTACATTGACTAGAAATATATTAAAAGCAGACATATTTTGTATTTATATATTTAGACTACAAGGCCGCCATCTTAGTCTCTTACTAGAATACAAAGTTAGGAAGTGCCAAATTTGGAAAATCAAGCTATTTTAAATCAGCAAAAACACAAAAATTCTCATCACCGAGGACAATATATTCAAATTTGATAAAAATCTGAGATTGTGCACATAGGAACACACACACACACACACACACACACACACACACACACACACACACACACACACACACACACATATATATATATTATAATATTTTTATTATAGTAAGTTACAATAAAACATTTTAAATCGCTACACAAAAACTTTCATGTTTCGCTACTGAGGTAGTACATCATCAGGCGATGGTAGATAACTAATGTTAGCTAATGCTACGAACTGTGCATTTTAACCCAATTGTTTTTTCTCTCATTTGGATATATGTATATGTATATATAAAGTGTGTGAAAGACAAAGAAAGAAATAAAGAAAAATATAATTAAAGAAAGTGTGAACGAGAGAAAGGGAGTGGGTATCTACATTTTTGTTTATCTGACAGACAATATGTCATCGGGTTAAAGGAGTTGAACATTTGGAATAAGGATCATGACGACAAAAGAAAATATCAAGAAATATTCAAGAAAGATAAAAAAATAAACAAAAAATTGAGATAAACAAAATAATTATCATTTTTGGACAGAGAACCTGATCATGAAAATAGTAAATAATATCAATATAAAAAATAATCATTCTACACATAGGGAAGTACTTAATCCTACTATTTTAGATGAATTTGTTCCTTAATGGTTGCAGTGATGAATTGGGTCCTTCAACACAATAAAGATAATCTGGTCCCTTTCGCGTATGTACTGATTCTTCAGGTCTGGATTTCGTGTTTATTTTCTTTGTTGCTTTGAATGTCGATTCACATACATCCATTGGCTTTGCTTATAGGTCTTGCAATTGCCTCGTGGCTGAATCGGTTGAAAATGGATAACACAAAGGCCAGTTGACCCAGGCCGGAGACAAAAGGCGGGAGACAAAAGGCAGGATCTTGAATGCCGTGTATTGAGTTCAGTCCTCACTAAATGCAACAAACTGAATTAAATCTCTTTCCGACCTCTTAACTCTTTCACAAAAAAATTATATATATATATATATATATATATATATATATATATGTATATATGTGTGTGTGTGCGCAAATATATAGAAAAATAAGAAAACAATACGTTAGGTAAATAATCCGAAGTTCTCTAGTATTTTTGTTTTTATTTAAAAAAAAAAAAATTTCAATACAAAAGTAGAGCCTAAACTGTAATTATAATTATTTTTTTAAAAATATGATTCCTTCGCTACATAAGAGTTCTCATGTTTCAAAAACAAGAGCCAAAAGCTTCAATAAAACATTATCTTGAATTAAAGTATCAAGCTCTGTCTCATCCTCAAGCGAAATTTTTGGAACATGGATTTTTGGAAGGAAGGGAATCAAATTGAGCACATTTTTTCTTACGCGGATTTCTCGATATATAGAACGGCTGAGATTCATTTTACTGTTTAAAAAAAAATAGCGTGTACCCATTAAAGAACGTTTATAGTAAGAAATATATATATATATATATATATATATATATATATATATATATATATATAAACATCTAAAAAGTTGCAAATTAAAAAAAATAATAATGTTTTTTATGAAAGTATTTATTTATATTTGATATTTCAGATCGACCTCAATCTTTCTTTGTCTATATGCTAAAAATTATAATATATATATATATATATATATATATATATATATATATATATAAAGTTGTTTACATTAAAACAGCATAATTACATATGAGGATTTTTGTTTGTTTTTTCCGTATATTTTTTCTTCATACTGTCGGATCTATATCCATATATTTGCTTACACATATATATATATATATATATATATATATATATATATATATACACACACATACATATATATATAAACTTGTTTATATATATGTATATATGCTATACACACACACACACATATATATATATATATATATATATATATAACTGAAATGTGATATTTGTGGTAAGACATGCGGGTCCAGAAGCGGTTTCATGCGAAATTTTAAATTGCATGATAATTGTATCACCCGCTGTTGGACCGCTTAGGTGCCCTGTTTGTGCCAGAGTATGGAGGTCCCTTACTGGGCTAAAGAGACATATTCCTTCACCAAATCAATAGATTTTCTCCAAATAGGTATGTAGTAATGCCCGTACTCTGACACGAATTGACAACCACCATATATATATATATATATATACTAACTTAAAAGCCGCCCTATTGGTCGGGTGGCATTTAAGCATGCTCCTGCGGAGGGCTTTCGTTTGGGCTTTCATCACAATAGGGTAGGGAGGATTAAATGCGATAGGCAACAATAAACTACAGAACTCAAAATTGATCGCTGCATTTAAGTATTGCATTAATATTTAAGCTTACTTTTTAAAAGTTCAACGATAATTCTTTTGTCGCTACTTAATTTAAAAACAATTTTCTGTAATTTCCGTACAAACATGTATTTTTATTTCATGTGTGACTTTCGCTGGATTTCGCAATTAATTTCGATTATTACCAAATTTATTTCAAAGTTATAAAAATTGTTATCGTTCAAAAAAATCGTTGCAAAATTAACGTAAAAATCGACGGAAAACCGAAAAGATGAAAACTTGGAAATCCAAAATTTCAGATTACGGGTCCGGATCTGGCCAGGAATTTGCCCACGGAGTCGGCCTGATTCCAAAATGGTATGATATTTTGGGCTACGAGCTTTCGGAGTAAAGTTGAAAAAGTGTGACACAGTGACACACTGATATTCCCCGAAAAGTAGGTTTTTTCTCGTTGAGACGTCGGAGACTTCAATGTTCACTTTATATTTACACACGATCTATCTATGATATTGAGCATTTTATCCCTTAAATATAGCACACCTTAAGACTATATTCCTTTATATATATATATATATATATATATATATATATATATATATATATGGCCTGACGATTTCGAAAAAGCATGAAACAGACTGTTACCTCTGGGTGTTGCCCACTTTCACCCATAAATAAAGCATACCTTAAAACTATACTTAATAATTATATATATATATATATATATATATATATATATATATATATATATGTGTGTGTGTGTGTGTAAACGTGATTTTTAGTTGCTAATAGAGTAACACCAAATCTTAAATGTTTATTGGAAGCATTTTCTTCCTTTACATACACACATACGTATGTGAAGCACCTGTCGTAGTGGATTGATTAACAGTCAAGTCTGGCAGACCTTTGAACCCTCCACCCCCCCACCCCGACACTGGATATCCCCTAACTGCGGTCTAGTTCTATACTGAAGAAATCTTTGAAAATACCTACCATGGTGGCCTGCTCTAAAGTTTGTTAATCTTGTCTGGTAAAACAATTAACTTTTCTAGTTACTTCAACTGTGTTTTTAGGTTTTCCACAAGATTAAAAAGGAGGGTAGGAAGATTCTGTTACAACATCTTTTAAGCGTGAATGTTCTGCCTTTCTTGAAAATCTTCATTAAAAATCCCGGCTTTTCACTTGCGCACGAACACGGATCACTGGCATTACTAACGGATTCGATGGACACAGGTTAGTTTGCACATCAACACTGAACACACGCGCTAATGAAAAGTGTATAGAGAAAAAAGAAAATCGAGAAGTATAAACAGTTAATTGATAATATCCCCTGATGAGTGGACGGAATGATTCCTGGAGGATCCGTCTACGAAACTATGCAGTCAGAATGCTGAGGGTAAGTTTAATCAGCTAAGTGACAAACATTTTACTGGTATTATTATATATATATATATATATATATATATATATATATATATATATATATATATATATATAATTATATATATAAGTATAAGCAGCTCCCAAAAGAGCCTGCCTAAGATTGCAGACTGGAAAAAAGAGTGGTCAATGCCATAGAAAATGGCAAAGCTCAAATATACTTATATACAAGTCAAATATATCTAAGTTAAATTCCAAATGGGCAGTGACCGACCCCGAATGCTAGTTTCCTACGCTTTCATGCAATCATCAGGTGGTCGGTAGTTGTAGTTTCTAAGCTCCTCTACCCTGGTTTTATTATTCCTTATGGAAATGAACACATTTTTGCCACACCGGCAAGCCTTTCCTGGTGGATTTTTTTTATTTAATTACTTCGTTATTTCTTTAGGAGGGGTGCGGGTGATGTTCAGCTATTTTGATCTTGGCCAGATAGGCGAGTTTGGTTGGTTTACCATCTTGGACTTGCCTAGATTACGTGAAAGCGCTTGAAACTGGCAGTCGTACTCTGTCACTGCCGACTTGAATATATATATATATATATATATATATATATATATATATATATATATATATATATATATATATATATATATATATATATATATCCAGGTAAAATGAGAACAAAGTATATTCTGCTTTATGAATTTATTAAATTAAAATAATCGTTCACTCGCCAGTAATTTACCATCGCCTGAGGAAATAGTGTTGAAACATAATTTTAATTGTGTAGTGGGTTTTAACATGTTTTTGTTTTGATTCATTAATATATATATATATATAATATATATATATATATATATATATATATATATATATATATATATATTATTTACATTATTCGGACTATTGTCCTCATCTTTGTCGCCATATCTATTACAACATTTCGGCCGTTGTGCGCTCCGGCCTTCTTCAGGGGTTGGAATGTCGAACTGAACCCTTTATTTCGCTCACTGTTCTAGTTCCACGTGCCATATTTTTAATGGATGTCAGTTATCAGTTATCTCCTAAAAAAGATCTCTCTGAAAGTTCTCCACTGCCTTACCCGGGTATTGAACTCACACTGTTTGGGTCATCAAGGACACATGGCACAGTGGATAAAGGCATTAGTTAGATCCAGTGACAGGACCCAGTGAGTGTGAGTTCAATACCCGGTTAAGGCAGTCGAGAACTTTCAGAGGGAAATTAACAGGAGATAACTGATAACTGACATCCATTAAACATGGCACGTGGAACTAGAACAGTCTACCCCAGTGCGCGAAATAAAGGGTTCATATATATATATATATATATATATATATATATATATATATATATATATATATGTGTGTGTGTGTGTGTGTATGTGTGTATTGTGGAAGTCGATGAGATTCGACCGATGCGATGAGTGTGGGAATGCTAGACACTGATACGATACAGTGATACTGATATGATACCCAGAGAAGCACAACCAGTCCCTGGTGGTCCTTGTCGAGGTTATAATAAGTTGTTACGAACCTGCCAATAACAGTGCGTCAACCCAGTTAGAATTAAACATCTCTGCGTTTTATTTTTTTTTTTTTTGAGCCATGTGATGAATTACTTCTTTTCTCAAAGGTGAGGCAAAAATCAAGAGCAAATAAGAGCGATAATTTTTTCTCGATCATTTTTTTTATCACTATTATTGTGGAATTCGACATTTAGCGACTTAGAAGATAATCGATAAAAACATAACAAAAAGAGTCGAGGATCAATTGGATCAAAAGAAGCGAAATAGAATATCCATCTACTTTATATGTATTTTCCACCGAGAGATATATATAACCAGACTGAGATATATAGACAGAGAGATGGGGTCCTAAAAATATCAAAGTAAACGCGAAATTCGTTCTCTATGGAAGTTTTATTTTAGACAAACACTGAACTGTAAGATTCAAGCACATGATAAACATTTGTGGTATGAAACACGCCGTTATTCTTTCTCTGATTATCTTGGATAAGAATCAAAAATTGAGTGAGGAGTTTACTTGAGGGACTCAGGAGAAGGAGAGGAAAGAGGAGAAACCAAGTTGAAAGAATCTCTTGAAAGTTAACAGAATGAAGGGATGGACGCGCCAGTTGTTATCATTCGCCGTAAAACGAGCCTTTCAAAACAGACAGCGTCAGAGGGCAGGAAAAGCGGCTTCTGACAAATGATCTGGAGTTTGTATACACAGGAACGACAGGAAGTTTCAAGAGAAGGTCATTCTTTGAGCAGCCTGGCCTGGTTGGGGGAGATTGTCAAATTACACAGACATTTTAAAACAACCCACATTATTTTGTCGCACAATTTTTTTAAAACAATGTTTAAAGAAGAGAAAAAATTTATATATCTTTGCCCATGATTAAGTAACGTTATACACGAATGGTGAGCGGAAAGTCAGAATTGATCGCTTTCTAATCGGAAGAAATTTAAACAGTAAAATTGGAGAGACGTGACATTCCGATGGCAACGGTAGAGATTATACGTCTGAAAGTTAAAGGCTCGAGCAAACTCTCACCCCTCTCTCTCTCCCCTTCTCTCTCCCCTTCTCTCTATCTTCATCTTCCTTTCCTCTCTCTCTTCCTCTCACTCTCTCTCTCTCTCTCTCTCTTTCTGTGCGTGTGAGTGTGTCTATATAGCAGAAAGAGAAAGAGTGGAACAATAAAATAATGTGAGGTTTTGGCGCATATTGGTGAAAACGTTTGTATCAAAATCGAGGAAATAATTCTTTTCCTGAATATAAGGAATCACTTGAAACAATCTACAAATTTATTATATGAATAGACTAAAGAAACCACAAAAAATTTCATTATTTTATATCAGATTCAAAATAAGAAAAAATAATTCTTTTCAAATGTTGTATGTTGTATAATAAACATCATATCTCAAAGAACATTGAGAATTCATATTTATCGTCTGAACATTGCAATACATGAAATGTGTCTTGTGATGGATATTTCCGAAATCAACCAATAAAAAATATTTACGAATAGGCGTAAATATTTACGAAAGGCGTAAATCATTACGAATAAGCGTAAATATTTACGAAAGGCGTAAATCATTACGAATAAGCGTAAATATTTACGAAAGGCGTAAATCATTAGGAATAAGCGTAAATATTTACGAATAGGCGTAAATCATTAGGAATAAGCGTAAATATTTACGAATAGGCGTAAATCATTAGGAATAAGCGTAAATATTTACGAATAGGCGAAAATAATTACGAAGAGGCGCAGATCGAATTTTCTGATTGTAACATCTGTTTCAGAGATTTTTTAAGTCAATTTTCTTTTTTGAACAACCTCCTTCTCTCTGTCTCTGTCTGTCTCTCTCTCTACACACACACACAGACACACATATATATTCAATTGGGTTTTATTAAAATCGATAAAGAAAGTTTGTTTTGGAACTTGGCGCGAAAATAATAAATATGAAATATTTATTACAGTTCACACACACACACACACACACACACACACACACACACACACACACACACACAGAGTGTATCACTCAAGTACCTTATCATGACCCTCTAGGTAATATTTATATTCAAATAAACGATATAGCGATGGGATCTCCTTTAGGTCCCCTTTTTTCTAATTATATGTCACATTCAGAAAATAAAATACTTAATGACACTAATAAAGCCCCTATATATGTAAGATGCATAAATGACATTTTCATTTTAGGTAAAAATATCGATCAAATTACACAGGTAAAGAAAAAATTTGAAAGGCACCTGTCTTCAAATTCATATTAGAACTTAATATTAATAATAAAATTCCATTCCTTGATGTATTTATTGATTCCAGCACACATAAATTTACTACTTCTTTATATAGGAAATCCACAAGCATTAACTCGTGTCTTCTTAATTACAATAGTGAATAACACCAACGATATAATTTAGCTGTTATAAAAAAACTTAATCCAACGCACACAAATGATATCTTCTTCCAAAACCATATTCTATAAAGAATTACATAACATTAAACAAATAATTGTTACTAATGGATTTCCTAATTCCGTTACTGATCAACAAATTAAAATGTATCTCAATAAACTTAATAATACCTCTAACAAAATTGATATTATTAATAATATTGTACGTCAAAATAAACATAACACTATTAACTTATACTATTGTAACCAAATCTATAATTACTAACATGATGAAACAACACTCAAAAACATAATAGGTAAAAATGTTAAAGCCATTAATAATAATAAACAAGTTAAGCTCATCATATATTATAAAAAATATAAAACAATTGACTTCATCGTCCCCAATAGCCCTACAACCACACAACTATACCCTATACAAAACAAAAAACAAAAAAACAAAACAAAAAACAGTGTAGTGTATTAATTTACATGCCCGTTCAGAGATTGTATCTCTTATAGTGGGTCAGGCAATTTGTATTGGTTATAAATAGAAATAAAAACTGACCCTCTACAATTTTTACAATATCAAATGTAACAAAGACAACAAGAGAAATAATCAAGTAGAAGAAAATGTGAATTTGTTGAACAATAAATATTTTTTATAAACACAACAAATACATAATATATAGTGCAAAGGACGAAGTGTGTGTGAATATTCTGTATGTGCGTGCGTGTGTGAATATTCTGTATGTGCGTGCGTGTGTGAATATTGTGCTTAGCGTGTTTCCACGCTATCCCTTGTTAGCGCCTACATTTCGAGGTTGATAGCTGAAAATCCTCTAGGAATAAGAGAGTTTACCTCAAGGTGTCAGTGCACAGGCCTGGAGGAAAAAGAGATAGAGGCAAAGAGTCAGCGGCTATTTATAGCCAGGGAAGAGAGACCCCTGGTGAAAGGGTTAACGGAGTGAAGGAGGAGTTAACTCCGACAATGCCCCCTACCAGATTAAAAGTTGTAAGGAAATGAAAACTTTTAATATATAAAGAAAAAGGTTCGTGAAAGTTTGAATATTGTTCTTGTGAGCTGAAAAGAAAATGTGTCAGAAGTGTGGTTGAGATGCGTGATTCACGAAATGTGCTTGTGTTGTCGTCAGAGTGTAATCGTTGAAAATGTTTTTCGAAGCAGTGAGTCGTCCGAAAAGGTTGAAGCATGGGAAGCAAGCGGTGGCATGAAGATGTCGCCACGTGGTGTAGGAAGAGTGAATGTGCGCACTTTTTGAGTTTCAGAATGGAAGAAGATGCGAAATGCTATGACCAGTAGCATGTGTTGAAAGAGAACGGAATTTGCAAGATTAATAGCGACGAATTACGTGCATGCAAATCCTCAGTGATGTCGCATCGTAATGGAACAGTGAGTTGTCCAGAGAGAGTTGTAGAATCATTCCAATGAAACTTGTGTGTCGCTTCCATGTCGGAATCACCAATGTTGTTGAGAATTAAAGGGCAGTGGGTCGCCTTTAGTGGTTTGGGTTCACACTTTATCTGTTTCAGTCCAGAAGAGGATAGTGTTGGTTGGTAGAAAAAAAATGGCGTTGTGTTTTCCGTTTGGTACAGCCTTAAGCATGTGTGCTGGGCGAAATTAGGTCAAACGTCGCCGAGAGAAAGAAAGGGTCAAGCAAATATAGACCAGTGGGGGAAGAGTTCTCAGGTTCGCCTTGAATAGTAGTAATTGTTGTTCTAGTGTTGTTTTCCCTATCTGGCTCTTTTTTTGAAGGTGTGTGTATATAAGAAATTGTTTGTTTTTGTACATATATATCGTCTTGTGTGTTTTTAGCAGGAGTTGAAAAATCACGTTGGTAGACTGATGGAAATTGCCGCTTCAATATGTTCGCTGGTAGAATTTTCCATTGTTTTCGTTTAAAACGTGACAACTAAAGTATTTCTTTTATAAAATGCTCATTTGAACTTCGGGGTCACCAATTTATAGAGGGTCAGTTTTTATTTCTATTTATAACCAATACAAATTGGCTGACCCACTATACTCTAATACTAATAATAAACCAGCCACATATTTGATTTTACTACAACCACGTTCTCCTGATTTACCTGTCGCCTTTCTGATCTTACTTCGAATAAACAACTTTCTTAGAAAAACATAGCCATGTACATAATATTAGACAGATATTAGTTGATAACACAACAATACTCACATATACATACAGTAAAAAAAGCTGCAGATACTGGAGGCGATCAACATCAGGACAAAGCAACTCACACTCAACAAAATTACATTTCAAACAAGTCACAACATATTACAATGCATTTAAACACATGGTTTTGTTGATAAAATTTCTTTCTTTCACGTGGTCTTGTACGACATCATAGAACCACATTACAAATTTATGACATGCGTCTGCTATTCCGCGACCTTTATCGTCGCATATTGACTTCTATGTAAACATAACAGGATACATCTTTGATCGTGAACATCTCTGTTGTAATATGCACATAACCACTTTCATGATGGCTCATATGAGCCAAAACCTTAGATCGAGGAACAACATAATAAAAAATATCGAAATGTTGACCAGTTTTTGTCTTTATTTTCTCCCGAAACTAAAGCCACAAAACGAAGCTTAGAATGGCTCATGATCAAACATAATAGTCATTACTTGTCTATCATATTTAACAACACACACACACTCAAACACACACACACACTCAAACACACACACACACACACACATACATATATATATATATAACTATTTATTCGAAAATTATATTATAAATATGTTATAAAATCACTACAAAAATAGAATCGCCATTTTGTTTCAACACTTCTGGTGATTTATCAAGTGATGATGTTGAACGTATATATATATATATATATATATATATATATATATATATAGTGTTGAAAATATATATATATATATTTAAGAAAACCAGAAACCAATGACAATTTCGATTAATTTATAACGTGTGTGTATATATAATTTCAGCTTTATAAGTACATTAGATATATAATCCCGACCTGATTTCGAGTTTAAGCTAATCGGTACAATTATGATATCTAATGTTAAAAAAGGTTACCCTATTTGATATATTGTTTTCTTTTAAATCCATATTCAAATTTAAATAATAACATTTTTTTCATCTATTTTTTATTTTTTAATTCTTCGCCTTTCGAACTTATGAATTTTAATGTGATAAATTATTAATAAATTAATTTAAATTAATTCTAATATTTTACGCAATAATAATTAAATAATTAAATTATCATGTTGATGCATATTCATTTAATTCTGAGTAATTTTGTCATTAGCACAATGTCGTCATCAGGGTCTTGTTTCTTCTAAGACAAAAATTGTTCTGTTCCTCATTTTTCTAAGGCAAAATTATTGTGTTCATTTGAAAATTAAATTTTTTTAGTGTGAAGTGAAAAACGCTAAGTTTATGTGCCATTTTTAATTTTAACCCGTAGGCACTCATGAAAACGTCAAGGGATTTATTGTAATGTTTAAGTTATTGTAATGTCTAAATATCTTAAATAAAGATAAAACTATTTAAAACCATTAGTTAAAACATAGATATTTTAAACAACCTAATGGAAACAATTAAAAACATTTGTGCAGTACTCATAATTATTATTAATTTATTAGAATATTAGTTTCAATTTTTTAGTTGATGCTTATTATTTTCATAAAAAGTATAGATGCATTTTCAACAAGAATTTTCCTAGATTGCGAATGTGGACAGGCATGCTGTTGTAAATGTTGAGAAATGTTACTTGTAACATTCAAATGAAAACTCAGCCTTCGAGACAACGTATTAGTGGTATGGCCAACATATAAATTATTTTTTCTGTTGGAGATACAATCTCCCAAAGGACATTAAAATTTATATATAATGTTTGTTTTTCTAGAACACGTTAGTTGGTGAAGAGGAGTCATTACGAATGGTTAAATTGGATAAACTGAATTTAGTATAGTATATAATTAATTTTATTTTTTACTAGGATCTGTGGTAGATATATTAGTATTTATTAATTTTTTAGGATATTTTCGTCCTGTTTTTAATTAGAATGTATTTGATTGCGATATGAAAGATTAATAATATGATTAGGTTTAATTGCAGAAGTATTATCATCTTATTTCTTTATTAAAAATATAATTAGGGAAATTATTATAAATAAGATTTTTTATATTTATATTTTTATATTTTTCGTTCACTACAGAAAATCTGCTTTCAGGATGAATGAATTTTTGCACGGTTGATTAGGTTTTTTTTATAACTGGTATTTTATAGTAATTTGGACATTCACACTTATAGTTAAGAGTGCACGAATTTATGCTAGTAGGTTTTTTATATGGGGAGATTGTGAATTTATTATTATTAAAAAATTAAATAAAAACTGACAAAATATTCGTTGTCCGTCATATTTAACGAAACTTACATGCACCCACAGATACGCACACAGATACGCACACACATGCACCCGCACACATGCACCCGCACACACACACACACACACACACACACACACACACACACATCAATCTAAAACTATCCCTCAAAAATTTGTATTAAAAATAAAATAAAAACATGTAAATTTGTAAACCAAATTCCTTTGCAACTAGAGATGTGACCTGATGAACCAGGAAAAATATATTTTCTCGGGAAATAAATTATAGTCATGGAAACTTAGAGTTTTCTCTTTTTTAAATTTAATTAATTTATATACATATATATACTACTCTCGACTCTCCCGTCGAATTCGACGTATGAGGGTCAAGCAGATCAGTTCCTAGGAAACCGACAGCCCGACAACAGCACATGAGATTTGATTATAGTGGTGAAGGTTTCGTGCAGGACCATCCGCACTTTTTGAAGGGCCGAATACAGAGACCTGGTGCACTACGTGCCAAAAGGTCCCCAAACGACCCTCTGCAGGTTTTTGAAGTTAAAGTTCTTTCTCCTAGACCAGTTGCCATCCATATATATATATATATATATATATATATATATATATAGAGAGAGAGAGAGAGAGAGAGAAGAGAAGTGCTGGACAGAGTCTCAGTGAGCAGCGTCGAGGCCACTATCATCTACCACCACCTCCGCTGGGCAGGACACGTCCACAGGATGGATCCTTCCAGGCTCCCCAAGAAAATCCTATATGGCGAGCTGGCCATTGGGACCAGACCACGAGGAGCACCCAAAATGCGCTACAAGGACCAACTAAAGCGCACCCTGACACTTACCAACATCAGCTCGTCCAAGTGGGAAGAAACTGCCAGGGACCGAATGACGTGGAGGAGATCAATACGCGATGGCATCGCGGACTTCGAGGAAAGGAGGAGGGAGAATGAAGAGGCAAGGCGACGAAGGAGAAGAGAGCGCTGTGAACGACCCTCCCCTCCCCTGTGTGTACTGTCCGCGATTATTCCACCACCGACTGGGCCTCGCAAGTCATGTCAAACATAAACATCAACCGTGAAGATAGGATTTAAAAGATTGACAGAACCCGATACTCGGACACGACTGGGAGCCGACGACGATATATATATATATATATATATATATATATATATAGAGAGAGAGAGAGAGAGAGAGAGAAAAGGAGAGAGAGTGACAGAAAAAATTGCACAAATTGGAAGAGAAAAAGATATAATTCGAGAAAGTGAATGGTGAATGGGAAGAGAGAGAGAGAGAGAGAGAGAGAAAGGGAGAGAGAGAGAGAGGCAGATTAATTTCGTTCTGCTTTGTACGGCACCACCTAAGCCAGAGATTGAACTCACGATAAGTTCTACTGACAGAAGTAATTTAAAATATAGGAAAATAAAGCAAACTTTATAGAAATTCAGTGGAACCTCGGTTCACGAATTTAATTCGTTCCTAACCCGAAATGTTTGTAAACCGAAACTATTTTTCCAATAGGAATCAAGGTAAAATATATTAATCCGTTCCTGGTCACAAGATGATTGCTTATTTAAACTTTAACAACAGTACATTGTGCACAAGTTTATACACAAAAGTAATGAAAATCATTAAATCTAAGAAAAAAAAAACAAAAACAAAAAAAACACAATACGAAACAGATAAAATATAGACGAACACTTCAATTTTACCGTACCTGTAAGTAGGAGTGTTGATGACGTAAGTGGAAGGGAAAGGATAGAGATGTTATTGTTTGGAAAAGGGAAGGAAAGACATGATCGTCTCTTTATTTATAAAAATAATATAGATCGTTGATTTTGCCATATGAAAGTGAATATGAAGAGACAATATCATCAGCAATTGTTTTTCTCTTAACTTTTCTTTTTCCTTTACCAGTATCACTGCTAGCTTCCTTTGGGGCCATTACTGAGAACTAATGAAGAAAAAGAAAGCACAGTACAATAAAATTGAAAAAGAAAAGCACAGCACAACACATGAATGTATACAACAAGACATATCTCGAATATTCTGTTCGAAAACCGTGAGACGTTCGAGAACCGAATGTTGCTCTGTATCGAACTCAACGAAAAAGATTTAAAAACATTACCTACTTTTTCTTTATATATGATGAAAGTACATTTTTAAGTGCTTCTCCATTACAGCAAACTTTTCATATTTAAAACATATGGCTAAAATCGTTTTACTTACATTGGCAAAAGTATATAAATTAAAATAACGTCATATGACGAAGAAAGTTCTATGTTAAATATGCATAAAACCCGTGAAAGCACCTGCGACACCATGCCCTCGTCACCCGCCAGGGGAGGTAACACTGTTCCGGTGGTTAAGGACGTACTGCCACCCTGGCGCCACTAGCAGCTTTTGCCACCGGTTTTTACAACCGCAACTGAAATTTCCAGTGTTATGTTAAAATACACAACGCACTCGTAGTGACCGTTATTAATGACGTAGTATGGAATGTTACCAGATTTGTTTCACGTCAGAAGTGGCATTTGTGTTGCGAGCATAGTTTAACTAATTCCCACTTGATGCCTGTTGAGCTGTGGTCTGTAGTTTTCACCTATTGATGTTTTCCTTCAAAAGGAAAGAAACGATTGACCGTCCTCAGTCGGCAGCACATGGCATGTCCATCGCTTTTCCACGCAGTCGGATCGCAGCGATTCGTAGCGGTTTTTCTTTCGCTTGTGCGCCTCCTCCCTGTTTCTCCTCCCATGGAACCACTAATTCTACTAGGAAGACACACTTCTTTGAATCAGGACAATCTAGGATCTCATAGCGTACATCTGTCTGAATGATGTGTTCTAAGATCAAACTAACACCCCCTAATAACGAGCTCCACTCAGTAGTGTCATGTTAGGAGGTATTTGGGTAAAAGTTCTATTTTATATATACATACATAATCAACATATTAGGAAAATCAATGACAAAATCGAAAAACCTTTTCGCGTGACGCGTTTCGACAATTAGAACTTTATCGGACTAAAATGAAATTTAGGTTGATCTGATAACACCTGCGCACGAAGGAGATGGGGGCTCTAAAATTATAAACTTAAAATTTTTTTTTTTAAATTATATGTTTGGCTAATTGAATATAAAAGTTTAAAATTTCAGTGTCCCCTCTCCATCAACGTAAATATTACTTTAGTCGGATGAGGTCCTAAACCAGGAAACGGGCAACACGAAAAATTTTTCCACATTGATTTCCGTGACATTATTCTGCTGTATAAAAAATTATATATCTGTTTCCCATAACCAATATACCATAGATATTCAATACTTTAGTCAAGATAAAGTTTCGGCAATTCTCTCTTTCTCTCTCTATCTATCTATCTATCTATCTATCTATCTATCTATCTATCTATCTGTTCTTTGTCAAGTTTAAGTCGTTGTCTTTTTCTTAAACAAATTCGATTCCCCTCTAAATTGGTAACGATCTCTGGCCAGATATTTCATTCAGATAATGGGTTGCATTCAAAGGATTCTTTGTCATTTTGTTAGCCTTACGGGATAACACAAAATCTTTTTAATGATATTTAGAAACTATTTTCTCATCAAAGTCTAATACCTGTTCTTAATCTCTTCAGTCCAAGGAAAACATTCAGTACTTTATCCACGTTTTAAATTCATTCTTAATTAAAGTCCTTATTGAGCAGCTGAATAAAAAAAAATGGAGGTCATTTTCATTTTAGTTTTAAATGCATGATAATAGCTCAAAATCTTTGACAGAATTTTGGGATGCTATTAAAGTAAAGAATGAGCCACATTTAATTTTCTGCAAAAGTTAATTAGAATTGAATAATTTCTGGTCTGATTAAAACATACGCATTTGATCTGGTTCGAGAACGATATGAATTTTCCCCGAAAATTCGCACTGTCATTTTCTGTTAAATGTAAGTAATAAATAAGCATGTATTGAAATATCGGTTATTTAGAGAAGATCTATCATGTTCAAACTTAGGATCTTTAAATCTTGAAAACGATGGGTACCTCGTCTAAAAACTTGCCAAAACATAGAGAAAACTAAAGAATATTGTGTAGTTCCTCCCTTCGGCTGAATAATGGCGGCTCCGTAACTTGCATTGGGTCTACGAGGCCGTTTTGTGGGTACATTTATCCATGTATGTTCCAGGGCAGTCTATAATTGATTTGTGTCGGTTGGGTTTGGCTGCAGTGAAGTTTACAATATATCTCTTATATACTCCATAGGATTTAAATATATCTGTCGTGGGGGTCAGCGGATAATTTGGAAGTCTACTGAATGCCATGGATCTAGTTTCGTGTTACCCACGTACAATATGGAGTGGTTATCGTGCAGAAACAAAGTATTCTTAGAAAACAGCGATTGCAAAGAGGTTCAAATTGCAACATGACCTTACTTGTCAAGAAAGAATCCAGTTTCACCGTCACTAATTTGAATAGAACATACATAATACCACAGCAGAGCCACTAGTAAATTCCTTATACTCTCCTGACAATCTGGAACCATAGTCTTGTGTGTGTCTCTCCATAGATGAACTAGAACATCTACTCAAAAGAAGTGGAAACGTGACTCGTGCTGCTAGGTGATGCATCACATATTTGCAGTATGGCGTTGCTATTGTCACCCGAGAAAAACGTAGAGAAGGTTGCATCTCTCTGGCCCCCAAAATCATTCCTAGCTTAAACATTCTTAAATTCTATCTACATTTCATGGCCGCCGTTATGTCACAGCTACACCACATCTTTACCTGTTAATTCACATTTGGATGGTTTCATTTCTACAAGTGGATGAGGGCGAAAACATTCAGTTAATTGTCTCCATACTTTTTGGCACTTCACTTTATATCACTGTTTTTCTTAATATTGGCATATTGGCCTGATTCCAGTTGAAACATTTTTCGTGTGGTGTCGGGTAGGATTTATTTTAGACTCACATGAGTTGCTAAATATAATGGAAAATCTTTTTTCATGAAGGTTTAAAAAATACCTGAATCCTGAAGCAGACATCAGGATATACTTTTGATCGTATTCATCTCAAGGCTGTTCCAATTAAACACCTAGTTTGTATCAATGACTAGGAGCGAGTATGTTAATCCTAAGTTAATACAAATTAAAAAAAAAATACTAGGAACCTTTTTAAACAAGGCTTTGTGTTGAGTTGTTGGGAGTGTTCCCCGCGTGTGTGTATTCGAATAAAGACAAACACAGTTGTAGGGATAAATACTGGTATATTTGTAAGAGGTAATTAACAACAGAGTGATTAGTAATAAGGAACGCCGGTTAGTAAGTAAAAATAGCAAAAGTCTACAGTCCAACGGTATGTTTTGGTAACCTGATCTCGACTGCTGTCGCTGAACCTGATCCTCGCACAACACACCTACTCTCTCTAGCACTGACTTATATCGTAGAGGGATCAGTCCATTATCAATCAGAAGGTGGGTGCGCCCCAACACTTTGTTAGGGGTATCCAATAAATGCCTATCAACTCTACGCAAAACTAGAAATCAATTTTTATTGATGAGTAAGCAAAGAATGTTTTTTTAAAGGTGTATCCTTAAATGCTTCCTTCTCGCAAAGTGTAATCAATTTATGGAGATAATCAAAAAGTGGTATGAGATATAGATGATAAAAATAAAAATGAGGAAAGCAAAGGGAAAGATTAATTCAAACAGGAAACTGAAGTAGACATTGAGCGGAAAGGCAATGGCTTGGTTGATTATTATTGTCATATTAATTTCATTATGATTGAAGAATTTACCACAGACTATCTTGAAAATGAGTTTGCTAAATTAAGACTAATTTTCGGCAGTGCATATTTTATTACACTCAAAATGAAAAATTTCATACTAAACAAAACTAAATTGCTCCTTCAATTAAAAGTCGATGTTAAAAATATAACTTTCATCCCAAACATGATTGCTTAAAATGCAGATATTTGTTGGAGGAACAGTCATTTGATTACTTAACAACCAAAAAAAACAATATTGCTAAAGATATTAAAATGCCATTTTTTATGTAGCAGTCTATGTTAGACGAAAGGATTGTCCCAGAGAGCAGGAAATATATAAATAAACAGCTTTTTATTGTCAAGAATATGGTGATATTTTTAAAGAAACAGATCTTGTCGATTTAAAGATTTCACAGTTCAGTGGGTGTTTTCTGTTTTATGATGTGTAATTCTGTCAAATTAAAGGCTTACATAGAGTCTTTAATAAATATCTTTATCTGTCTATTTTTCTGAGATGAGGTATTATAACTATTTACACTATTTACATCGTTCGGATTGTTGTCCTCATCTTTATTGCCATATTCGCAACGTTTCGGCCGTTGTATGCTTCGACTTTCTTCAGTCGATATACGTAACATGAGGTGAAATAAAAAAATCAGGCATGGCTGACCATAGATGCAGGGAAAATGGAGATCACCGACTTCTGTGGGATGAGATTGAAATAATAGACAGAGAACATCACTGGAAAATACGAAAACTTAAGGAATCAGCGCATATACTAGGCCACAAAAATTTCCTAAGCCGGCCAAGCAGACATAAATACAATATGGGGACGAGTAATACAGAGTGCTAAAGAAAAACAACAATAACAACAAATTGTAATATGAACTCTGGTAAAAAAAAATTAAAGTTCCTACGCACTGATGTCCCCAAAGATAAAAGCGTTGGTTAAGTAATCCAAAAAGTGTCTTGACCCTAAGAGATGTAAGTTGAATACCTGGCCAAAATAAAGTGAACAAAAAAACTAAATGGGATGAAATAAAGAGTTCGATCCGAAATTCCAACGTATATCAACTGAAGAATGTCGGAACGTCGAAACGTCGTGAATATGACAATAAGGATGAGGACAACAGTCCGAACAATTGTAAATATAAATTAAATATCTTTTTTAGTTTCAGAAATGCATCCCTTCAATTTGAAAGGAGAGCATGGAATTCAATTTTCAAATGTTTCATCAAGAATTATTGTTTGTTTGAGTTTCTCCAGGCAAAAAAAAGCTTCACTGAAGATTTTGAAGTTTTCTCAGGTGATAACATGAGAATTTTATGGATATTCCGTAAAAAATATGGATGAAAGTTAAGATTATAAAATGTTATCAAAATTATTTTTTGCCTGAATCATATTTATTGGCAAAATATTTTTTATACTTTGTTGATGAGCCTATTGTAAAAGATAAAATCCTTTTCTGATTGATTTCTACAAACTCTGTTTTCTCAGTGTTGTGAATTAATCTTAATGATTGCCTAGTATTAGGTGTTAATTAGCTAATTATAGGATGTCATTAACAACTCCTCGTTAAGGATTTTCTCAACGATTGTAAGTTAGTAGGACTAACATATTCACCTTCAGTAAGAAAGATAAGATACGTGGTTGTTTGATCGCTTTTAGTAGGTGCAGCAGAAAGCATTCTTTGAGGAGGGAAACTTCTTTTGCCAGATTAAGGTTAAATATCTGTCAACCGAAGATACGTGAGTCTTAACATCTGAATCGAGGATTTTTGAATTCCCATTCTGGAATAATTTGGGGCCTATAGCAGAATGAATTTTCCGCTTTTACCTTTCATTCATTTCTTTCTTTCTTTCTTTTTCTTTCTTTCTTTCTATTCCTCCCTTTATTCCCCCTTTTTTATTTTTTTTCTATTTACTCCTTTATTCAACTTTTTTCTTTTCCTTGTTCAAATCTTTTCGTTTTCTTTCTTTCTTTCTTTCTTTCTTTCTTTCTTTCTTTCTTTCTTTCTTTCTTTCTATTCCTCCTTTATTCACACTTTTTTATTTTTTTTGTCATCCTTTTTACTTTTTTTTCTTTTTGGTTCAAACCTTTTTTCTTTCTTTCTTTCTTTCTTTCTTTCTTTCTTTCCTTTCTTACTATTTCCTTTTTTGTCATCGTTTTAGAACATCTCTGATTCTTCCCCTTATCCAAAAGCTAGGGAACATCTCGATATGTGGCCACAAACAATTACCCACCCCGCCAACACAAATGCTAATCAACATTGTTGGCACTGTTGAATAATTCACAAACTTTTGCTGTCAAAATATTGACGCCATTGCGTTTCTTTTATGGAAATTCATAACAAGTTTCTTAATAATTTTATGGGACGATGTCGACGTTTGGCGAGGAAACTAAGAAGCTGTTTCATGTAAGAGTTTTTCTCGTGTAGAATATTTCCAAACCGAAGAAATACATGAGAATCACTGCCGAAATAGGTTATTAATAATTTTACCTCAGTTCGGCGCTTAAATGATTAGAAGATTGTATTACGCCAAGATTGTGTATTTATACGTATTTCATTATTAGCATCATTATTACTAGTACCCTGCTGGTACATTTTCAAGTGATCTGGTGGGCGTGTCTAAGCCTGAGTGTGCCCGTGTCCCCATGTTTGTCATCATATTTATATCCAAGTCACTTGAGACTTTTTTGTTGAAGATATAGTAACAACCTTGAGATAAAAAAAAATCAGTTTAGGACATTAAATCTAGAGGTAGCGATGTGATAGAGAGGGATTTATCAATGGAAATAAGAAAGAAAAAATGAAAAGAAAATCTTATGAAACGTTCGAAATATAATCGTCCTGACATATAGGGGTTTATAAAATATTCGACACCCTGATGCCATTCGATGTCGATCTGCCACTGATCCATTTTATTCTTTTTCATATTTTCGAAATATTCATTTTCTTCATTCTGTTTTCTTGTGCGGTCGACTTGCCGGCAACTAGAATATTTCATTGTCTTTCATGTCTTTTCTTCTTTTCTTCAGCGTGTTTTATTTATCAAATTAGCAATATTTCCGGAAGGAGAGTTCTATATTGTCTGTGCTACATTCTTCCTCTTTGTAATTTTACATGTAAGAAATTATCAAATTATCTCCCCCTGAGACATGTTTTCACAACCTCTGCAACAAGTGGGTCGCATGCAACTAACACATTGTATTGAATAAAACTGTTCTATATCAACGGTAAGAAAGCGAGAGAGAGAAAGAGAGAGAGAGAGAGAGAGAGAGAGAGAGAGAAAAAGAAAAGAAAGTTAGCTATGGCGTACTCACCAAACTGTCAATTATGTAATAACTTGTAAAGTGAACTCATTCCACTTTGTCTGAACCTTCTGACAAGTTTGCCTTTTGTTAGAACGTTTAAAAAAGACAGACATTTATTTTAAAAAATATTTTATTTCAGTCGAATAATTCGAAAATAGCCTCACGGGCAAGACATACTTTTACAGACGATATATCTTCAGGAGTGATAATCGAATATTTTCTTGATATTTCATGGAAGTAACTTAAAATAGTCATTAAAAATTTAAATACGGGATTGGGTTTTCGGTAGTGTTATGGTTAATGTTATTGAGTCGGTTTAAAAACAGAGTGTCTTCATTTTTTTAAACCCGGGGTAATTTTCTCGCTTATTTACTGTTAATATTCATAGAAGAATAAATACATAAAAGATGGACATATTTGAGTGAGTATTGAATGCAAAAGACACGTACAAAGCCACTATATTAAACGAAAGTCATAAAAAAATAGTCTAACAATTGATCAAAGAAATGATATGTAGAGTTTGAGGTTAAGAAATTTCTGACGCGAAATTTAATCTTTTTCGTTTTTATCACAATATTGCAGCTTTTCTCAAGTTTATATTACATTCATAATGGTCAAATAGGAAGAATAGAATTTACAAAGTCCATCAACGAATAAAATAGTAGGAAAGTTTTAAGGACGAAAATAAAAATATAACTAGGAATATTTTATGGAATAATAAAGAAACTAATTCTTCAAACTATTGTAAACGTGTCCTCAAAGTCCTTGTTTGGTGATAGAGTGAGACTCCCTATAGCCTCTAAAATGTTTGGTTCACATGACTACTGGCAACTCTGTAATAGTGTTTTAAATAAGAGTAAGTTTTCTATTCCTCCTCTCTTGACTCAATTTGAGATGTTAACATCTACTGCTGATAAAGCAGAATGTTTTGCTCATAAATTCACTTCTAATTCTACTGTTGACTCATCTGGTGTAACTTTACCTGACTTTCCACCTGGAACTGAATCTCTATTGAGTGATATACTTATACCTACGTCCATGTTTTCTGTTATCATTTCTAAACTGGATCCTCACAAAGCATGTGGACTTGATGGTATCCCTGCAATAGTCCTTAAGAAATGTGCTCCTGAACAGGCTCCTGTATAATAAATGTCTTGCTTCTTCTTGCGATCTTGCCTGTCGGAAATGCTCTTCTCTATTCCCAGTCTTTAAGAACTAGGGCGAGCCATATGATCCTTCTACCTATCAGCCTATAGTCTTTTATATCTTTTTGGCAAAGGAGCTCTAATTAACCCTGAACTGGTTAATCATCTCACCTCGTAGGGTCTTCTTTCAGATAACCAATATTACTGGTCCTTCACTAGATCAGTTGCTGATGTATTAACGATTATTACTGAAAGAGTCTATCAAGATTTAAATAAGAAAGATGAAAGTCGTGATGTTGCTTTGCATATTTCTAAGGAAATTGACAGGCTTTGGCATACTGATCAGCTTCACGGTATTTGTGGATGGATTTTTTTAAATGATTCAGTTTTTCTGATCAAATCGGGAAATTAAAGTTTTCTTGAACAGCCACTCTTCTAGATTTGTTTGCATTAACGTAAATGTTCTCTAGGGCCCTATCATTGACCCAATGTTTTTCTTAATGTTCATCACTAACCTTCCTGATGTCCTCAGTTCTCAACACAGTATCTATGCTGAACACACAACTATTTACTCCTATCTTAATAGTAAATCTGATCAGTTCGATAAAGTCATATTGGCAGCTGATCTCAAAAATCTGTTGATAATTTGGATAAGGAACGGCGTCTTAATTTTCAAGTCCCCAAAACGAAACTGCTCTCTTTTAATTGTCAGAGAGAATACTTTTTGCCTTCCATCAGCATGGGTAATGCTAATCTCCAGGCGAGCAACACATTGCGCTTTTTCGGACTAAAGTCTCCCGCTGACATGAGCTAGAAAGATTAGATTGAATCAATTGTTAGATTTGCTGCTAGGAAAGCTGGTTCTCTGTGTCGTGTTAGACAATTTTTCTCGCCAGATTCTATCTTACATATTTATAAATCTATCACTCGTCCTTGCTTTGAATATTGCTCTCATATCTGGTCTGGTGCCTCTGTTATACATTTAGAGATTTTTGATACAATCCAAAGAAGAATCTACAGTGTTATTGGTCCTGACCTGGTATCTTGACTGCAATGACTTTCCCACGGCCGCAACGTAGCTTACCTGTGTCCTTTCTATAAATACATTCATGATAATTGTTCTGATGAACCTTTCTCTATGGTACCTAGACTTTAGGAATTCCAGCGTAGTACTAGATTGGCGGCTAGGTCTCATCATTTTACAGTTGAATTTGCTAGATGTAAGGGTAAGTTCGAAGCTAACAATTTCTTCTATCGCACTTTTCACTTGAGGAACTCTTTTCCGGCTTCTTCCTTCCCAGTCAATTTAAAGGTAATATCTTTATCTTCTGTCTTCTTAATTCCTGTTATTCATTGTTCTCTTTCGTTAATATTCTTTTCTCATATTCTCTAACACTCTGTAACTTCTTGTATCTTACTGGCTTTATTTACTTGGAGTGAAATGGTTAAAAAATGTATTTGATTAGCATAAAGAGTCATGGGTGATTTTTATTGATATTTCGATGTTTATTTTCGGTATTTTTCGAACACTGGTTATCGAAAAAATATTTCAGTGATCTGACGGAAGAAATTTTGCAAGGTATAAAATAACCGCCGTTTCCTCATATATTTCCCTCAAATTCGAAAGATGGTATGAATTACTGCCGCCAGTCTTTATGACACCCATCCAAAATTTAGACTCGGACATTATGGTGGTAGTGGGGGTCTGATCACGTGTTTGCTATCGCCCAATCAATAAACAACTATTACAGATGCGAAGAAGGGGTGAAATATAACAGACGGTAGTCGAAGAGAAAGCGAGAATTTAATGACCATTTTTTTGGGGAAGGGAAGGTCAAACGATTTCGCTGATGTGTGGTGCAAACATCATCAAATACTCCGATCACGCCCCGTAAGGGACGAGACACTTAAAGATGATTGACAGATTGGCATTTATAAATGAAGTTAAAGTTGAAGGTTAGGAAAGTTAATAGAGATGTAAAAGATGGAAGAATAGCAAAGGAAGAGAAGGGCAATAAGATAAAAAGAAAGGCAGGTTGGAATATGAGATAGTCTACAGAAAGTATCTCACTTTCTCTGTATATTCGTCAGTTTATATTTATCTAATGAAGTCAATATTTATGTGGAACTTAGCTCGGAAGAAAATCAAGCTGAGCTCGATAAGGAAATAAGGAAGACTACCTTGCGCCAATCTCCGGACTTGACAGTCTACGTTCCATAAGATAATGAATCATTTAAAATCCTGACATTTGGATTTTGGTAAGAAAGACGCACCGATTTCATTCTGAGATAGGCCACATTTATTTGTTTCTTCAGGGATCTTAATTATGTCAACTTTCTATTTCGGTATTTTCTAACTGTTTCTAACCAGCTCAGTGGTTAAAAGAGTAGCGATTGTTCTGCCAAGTATGGAAAAGATTAACCAAACTCAGGTAAAAACAGTGCAAACACTCATTTTCAGATCAGGTGAGCTTTTTCCAATTGGAAGTTTAGTATCATAAAATATATCTCTCACTCATCTTACTCTTATTCAGCTGAGATTTGTGTAGAGGCTGAAACAGTAGTGAGTTTACTTCATTAATAAGAAAATATGATCTCAACGACAGTAAATAGAAAGTTTGAAGCAAGTAGGCTGCATAATTTTCATTTTCCCTATTCATTTACTTGCAAAATCTTTGATAACTTTGTAATAAGTGCGTGTAATATTCTCCAGTGGCCTCATTTTTGAAAAGGAGTTTTGAGTCAGTATTCATTTTTGATACTTTCAGTTTCAACTTTTCAAGGCTTACGGCCATATCACATTGAAACATCGTACGATCACCGAAGTTAAGCAACGTCGAATCTGGTCAGTAACTAGATCGGTGACCGCTTGGGAATACCAGTTGCTATAAGATTGGATGTGTCACTGATATGGCTTACGGACTTATCACATTGAAATACCGGTCTTCATTCAATCACCGATGTTAAGCAACGTTGAGCCTAGTCGGTAGCTAGATGGGTGACCGCTTGGGAATACTACGTGTTGTAAGATTGTTTGTGCGAGTGGAGTAATATACAATGGCTCAGGACTTGAAATCAGAGAGCTGTGTACCAAATCGAGATCCATATCCCCACATATATCTGTTAATTAGTAGCACTTGTATCAGTAAATCATTACACTGTCGAAACTGTTAAATGTAGCCGTTTCTTCTACTCCAATAGCTTCATGTCTCGCACTTCTCGCCTGTGGAACTCCCTACCCATTTCTTGTTTTCCTGATAACTATAATCTCCAACTATTCAAATGTAACGTCAATCGACGTCTCCAGATGCCCTGATCTATCCCCTAGCCTTCACTTCATCCTTTCCTCTCTCATTCCTCTTTGTTCTCGCTCCAACTCTCTGTAACTCCTTGCGTGCTAGTGGCTTCCCGCCTTGCTTGGGGTTGAATGCTTAAAAAAAAAAAAAAAAAATTATCCCCCCAATCTAAAAATATTTTATGAATTTAAATAACCTGCGAAAGGTTGATGAATTGTAAAAAATGAACGAATCAATCAAATCTACTTTTCAAGTTGGGTAAGAAGTCAGAAGAAACGAAGACGATGCTTGTGAAGTTGATGGTGATGTTTTGGTTGGAAACCGTACGTGTTATAGTTTGAAAATTTGAAGGCTAAATTTTCTTTAATTACAAATCAAGCAATACATAAAATCACAACATTTTGGAAATGTAACTTGCAAAATCTTTTGGATGTGACACTATTTATTCGACGTTGAAAAAATGTCTGAAAAAAATTTAGTATTGTTCACTCAACAGTTGTAAATGGGTCTTGCATGAATTGTTACATTGGACAACGGTTCACTATAAACATTTTGCTTCTTGCTAGACAGGAACATTTTTTTAAATTATCATGAAACCAGGTTCACTACGATAATTCACAAAGTTGAAAATCATGGGTGAGTTCAGGTAGGCACCGACTACAAGAGCTAATCTTTTCGGCAACAAAAGATATACCTTTAGATTTTGTGGATTTCTCTATTACGAATTGATGAAATTTGTTGAAACTTTTCTGGTAAAGTGTTAAAATTGTCACCTTGGAAGTTTGATCGCGGCAATTAAACAAAAATACTTTTTTTAGGACAGATAAAATTTAAAGGCAAGTCAGCGCTCATCCAGACGTTGTTATGTCGAACAAAAAGCCATGATCAAGTTGGGTTGGGAAAATTTTCCTTACATGGTATATTCAACAGACTTGGTGGATTATCACTTGTTCCGATGAATTCCTTATCTTATAAAAATGTAAAGATGTCATCGATCGTCTAAATGTTATTGACAAATTGCATCAAAAACAGAATCGTTTTACCTAGGTGGCATATAAGTTCAGACAAAGTCAAGAAAGACGATTTACAAAAAGTATGTAATAGTTATTATTAATTAAATATTCTAAATAAAAATTACTGGAAACTTTTAAATACACTTAATGATTTCACTCTCTGCTATTTTATACCAAATATTTTCAGGTTTCAGTCTGAAAATATTTGGTATAAAATAGAAGAGGGTGAAATCATTGTGACTTTTTACATAACGCTTTGGTCAATCCATTTATCGGCCTTTAAGTGTATGTTGTATTTAGTATAGTTAGAATCGATTAAAATTATTTTTCTTTTCATTCACGTTTTAATCTTCACTTGAAAAATAAAACAATTTAACAGAATCCCAGGACTGGGTGTTACTGCGAGGACGGGTAACATTAGAAATGCTTCGTTTGATCTTCGAAAAGAATTTTGATATTTTGCTAACCTCTGTTGTGGGAAGCATTTCTGAATACAGGAAGGAAATCTTTCTAACATTTTCAGTGAATGTTTATGTTTTTGATTGTTACTAACTACAGCCTGTCTGGAGTTATTATGCATATCAAATAATCTTCAATAGTTCAAGAAGAATATTTGTCAAATTTAAACTCGTTCATTTCCACCCTTAGGAAAATATGTAACTAAATTTTCTGCCATTTTTAATGGTTAATTTTTGAGATATTTGGGATTTATGAAAATGGACTGACTGAAGTTAGTATGCAGATTATACTAATATTAGCATTAGTGCAATAAAAACTATTTTTTCTTTTTGTCCATAATATCTGTTGAAACATGGGTAAAAGGAAGTATCTAAGAACTGTTGAAAAACAGAAAATAACAATGTTATTGAGTGAGGAAATGTCCATATTTGAGATATCAAAGGAGTTTTGCACAGATCATCGAATGATAAAGAGGACTGTTAAGGCTTTAAGAACTTGCTTCCTCGAGATGAACTTACGCTAAAGCGAGTGATACAACAAATGCTCAGATCTTTGAAAAGACTGGAATTGAGGGAGTCAAGAAGGAAAAAGGTGTAGAATTCTTTGTGAATTGGAATCTGTAAAAAATCTCCAAGACAATCTCTTACTAAAGGAAATATTTTAAAGTGTCAAAATTGGCCCAATAAATACATGAAAATTGACTTTTCTAAACTAATTTTCACGGTGGAAACTCATTTGATGGACACGACTGAGGGGCCAAAGAGTGGATTTTTCTAATTCAGACGTGACTGTGGCTAAAAGAAGACAACAAGGAGGCGGTAATCATATGATATGGATTGGAATTGTTGACCAAGCCATTATTGGACCATTCAAATTCGGCGAACGAGTTAAACTGAACAATGATAACTATTGTGATTTAATTAACAAGACTTTCTTTGCATAGTACAAGTCCCATTGTCGTAGTTTCAAAGTGAAGTGTGTATTTATGCACAACAATGGGCCGTCTCATGTATCTAAGACTACCCGTGAAGTCTTTAAGGATAAATGATTTACGGGAGAGAAGATAATGCAATGGCCACCATCAAGTCCTGATCTGAATCCGATCGAAAATCTATGGTCAATTGTGAAGATGAAATTATATGAAAGTGGCAAACAATATAACAGCAAAGGAGACCTATGGGGAGCAATTAAAACTAACATGTCGGAAATTGAACCTACTGAAATAAAATATTAGCAAAATTAATGGGGAATAGATTACTGGCTTTTATTGAGAAGAAAGGTTACTATATTAAAATGTAAAGGATTCAAATTTGTTATTTGTTCTATTATAGGTGTTGATCAATATTATTGATTTTATTACCTTTTTATTGAAGTAAAATGTGATTATTTGGTTTTACCTAATAACGTCAGACGGCAGTATTTTAGAATAGATCAAATAATTTCAATGACTTCAATATAACATATTGATACTACCTAAAATTAATTGTTTGAAATTTGACATTATTAAAGTTTATATGATTTACTTAATAACTTCAGAGAGTTTGTAGTATCTGTGTGGTGCTAAAATCTACATTTGGTTAATCTTTACATTTCTCTGTTTCTTTTGTTTATCTCTTTATTTACGCATACTTTTTTCTTCTTTAGGATTTCTGTCTATTATTTTATCCTCACAGGACAACTTTCTCCACGCGGCAATGGCTTACCTCTCTTTGCGGATCTCCCAATATGGCTTTTACTGGTAAACTATTTTATAGGTTCTATCCTCTAGAGCAACTGTATAAAATGTTAGACAATATTTGCTCTTTTGTGAAGGGGTTACGTAGCAATGATAATAAAAAAACTTTTCTGTTATTCACTGAAGTTCCTTTGACCATTCCTGTTGAAAAGAGTGGCTTGTGAAACTAGGCGACAAAGAGATGAATCAATTTAACTTATTTAAGTTTTATATTTTTATCTATCTATCTATCTATCTATCTATCTATCTATCTATCTAAAAAAGATTTATTCAGTTCAACCGACAAGATCCGTTCTTTAATAAATATTTATATATAAGCATTTGAACTTGATGATATCCCTGCAATACTCCTTAAGTTATGTGCTCTTGAACTGGCTTCTGTTCTCTTTAAACTCTACAATAAATTCCTTGCAGCTTCCTTGCTTTCCGGATTGTCGGGGATCCTTTTCTGTCGTTCCAGCCATTAAGAACTCAGGTGAACCGTCTTATCTTTTTATTGGCCTATTAGCCTCCTACTTCTGTTTGGAAAAGTACAAAAGGTTTTATCATCTCTGAATTGGTTAAAAAATCTCAATTTGCTAGGTCTTCTTTCAGATACACAATATGACTTTTGCTTCTCTAGGTCAACTGCTGATGTATTAACGATTATTGCTGAAAGAGTCGATCACGCTTTAGATAAGAATGGCGAAACTAGAGCTGTTGCTTTAGATATCTCGAAGGTAATTGACAGGGTTTGGTATTCTGGTCTTCTTCTCAAGTTGAAAGGTTATGGCATTTGTGGACAAATTTTGGAACTAATTCAGTTTTTCTCATCAAATCTGAAAAATGAAAATTGTCCTGAATAGCCACTTTCTAGCTCTTTTTGCAATAATGCAAGTGTTTTCCAGGGCACTATCCTTGGACCCACATTGTTCCTAATTTTTATCAACGATCTTCCCGATGCCATTAGTTATCAAATCGGTATCTATGCTGATGATACAATTATTTACTCCTGACTTAATAGTAAGTATGATCGGTCAAATTAGCAACTGATCTCAAAAATTTCCTAAAATCTGTTGCTAACTGAGTCACGGTTTGCTGCTAGGAAAGTTGATTCAATCTATCATTCTGGACAATGTTTCTCGCTAGAGTCTATCTTATAAATCAACTATTCGTCATTGCTTTGAATATTGCTGCCACATCTGGTTTGATCCTGCTAAATATTTAGATATTCTTGATAAAATCCAAAGAACAATATGCAATGTTAATGGTCCTGATCTGGCATCTTGACTTCAGTCACTTTCCCACTGCCATAGCGCAGCTTCACTGTGCCTTCTCTCTAAATACTTTCTTTGGTAATTGTTCTGATGAACTTTCCTCTATGGTACCTAGACTTTATGAATTTTAGGGGCAAGGTCGCATTCTTTTACAGTTGAAATGCCTAGAAGTAACCGTAAGTTCTATGCTAATAGTTTTCTTCTATCGCACTTCTCACTTGAGGAACTCTCTTCCGGCCCCTTGCTTGTTTTCTTTTTTGGACACAGAGTGTGTAGAAACTGTCCATATATCCTGTAATTCCGAGCGCTTTCAGCTATACTTTCAGTCATTATCAAGGATGATTTTATTTTTTCAATTTAATTCAAGTCAATTTGTAAGTAAGAATTACAACGAACGTAGAATATTTGTGAGCTCAAATGCCACTTAAGGAAATATGACCTGATCAAACCGAATTCATAAATAATTACATCGGTCAAAGGACTAGATACCTATCCAGACGCCTTACGTTACAATTATCTGACCACAGCTCTATTAGACCCATTTAAACACACACACACACACACACACACACACACACATTTATCTATTCGAAACATACTAGTAGAAAATACAAACAAAATAACCTCATCCACATGTAAAAAAAGATTAAAAATAATGGAAGCCTTAATAATAAAAAACAATGAGCCAACACATAATAATATTAACTGCCAAAATGTGCTAACTGTGTTCGGAAAATAAAACATGTCTATAACACTAAAATCATACACACTACGCACACTGAATTAAACTGAAAGAATAAAATAAATATAAAATTGATAATAGGTAAAATTAAAGCCGAAATATCTCGGAATTATAGAAAATTTGGACAGTTTCTATATATTCTGTGTCCAAAAAAGAAAAGACTTGTTCGAACACAAAGAAAATTAAATAAAACACTTAATCGTATCATCTTGTCTGTCGTTTTTAATGAAACGTGCATATATATATATATATATATATATATATATATATATATAGAGGTAACTACACTCGTCTCGGAAAACCTTCGGTTTCTTGATTTGCTAATGGTCAAATCAATCTCGAAGGAAAAAAAGGTTTTAAAAAAAGGAAGAGCGACGAACATGAACGTCTGTCGAAAATAATCGTACAGGTCCAAAGCCAAAAGAAAAAACCCCGATACGAGTAATCAAGCTTTCCCTGACGATCCGCTTAGGTGAAACCTTGGTAGGTTTGTCCTGCTCTCTAGGTTTGACTATATATATATATATATATATATATATATATATATATATATATAAAGTCATCCTTAATATTACCGGATAGCGTTTTTAAAGCAAGCAGATATTCTAAATAGTGGTCAATATTAATAAAAAAGAGTATCAATAGTAAATAAACAAATGAAAAGTTAGAAAACTCACGTCCCGAATCCGAGTTTCGCAGAAGTAATTTTATACTAATACTAAAATAGAATATATATATATATATATATATATATGCCCAAATACAATTTTCGTATATATATATATATATATATATATATATATATATATGAAAATTGTGTATTTGGGCAGCAATCTCTCTTTTATGCATGTTTTTCTCTGCGTAACATACTTGTTGATAATACAAATAGCTTCATCCACATTTGCACAAATGCTAAAACTCATGGGAGCATTATTAAGAAAAAAGAAAAAAAAAACAACATTCACTAATATCAAGTATGAACACATTACAATGTGCTGACTGTGTTTGGAAAATGAAACATTCACATAACTCTAGATACATACATAAGGCAATGCATATATTCCGTTTGAAATAATGTAAAATGAATTCTTGATAATGTCTTATAGTATAGCCAAAAACGCTTGGAAAACATTCGTGAAAATTTTATATGATTTACGTCTTGGAACGAAGAAATTATACGAACACATAAGAAATTATATAACACACTAGAATTTATACAACACACCTTGTCAGTTGTTTTCAACGAAACTTGCATATATATATATATATATATATATATATATATATATATATATATATATATATATATATATATATAGTCTTAAGGTGTGCTATATTTATGAGATAAAGTACTCAATATTAAAGATAGAGCGTGTGTAAATATATTGACGATTGCGTCTAGCATGAAACAGTCTGTCTATATATATATATATATATATATATATATATATATATATATATAGTTTTTATTATTTTGTTGACGGATTCAGCCATTCCCTTTTGATTTCTTGAATCCGTCAACACAACAATAAAGACAATATTTCCACACGCGAATGTACTTGACGTAATTTTCAGTTTACAATATGAATACATTTCTTCTAGTGGCTAAGGACATTTTGTTTGCTGCTAATAGTAATTTGTTTTTAATAAATTTTTTCCTTGAAAAAGTACACATTGGATGAAACGCGTCGGCTAATAATACAATTTTCCTATTGTCTTTACCTTTATATATATATATATATATATATATATATATATATATATATATATATATATATATATATATTTATATATTTCTAATATCCATCCAATGCAAAGCCCAAGACCCACTCAGCGTGGAAGTTTATTGCGTGGAGTTACATTCACGTATGATAGGACAAACCTTAGGAGTATAGAGCCCGAGTAGGCTTTAAGCAGGGAACAAATGATAAATCTCTACTTTTGTTAAAAAAAACCCCGGGGATGAGTGCGAATTATCTACTTCAATTATTGCAAGATAGAAAATAAAAAATAAAATCAATAAATAAATAGTGAATAAAATTTTAGAGTTCAGGCGCAGACGTTAGAAGTACAGAGCTGAAGAAGTCGTTAGAACGAACCGGAAACCCAGTCCTAAATAAGAAAGAAGCGATAAACCAGAAAAGGCATGGCACGTGGAACTAGAACAATCTACCCCCGTGGACAAAATAAGGGGTTCGTTTCGAAATTCCAACGTATATCACCTAAAGAATGCCGGAGTGTAGAACGGCCAAAATGTCTTGAATATGACAATAAAGATGAGGACAACTGTCCTAACAATGTAAATAGTGTAAAAAGTTACATCACCTCATCTCAGAAATATAAAAAGAAATCTTTTTCTGCACAGCAGGTCTTGAATTATGTGTGACTGATATTATTTATTGTAAGAATATCTCTTCTGTATTTGTGGTCTATCAAAAACTGAAAACTCTTCGCGTTTCTAAAGAACGAAAGTTCTGCTAGATTCTTACTTTATTTTGCATGTTCAAATTTACTATATGATCATATTTTGATCGGGAGAAGTTCGAACTCACTTTCATAGATCTTGTGATATCAGTACTTATGACACCGTGCAACAAAATTTACTCAGTCCCCTGCGGAGTCTCATATCTTGTGCTTCGTTTGAAATCACACTGTATTAAAAACATGTCAGCATAGCGCGCTTCCGAGCGCGATGAGCGTGGCTTTAAGGAAAGGGATAAGACAAAGTTAATTATGTAAGGTCATTCGAAGAGATCAGTTGAGGCTATGATCTTCCCAGAAATGTCAATTGGCTCTGCACCAATGCAAAACCCTCCAGTTATTCAAGATCGGACGCGGCAATGGATTCAGTGCATATATGCTCGTGTCAAATAAATTGTTCCTCGCAGAATCCGCCATTTAGATTCATTATAATAGTGCGTAAAACTGTAAACAGTGAAAGATTCTGACTACAAAAAACAATAAACGTGATCTTACCAGTAATAATAATTCTTCATGATTCATTAACACACTAGTCTTTTCATTATTACTGAAGTGTCTTTGCATACATTGGTATATTCGTGTATGCATAGGTCTGTTCGTGCAGTTGTATGCATATATAAATGTATGCATGAATTTGAACTTAGGTTGAGTAACATTGACTTGCTTAAGAAAATCTAGCCGAATTTAAGGATTATTAGTTATTACCTGTATTAACCCTAACGTTTACCTTTCGTTCCAAAGCATGCAATATTTCTCTGTATTTTGATTCTTTCATCAAATTTGAAGTAATCTATCATTTTACTCCCTATAAATCTAGCTCATAACATTAAACCTCCTCCTCCTCCCTGTTGTCTTCTAAGTCGAGGTAATTGATTATTTCTATGAACGAGCCAACATCGAGATCAGCGGGTCCAATCAATGTAGCTCTACATTCATCAGTAAAACAATACTATTTAAAAATCAGTTTTTACATGCTTCTTGGGCCAATTTACACATTTTTCTAAGTGATGTTTACTTACAGATAGAAGTTTGGTTGCTTTTTGATCTTTAGCCAATTTTCGTTGTATTCTCTTTCTCTCTTTTTTTATTCGCATAATCAAATTCTTCAAATATTTTCTTGTTTGTTATCATTTTTATTTTCCTTATATTTTTTCAATGTTTACATGTTTTTCCGATTGTTCTTTGATCATAGTTAAAGTATTCACAATTTCCAACAATTTTCTACTCGAAAACCTTTTCAATATCTTTTTTTCATTTGACCCATGGCAGTCTTTATATGACTGAAATTAACAAATAAATATCAATAATTATACAATTATATCCAATTATTTACAAGATGAAACACACGGCTATTGCATAATAAAATCAAATAATATATTGTAAATTTTAAATACATATAATAATATAATATATATTCGAAGCTGAACATTACGTGTTGTGTTTATCATATAAATATAATCTTGAATATTGTGTTTACTACTAATTTTATTGTGAAAACATTGTCTTGTCTAATAAAACCTGATATGGGGTACTTACGTTTTTTCATTTGCTGCCACAGGTCGATGTTCGTGTCATGACCAAAAACAGGTTTTTTCGAATTTTGGTTTTTAAGGAAGTCAGTTCCTCCACACTTTGCGAGAATGGCGCCATACAATATTTCTATGTGCCATTGACTTCTAATTGGCATTGTCTTTTATTCCATAACGTTTATCACATAAGTGGTCAGTTATTAAATTCTTGGAATTGAAATATGTGGTTTCTGAAGCATGTTAAAATCAGTAACGTTATGAAACTATTTAAATCTGGAAGTAATTTTGTTTTAAACTTTACTTTACCTAAAATCGTTAATTCCGTTTTCTTTGGTCTTACAATGACTTCTTCGGTACTTGTATGATTGTCAATTTTGGTATTTAGAATTTAACCAACTCAGCAGCTTAGATAAATCCTTAACAATAAGAAATTAGTTCTACTCACTCTCCCAAGCTCTAGAAGGATCGAAAAAGTACTAAATAATTAAAGAACAAATTCATGCAACAATGACAAAATTTTCATATATAAAAATTAGGAACATTTACTTAAAATATGAACAAAGAAGAAATAGTAAAACTTGATGTGGGTATGTTCTGGAAAACATGGTTTTCTTGTACGTGTAGAATCAAATGATATATGATAATGTGTCCAAAATCGCATAAGGAAACGACGAGACAATCATTCTGTATACACATAGAAAGAAACGTGTTTGAGTTTGAATCAAGTGAAGGCGTTCAATGTTTGCGGAACGGGAGAGAGCTATGGTACAAAGATTTATCCTTTATTTATATTTCCCCCATTATTGGCATTATCATATCCATGACATAATCACACCGTGGACAGAACGGAATAGCTGAAAGGAAAAAGGAATGACAAACATGTTTTGTTTTCAGAAAGACGTTTATAACAACACTAAGACATACACAAAACTGTATATACATATATACACGTGTCCCACGTTGAAAATAATATATCACATACGCCTACACAGTGAACAGAGTGTAAGGAGAAACAAAAAGGATGGTTCTTACATAATATGGAGATTCTTCTGTTTCTGGAGAAACCATGTTTAGGACTCCAGATTCAAACGGGTCGGATTCATCTACAATATTCCTGGTGAGGACATATTCCACGAAGGGGAAAAGGCGAGTTTTGGGTTTTCCCAAATTGAGGACTGCGAGCCGAAGTCTCTTTCTATATCTGGGAAACGGCACCATAGACTTGAAAAATGTTGGGAAGGCAGATTTAGCCTTTGCCCGATAATACGAGACCACATAGATTCAATCAAAATATAGGACTAAATATGGAGGTTTTTGAATGATTCTCCTCATGCTCCTGTTCTTGGTCCATCTATCATCTTTTCCTATCTTTGCAACATTTTAGAGGGAAAGCAGTTTATTAAATGTGAAATGTTTAAAACTGATAGTGAATGTTTCTTTGCATCGAAACTGGAAGAACATTACCCCCGAGCGATCAACAAATTTCATTTAAGACCGAAGAAGCATTTTTTTTATCTTCAAATACATCAGGAATTTATTTCCAACCTAATATTTTTAAAAACATGTATAAAAGGCAGGTATTTATTATTCCTTTTATGTCAATGATTCATTTTGATTGTTGGTCATAAAGCTTTCTTATCAGCATTGCTGCCTTCTATTTAGGGTCGAATTATCTTACAACGAAGAGATTCTTGTAAGTCAAAGCGAATATTAACTTCAGGTTAACTGAAATCACCATTATAAATATAAACCAGTCATACGCTCTTTGTTCTCATTGTGATTGATTTACACAAAATAAGGATTCTTTTTGGTCAAATGGATTATAACCGAACTACGTGGCTAAATGCTTACGACTTCAATGAAAAGATTGATAAAATATCTATCGGAATTATTGATGAAATAGATTGAGACTGGATTGATGATGATGAAAAAGAGCTTTTTTATCAGAAGATGAAAAATTTTCATGAACTATGCAAAGTCATAAATTCGTTACAGACAAAAATCACATGTTCCTTTTCCATTGTTTGCGTAATATGGTGTATGAGTAGATTTTCTTTGTTGTGTCGTTTAGATTTGTAGGACAAAGGCAGTAAACGACGAAAAGACGGATTAAAAAAATAAATTTGCAGTATTTACATATTTTACAAGCAGACTAATATCCTCATCTGTGTTATTATCACAACGTTTCGTCTTTTGTGCATTCTGTCATTCTTCAGGTGTCAGCCGATCCGGATAAAATACAGTAAGTTTCGAACTCAATGTGTATTTTCATTTAAGCTGCTAGAAAAAGAGGCTGTCATCAGAGTGTGTCGGGGAAATCATGGTCTAGTCTTTAGCGAGCGCATCAGGAAATAAGTTGGTTAATAATTGGTGCGAAAAGCTTGGACGACAATGCACCAGAACAGACGTTAGAAAATTTGATTTTCCTTTTTTTTCCAGCAGATACGTTGATTGAAGCATTATTCTGAAGATTTAGCTGATGGTCGGGGAAAAGCAAGGTTTTCAATTAACAAAGAAATACGCAGTTGGCTCTACATGAGGTTAAATATTTACAAAAATTAATGACCAAAAGAGTTAATATATTTCGACTGCTATTAAACAGAAAATTCTTTCACGTACATTCAATTAGATTAATAGCAACAAATTCTATTTGAATAGTTCCTTTCACGTAGTCCCCGTAATTATGTTTCAAGTAATTGGTATAATAATAATAATAATAATAATAATAATAATAATAGTAAAACCGCAAAAAATAATTGCGATTATGCAAAATCAGATTTTCCCATTATAAATGAAAGAAAAGAGATATTGGCAAAACCCCAACGACACGCAATATCTGGAACTTAATAAGCTTTTACATGGAAAATATACTGAAAATAATGACAAAAATATCTAATTGCAGAAAGACAATAAAAGAAGGAACTGATTAATGGGAGCTTCTACAGCATTTTGTGAAATCGAAGTTGTTATTCTATCCGTCAAATGAATAGGAAAAATCCAGATTGTCACCTGTGAGCAGATGATTATTATATCCAAAGACCTGATTTTGTTTTGTTTCGGGTGGTATTCTTTCATTATGTTTTTAGAGTTCATTCAAGGAAGTAATTAAAGTCTGGTTTCTAACGGTTAATCACAGATGATAAAACGATACAAAGAATGGATCTGGTTCTGTTTTGGGTGGCCTTTATAACTTTTAGTGCTTATTCAGTGTAAGAACTAAAAACTGGTTTCTAGCGGTAAATCACAGATAATAACAGCATCTAAAGTGTCGATCTGGGGCTGTTTTGGTTTCAATTCATATCTTTTAAATCTCATTCAATGTAGGAACTAAAGTCTGATTTCTACCATTAAAATGATTACAATATCCAAAGAGTGAATCTGTTGCTGTTCCAAATGCGGTTCACATCTTTTGCTGCACATTCAGGGTAGAAACTAAAACCTGATTTCCAACTATAAATCACAAGACAGGAGTGTTGCATTAGTTAGAGACGTGTTTTACAAATATTTCTGTAATTTATTATTATAAACATTTCTTTGGCATTTGAAGATGAAATTTAACTGAAATCATTTCTATAATTAAGAAATGACCCAGAAGAACTGTATGACAGAAATGCTTACACGCGCGCGCGCACACAGGCACACACACACACGCACACGCACACACACGCATATATATACAGCAAAAATTAAACGTAAAAAATAATGGTTCTTTCAAATAAGAAAATAATTACCAACATTATATCAACTAAAATTAACATGTTACTTGAATTGTGGCGAGTTGGTGTTTCTGTAGTTGTACTGAGCTGAGAAGAGGAGGAGGAGGAACAGGTCAAATCCGAAACAATGCGATACAGACAGCAAGATACGTGTATATCAATAAATCGATGGATTAATGTCATTCATTCTATGTCAATGCAGAGAAATCCTGTTCGTTTGGATGTTCCTTTGACTCACCATGACCTCATTTTCCCCAAGCTGTGATTAAAAGAAGGACTTCAATCCAGTCGATGCTGTCACTGAATGACTTTCTCTGGTCTTTGTGACGAAAACGATTCACTGTAAAGATTCAAAGCATAAACCAATATCTTTTTGTTCTGAAAGTCGTGCAAAAGTTTCACAAACGATGCGTTATTTCACAACCGACGTCTGCTTATATTGTATCAGGCAACGATACAATTCATGCCCGTTAAAGAATACTAAATTTCTGTAAGCAAAAGTTGGTGTGTACTTACGCTAAGCGTAATTAGCATGGTACAAAGCCAAATATATCAAGGACATTTAGCTGGAAAGAGTGTAGAGTGACAAACGTTCAAGTGTGGAGGGACTTCTGCACTTGAAAATCAGCAGTCGAAATCTTGACCGTTTTATTTAAATTCAAACACTGACCATTTCCTTTAGTCGGAAATGCACAATAATATTGGTCGTCATACAGACCAAATTTCAAATTGGTATCATTTTGACTTGCTGCTCATTTCACCATCGACGATTATCTAAGCCCATTAAATATGACAATGGAGAAATAATGTGAAGTTTTTAAAAACTACTCTTTTGAAAATTACTGTTTGTTAATTTTTTCCATCCGGGTAAATCAATACTAGTAAATATCGATCTAATACACAATTCACTGCAATAATAATAATAATAATAATAATAATAATGAATATATTTTTTAATATGTCAAAAAATCACATCATCCAATTACTCAGCAGAATAACTCTCACGCAAATGCTAGGCAGACACCAGTTCCCCAAAATTCATATAACAAAGTCCAATCAGCACATTGTGCAAATATACAACGATGCAATGGAAACACTGTTAACGGAAAAACAACTGGGAAACATCAGAGAAGCAAGCAATATCATAACGAAATAGCTTTAGCAGCTACTGGGAATCTTGGAGATCAGACACTGAAAATAAACAAATAGAGCCAATTTGGAAGGCGATAAATAAAGGAAATCAAATGTGAGATTTCGATACTGGATGAGATCACTAGGAACCCAAATGCCTCGGCAAGAAGTTGAAGCGGAAATATGAAATTAAATCACTAAGTGAAATTCCATCAATCAAGGAAATGCCAAAATAGAAACTGCAGTTAAAGACTCAGAGAACAAGACAATACAAAAAATGTTGTAGATTCTATCGCCAAAATAAAATATTCCAAACGGATCTTAAGAAAGTTTACAGGGAAACTAGAAAATCACTTTTACATATCAAAACGCCACCATCTATTGACAAGGTGCAGAATATTTGGAGCAGCCCAAAAAACGAATGCTGGATAAACCTCTAAAAGAGTGGGAAAATATAACCACGAATAATATTAGGCAAGCTCTAACAAAATCCCAAAAATGGAAATCCCCAGGAAATCTTCCCAATTTCTAGCTCTATCATTTCTCATCAATCCATAAAACACTTGCAAAAACTTTATCAATGCTTATCAATAATCCCAATGAAATAATCCAGGAATGGATCACTAAAGGTATTACATGCCAAAAAACAAGTGAAATAGATAAACCCCAAAATTATAGGCCAATAACATGTCTGCCCGCCACGTATAAATTGATCATATCTATCCTGACGAACCGTACTTACTCTTTTCTCGAATCAAACAAGATACTTCCACTGGAACAGAAGAGATACCGGCCTAGTTCATATGGTTTGAAAGATCAACAACTGATAAACAAAATGATCCTGGAAAATTACAGGAGACGATGTAGAAATATTAGCACTGAATGGATAGATTACAGCAAAGCTTTTCATAGTATGCAACGTCTTGGATCCTTAAGACTTTGGAAATGTACAAAGTCTCCCACGTGATAGTAAATTTCCTTACAAACAGCATATGAATGTGAAAAACCACATTATACATAAATCACACCAGAGACACTGCCATCTCCAACCGACTGAATATCCGACGTGAAATCTTTTAAACAGATTCCATGTCACCCCTTCTGTTTTGTATGCCCTTATTCCTCCTTACGCAGGAACCAAACAATAATAGCTATGATTACAAAGTAAACAAGAAAGTAGTCAATCACCTACTCAACATGGATGATCTGAAACTCTTTGCCATTTACGACAATGAGTTGAAGGACCTCTTTAATATTGTAAAATGTTTCAGTGACGATATAGGTATGGACTTCGGATTAGATAAACATGCATAAGTAATATTCAAGAAAGGGAGAATTACAGAAATATCCTCAAATGATTTAGATTTTGGCACAAAGATTACGGAATTGGAACAAGATGAAGCCTATAGGTACCTAGGAATTGGCGAAGGAGATGGAATACAACATACCCAAAGGAAGGAGAAGGTAAGAAAGGATTATTACAGGGGTGTGCGTCTGGTATTGAATACTGACCTGAATATAAAAAAAAAAACAAACCAGAATATCAGCGATAAACACTTTGGCTGTCCCTATAGTGCAATATAGTTTCAACTTCCTTAACTGGACTATAGCTGACATTAAGCCAATGGACGCTAAATCGAGAAAGCTTCTCACCTGCCACCTCATGCATCATCCCACAGCTGATGTTGATCGTCTGTATGTGCCTAGATCCAAAAGAGGCAGAGGATTAGTTTAACTGTCTTACAAAACTACAACAATTGACCTTCAAAGTTACCTGGAAACTACAGAAGACTGGATGATGATCTGTGTCAAAGAACGTGAAAGTAGTAAGCGACTTTATTCAGTAATAAAGGAAGCCTACAAAGTAGAGTTTTAAGTGTGTGAAGAAATACAAGTAAAGCACAATACACCGTCTGAAGCTGCAAAATACTTAAAAAAAGAAGCAAAGGCAAATGCAACCTACCAGATACAGAAACAACGGCAGATAAACCGCTTCACAGTCAATACTACGTAGTGCAGGTTTAAAAGCTGAAATTGAAGTTTTTATTCCTGCTGCACAGGACCAATGCTTGCTAACTAGAAAGTACCAAGCAAACTAGAAATTACCAAGAAAAATTGTGTTAGTCCAAAATGCAGATTCTCTGATAAATATCCAGAAGCTATTGACCATCTTGTATCAGGTTGCGCGATATTGGCACCCACTGAATATAAAACACGGCACGACAGAGTGGGCTAATATCTGCACTGGAAAATCTGCAACAGTCATGGAAAGGAAACAACAAAAATGGTATGAACACCACCCAGACCAGGTTACGGAGATAGGACCTGTAATAATTTTATGGGACTTTAAAATACACACAGACAGAACAATCACAGCTAATCGCCCTGACACATCTTTGAGGATATTAAAAAAAACTATCAAAATACAAGGACCTTGAAATCGTAATCTCAAAAATGTGGCGCATGAGGGCATTAACAATTCCAGTTGTAGTTGGAGCCCTCGGATTGATTGGAAAAGATTCTAATAGATTCGTTGAAGGAATTCCTGGCAACCCATGCCTTAAAGAAATACAAAAAGTTGTACTTACAAGTAAAGCCTACAACTTAAGAATGGCTTTATCTGTGCGATTATTTTTTTCAAAACTGCTCATTGGAAAATGTCATGATGCCATTTCGGACCTTAGGTCTCTGGTTGGGGCTCGGAAAGAAATGAGTATACACCAGAAACCAAATATAATAAAAGGAAAACCTGTCCTGAGAAATATAAATGTATGATTCTATGATTTTGAATGTTGTAGATATTTGCCCTCTACAGTCAGAAGATCTGTCAAGGCAAGAATATCGACATTCCAGCTATAATTATATATATATATATAAAAAAAAGATAATCTAGATAAAAACTAAAATACTGCGAATAAAAATTAAGAAAATTTTGGATGATAATTATAGGAGTTCTTGGAGTGGATCCTAAAACCTTACCAAAAATAAATAAATAAAAATCCAATAAGAATTGAAGGCTTACAGACATATCACGTTGAAACATCGGTTCTCGTTCGATTATCGAAGCAATGGTGTAATGGAATTTGGGAATCGGAGAGCTAAGTTCCAATTCCATTTTAGTTCGTTACACTCGCTTACACGCAAATACCCTTCTCCTCCCAGCCATGGATTAATCAGTAGGGCCTGTATCAATAAAATCATTATTGTCTCCAAACAATTCTTACGATCTAAAATTTTTTCTGGCTTTAAAAAGATGCATAAGCCGTAAAAAACAAATAAATGAAAGAAATAATTGAAAGTATTTCGACTATAGTATTATCAGAATGAAGAAAAATGGAGGGAAAATGGAGGCTTTTAAGAGATTCGCTGTCACTTGACCCTGGAAAAGAGCCGACAGCTGCATTCATTAAAACATAAACTTGGTAATCAAAATAAAATAAATATACATAAAAAACCGAGAGTATCTGGGAGTAAATGTGTTGGATCGATTCAGTAAGGACGATCAGTTTCAACGATTGAAGGAAGGAAAATATTGATAACGGAAAAAAAAAGCCTCAAATCTCCATTTCTTTTTTTTTCTCGCCACCAATATAGGAATGATAAATATCTCTATGCAGTCATTTGTCCCGACACAAAGATGTGTTGTACAGTTCGATAAACTCGAAGAAAAAAAATAACGAAAAACGAAGAACAGTCTCTTAACAAAATCTCCATTTGCTAAACTTGAGAAAGATTTCAACCAATAGCATCGATTCAAATACAACACACAGTTAAATCACATCTCTCTTCTGAATTGTAATTTACTTGATATAATTAATATTATTCAATAGTCACAAACATATATCATCATCATCTAACTCTCCAGCAAATTGAAGTAACCAAACGAGTACTAGTCTATCCAAGTAAATTCGGTCCATATCGTATATTCCAGATATGTAACCTTTCATCTTAGTTCAATTAAAACTATTATAACAATGTTTATTGTAGTCAGACATTTAATAGAAGCATTCACATTTTGCATACATTTCAAGATCGCCGAAAGCACAGGTATTGTCATTATAATCGAAAACCTGGAGCGGATAGTCAAAAAGCTTAAATCTAAAATAATAATGTCTGCTTTGACTTCTTTTCAAAGGTGTGACTTCCGGTTTTCTATAAGGCAACCGGTATTTGATCAAATCGCAACACACTTTCAATACAAGTCACCTATTAATGACTTGCAATATAAAGGATTTAATAAACATGGCGTATATACAGCTGTTTGGTAATCGCTGCAAAGGGATTGGAATTACTTCATATCAATACTGTATTTTTTCTGCCAACTTCACAAGAATATTCTATTCATTATTATTATTATTATTATTGTCATCATCATCATCATTCGATTTCTGCTATGGACACACTACCTACCAAGTCTGCGGAAAGACCTAAGGCAGGTCGTGGTGTGTTGTTATGGCCACATTTCATGTTAATTTTTTTTTTTTTTTTTTTTTCCGATGAAGTTGCTAGCGTTACATAGACAAAGTTCTCCTTAGTGTGTGTGCTGTACTTAATAAGACAATTTTCTGTATGTCTCTTAAGCTGGGGTTTCCAGGGATTCTTTCAATGTGTTGTTTTGTTCCATTTTTTATAATTCCAAGTGCACCTATTACCACTGGTATTATTCTTGTTTTCAATTTCCACATTTTTTCTATTTCAATTTCCAGGTCTTTGTATTTTGATAGTTTTTCAAATTCCTTGGTTGCTATGTTACAATCCGCTGGACAAGCCATATCAATTAGTAGGCAAGTTTTTTCTTTCTGGTTTTTGACAATAATGTCCGGCCTATTTGCTTCAATTTTTCTGTCTGTGTGGATGGTATAATCCCATAGAATGGTGACATCTTCTATTTCTGTAACCGGCGCTGGCCGATGTTCATACCAGTGTTTGCTTACACATTTTCCAAAGTGTTTGCACATTGTCCAGTGTAAGTATTGCCCCACTCTATCTATTATTATTATTATTATTATTATTATTATTATTATTATTATTATTATAGTAATATTTGGTGGATGATGGAGCGAGCAATCGGTTGGAAACAATCATGTGTTCTCTTTTTATCTTTAGCCGGAGATTTTAATTTAAGATTCAGCTGAAGAGGTTTCTTTCCAATGAGCACTGAAATAAAGAAAAACCCTTTAACATTGGAAAATGAGCAAAAGTGCTTTGAACACGGGATGCAGGAGGTACGAATTAATCACTGTGAAATGAGAATAATCAATGAATTTCACGAATCATTGTCTCAAGTAGTTTGTGCGAAGACATCAATGTAATTGTGCAATTTCTCTTTGATTTAATATTTAGAATACGCCACAGTTAAATCTAAGATGTAACACTTTTATAGCAAGAAATATCTGTACGATATTAAATATTTAACTATTTATTATGAGATTTTTTTTATTTAAAATCAGTTTTTCTTTCTTTTTTCTTTTGCATTTTTCGGTTGTAAGTTTTGTTAACTTGACATGAAATTATGGGATGCCAAGGCAAATCCTTCAAACACACACAAAAAAAACAAGATTTCTGGTTTACATCATTGTAAAAACTGACACTGTTTATCTTATTTTCAGATGAAAAATATTCTTCTCTCTTTTTTAATACTATTGATTAGCTTTAGTTTAAACCAATTAGTGATATATGCAAGAAGATTATGTTTCACAATCATTAAAGGGGAAGGGGCTGTTTACTTTTTACGAAATGATTTAAAATCTTGTTTTTTTACTTCCACTCAAATAGCAGCTGGGGAATATAAACTATTTTAACAGCAAGAGAATTAGTTTTTAGTTAGGCACAAAGCTACAAGAATGAGGAACTAAGACAGTTTTAGAAAGCGATTGCACGGCCTTGCAGGTAATGAATTATTTTCTACCTTTGCAAGCTTTATCTCACAAACTATATCGTTATTATTAGATTGTTCATACACTTTTTCTGATGTTCTGTAAATGATCTCGAAGAATAATCTTTCGTAGCATTTTTCTGTATCTAAATAATTCTGCTCATCATGTGAAACTGTTGTGTAAAGTTATTGAATTTTATTTCAGATTAGACACCATTTTGAGATGGAATGCCAAATAGACAACAATGAGCATGTTCGACATCTTCACTTTGATTTCAAACAAGGTCACAATTTGTGCGGTGTACGGCGATGACTTCATTACCGATAGAATGGCACAGAAATGTTTTCCCCGTTTCAAATGAAGTTCGAACTTACATAATCTCCGCGTTCTGGCCGACCTGTTCAGTCTGATGACAACCATTTGCAGACCTGATAAAAGAAGAACCGCACCAGACCCCACAAAGGAACTGACACAGAAAATGGCAAGCTATCGTGTTACTATCGCACTTCATCTTCCCACAATGGGTAATGTCCAGAAACACTGTGCCAAGAGAAATAAACTTCGAGTCAAAATCTCGTGATTTCTATCATCGAGGCATTAAGTGGATCATTGACAGGAAATCGTAAACAATGAAGGCGAATACATTGTTGAAGGATTCATCAGAACTCTAATAAGTGATAAGTATTAAAATAAATTATAAATAACGAACGAATTTATGTAACAACTTAATATTATTGCAGATGTTCGGGCAAGTTACATTCCTTAGTTGTACTTGCTCAAAAATATAAAACATTTTTTACCCATTTCAACCAATCAAAGTTAGTAATGGGGCACAACTACTGCAAAATGAATTCATAGCTTTTCTAATCAGGTCATTTGCATGTTCTTATCATTTTCGTGGAGCGAAGGTCTTTGTTCTAACTTTTCTTGGACAACAGAATTTTCTGTATATATGTTCAACTCAAGAATTGTTTGACTGATATAGACAAATGCAAGCAGATCAATCGACAAGCTGTTTCTCTAGAAACTATATTTTTGTGATTTCGTTTAATTCTTCTGACAAGAGTTTGGGATCTGAATTACAGCTTAATAATCTTCACTCAGTTTCTCATTTGCTTAAAGGATAGAAAAAAAAACACAAACCAACGGATAATTCCTTCGCAGTATCGAAAATAATACACATTTGACGTTCACAAGTTCCACGCGAAAAAAGATAGAAAGGAGGATGTGACGTTTTTTTTTTTAGTCCATGACTAATCAGCAACTAGCAAGAAGGCGAGATTTCTATCATCGAGTAAAAATGTAAAGATTTCTATCATGGGTAAAAATGTGCCCCCCCACCACCACGTTCACGATTCTGCCGCAACGGTTTTGGCTTGGTAGTGAGCAGACAGGAGTTGTGAAGTTCTCTTGCTCAAGTCACCCTCTCAGTCACTGAAAAGCAGTCGGCAATATTTCCGTGCTGGATATAACAAAATTGTCAGATAAAAAACCCCGTTACGTTGTACCTTTTATTATTAATAGGAAACCTTTCACCTGGTTAACAGGTATCTTTTGACTTACATGGAAAAATTGAGATGATGCGAATCTAGGATACCAATTAGGATACCGAACACCAATTTATGTCAAAGAGGATATCTTGAAAATACAACATTCCAACATTCGTTACGTGTTAGAACTTCTCTCTTTTTTCATGGTGATTATAATTTTTATCTTGTTCTAGTATTTTGAAATTCGTTGAAATTTCCAAACAAGATTCGCTTTTCTTTCAAAGAGTAGTTTCTGGTCTATTATTATACATTTATGGAATGTTCACATCAATAAAACCTGGTGACTTGTTTAGCGAAATGAAAGGCAGTTCCTTAATATTGCAAAACTCTCTTCATTATTCTCGATTCCTTTTAGTAGTGATGTCGGCTGGATAGTTCCAATTCTTCCATTGATTTCCAATTGTTCCAGTCTTTTCTCTAAGCTCTTCCGGGCAGTTCTGGCACGACTGTCTGCTTCATTTTCTATAGTTTCATCAATTCCCTGGCAAGGTAGAATTATTATTATTATTATTATTATTATTGTGATCGTTATCCTCATCACGGTTTAGATTTTTCAGTTGTCATATTCATTATTAATCGTTTGAAAATCTATTGGAATGATAATTTTTGTGTCCTGCTTGGAGCACAGGATATTACCCAATTGCCCATTCCAATGGAGGGGGAGGTTTTCGCAGATATAATACCCTTTATTTTAATTTTATATTCAGGAAATTATCTTTGGGTCTAACGAAGTGGAAAGAAGCCATTTTTCAGTTACTGAAATGCAAAAGAGAGAGAGAGAGAGAGAGAGAGAGAGAGAGAGAGAGAGAGAGAGAGTAAAAGGGAGAGAAAGAGAGAAAAGGAAAGAGAAGGGATAGATAGAGATAGAAAGAAATAACAAAAGAAAGAGCTAAATGTGTCAGTGTTTGAGGAGGTGAGGAGAATGATGTGGCTTGTGCCAAGAATTCAGCTTGCCAACTAATTTTATTCATCAAAACACACACACACGCACAGATTTATGTACGTACTCTTCTATAAGTAGACTAGTGGCATCAACAATAGAAATGTGTATATTTATGAGCATTTGTGTTAGGGTCAATGTAAATATTTATATATATATATATATATATATATATACACATATATATATATACACAAATATATATATATGTATTATATATATATAATACATAATATGTATATAATATATTATATATATAATATAAATATATATATATATATATTTGTATATACATATACATATATATACGCTAATGTGTCGTAACGATAGATAAGATATATATGTATATGTGTGAAATTTTTGCATATATCAGCGTGCATTGCGCAACATCTGTATTTACACGTAAGAAAGAGAATATATATATATATATATATATATTTGTGTGTATGTAAATAGATTTTGAATCTTATCTACTTACACACACACACATATGTGTGTGTGTGTCTGTGTACATTTACGTGTACGTATGTATGCGTGTGTATTTACGTGCGTACAGGAAAATTTTATATATGTTTATACACACGCGTGTACATGTGCACACACACATGAAATTTTACGGAGTTGCATGGTTTTTTCTGTTCATATGCCGCATTGCGCTACTAATATTTTGTGTGTGTGTGGGGGGGGCGCATATTTAACCGTAGTGGATTCTGAGATCAGTGCACTTTCAAGAGGTTTTTTCTTAGTAATTCTTTTATCTAGGCATTTCTAAGGTCGAATTCTGGTCAAATGTCTTACGGTCATATTAGTGCATTGAAATTGTTATTCTGGAATGCAAACAGAAAAATTCTATTCAAAAACCAAATTAAAAAACTATAAAAAAAAATGAAATTTTGCATCGTCATTCATGCATTCAGTCGTTTCTTATAATCCAGAAGTATTATTATCATTTAAGGCTTTCAATCAATATCCTTCCATCCAATTATCGAAATTTGATTTAGTAGCATTCCAATTTTTTTTAATGATTTCATTTTATTTTTACTCTTAGCTCTTGTGAAATGTTCAATATTGAAAAGGGATTAAAAGAAAATATTCAAATGAATTTTTATTGTTTAAGATATTCAGACTGAGGAATTTGCGACCTACCGTAAATGATGATGCCCTCTATTAAACAACCCATTTACGGCCTACAATAATTAATTCATTAAACTATATACTATTTTATTTTAACCTAAAAAGAGAGGTATTTACAAAATAAACAAGCTAACGTCAGACAAAGTAATTTCAATTGAAGATGAAGCGGGGCTCTTTTTCAGTGTTTAGGGTTCCAACTGTTGGTAAATATCAGAGCACAGTAGAAAATGAAGAGTATATATCATACAGTAAAAAATGGATGGTAGATATCATTCTATACTAACACCTATTATTTTTATTTTTTTGGTATCATGATCCTCTGAAACATTTAGTCGTATTTCTTCGAACAGATATAAAGTGTTAAGTTGTAGTTTAATGAATGGCGAACGATTTCTAGAGGAATTCTCACTAAAAAACGATATCAAAACATCCTAAAAACAAAGTAAGAATAGAAGCTACAAACATTCTTTAAAAACAAAATTCTTCGACGATTCTTTGGAATAACTTTTAAACATAATACTGGCTGAAAAAGCTTAATACAATCAAACAGTTGAAAAAATAATGTGGACGTATTCATATATTTTCAGTTTGTCACTGGTTTTATAAAATAGCACTGTGAAAAATGTTAAGAAATCTATATATATATATATATATATATATATATATATATATATATATATATATATATATATATATATATATATATATATATATTTATAGTTTATGCAAAACTAGGTAATCCGTATGGGTAGACCCAAGTAGGATGATATCCACAGAGCTCAATGTAAATTCAGAGCAAATAAATTTGAATAAAAACAGACCACTTTAAGGTTCGATGTCTATATATTATATTACAGTTTGAAAATATTGAAAATATAGAAAATAAAATTAAAATATTGTGGCATTTGAATTTCCCTTTTCGGTGGGGATAATTTAGAAGTGTTAGGCGTCGGTCTAAGGAAGAATAATTCTTTACAATAGATATTTACCAAAACTTACAAGAAAATAAAAAAAAAGTTACTATGACCAATATTAATGGCACAACGAAAGTAAAGGCAGGAAAATGATATTTTTCATGGTAAATGTTAATTAAATAATGAAGAATAATTAATAGATATTAATATTTATTTGTTTCTAGATAAAAGTAGGTTAGAAATTTGAGACATGGTTGGAACATTATCCTTGACAGTAATCCCATACATGTTTCTAATTTAGTTCAGAAATGTTTTTCAGATATGAATATAAAGGTTTTGCCTTGGCCTACATAATGTACCGTTGTGAATTCATTTGAAAACGTAGAAGATTAATAAAACCAAGTAACTTGCAACAACCACACAATTATGTACGGGAAATATGGTAAAATTGCCCTGCAGATGTTTGGGTTAATTTTTAAAAAAATTCTCAAATGGGTTAGAAAAATCTTTGACTCAAAAACGAAATACAATTCACTCTTAATTTTTCCGGACCATTACTTTGGGGTATAAAATTATTATTATTATTATTATTATTATTATTATTATTATTATTATTATTTCTTGTTTACAATTATTCACAATTAAAGATTTTGTTAATCTATTTACTAAAATCATACTTACATTGGTTGAGGCATTTAATATAAAGGAGTCAAATTCGTATAATGGCGCCATATAGTTTCCTTCAAAGAATTCCATTTGGGTTTGAGCACTCAGCATCGTTCATAGTTCTTAAAAATCTGCAAAATCCATTTCAGAATCGCCATTATTCGTTTCATCTCGTTCTCCTTAATCTCGGTCACGTTCTGCAAGCCTTTCTTTTTCAAAATCAATTTCAGACTCATGAAAAGCCAGAAATTATAGATAGCCAATGTAGCCACCTCACCTATCAACGTCAATTAAAAATTGACTATAAAACCCAAACTTATAAAAATGCTCCAATGGAAAATAGGACAAATCAACTGCTTGTCAGAATTTGATGATTTCACGGTGCACTTCCTTTTAAAAGAATACAGGAAAGCAAAACTGATGTTTTCTTTTCTGTATGCAAGATATGTATCGGTTTGGTTGTAACTCTATTGCGCATTTGGGATATAATTTATTTTGGCTTGGACACAAGGAGAAAAGATGGAGTTGGAATTGCAACATACAAATCACCAGATATTGTAATAGACAAAATCTTTTTCAGCCGTCAGAAAGATTGATGGCTGCCGACATTGTTGTTCATAGTTGTAAGATCCGAGTAATATCAGCTTATGTCCGAACTAAAAAAAGGCCTTGAAAAAAGAGAAATTCTCAAGAGGATCAAATGAAATTTTTACAGGAGTTAAAAGCAGAAATTAATTGGGGGTTTAATGTTACCTCAAGTATTTTTAAACGCCATTGCTCCATTGATGGTAAGCCTCAAACAACAATGGGGAACTCTTGCTAAACTTACTCAAAAAGATACTCCATCTTTAGCACATGGTTTGATCATCTTATAAAACAGCGCATCACATGGCACAACTCAGATAATGTAGCCAATAGATTCTTGGATGTCATCATTAGCTGAAGCATATCTAAAAGGAAAAGGATACATTTATGGGACACCAACCTTGAGTTGAAATATTGACACAAGAAAAAAAAAGAAGTATAAGAGGAAATAGGGAAGGGAAAATACCAAACAATTAATAAAAAAGTAAAAACAAAATGGTTAATTCTTTGAGAATCCGATATCTCTTGATATCTCTTGAAAGCTGAAAAATGAAATTAATGAAGCCAAAAGCATAGACAATGTGTAGAAACGTGAAATATCATAATATCATACAATCAAAACCTCCACAGAATGTCCTTTTATAAAAACTCTCTGAATAAAAGTTAAGATGACAGTAGATATAGAACATATACCAGTATTGATCCAATCGCTATAAAGTTCGTCTTCAAACCTAAACAATAATAAACCTAATGATGAGGAAATTAAAAAAAAGCTTTTTAAAAAGTAAAGGATAAAAAAGCATCACTTGACATTGAGGCTGAACTTTTGAAAATAGCTTATCTCTCCTTGAATTCAATAAAAATGAAAACGTCTGGAATCAGAAATGCATCCCCCAAAAGTGGGTTTTATCAATGCATTAAAGGAAACAGAAAGCGATTCCTAAAGACTCTCGAAGATGCAGATGTATCTCAGTTCTATCCCCCATGATGAAAGCATTATTAGACATTGTATTAAGATTGCATCATTTTATGAAAGTCAACTCCTCAGGAGTTTGATTTTTGGTAAGCGATGCAATGATAACAAATATGGCATCAAAGAACCCCAAGAAATTGTTTACCTCTTTAATAGAAAACTGTATACCAACTTTTTCGACCTCACAGCAGCATATGACAAGATCAATCGAGACTTTCTCTTTTCATCCATTTGAAACCACATTCAAGCTCCGAATCCACTGAATGCATAGATGTAATAGAGGAACTGTATTGAATCTTACATACCTGGCAAGGACGTCATCAGGAGTACGACAAGGAGGCAATGAGAACCGCAGTCTATTTAATCCTTTCCCTAGACTATGCCCTGCGCATATACAAACACCGATGCGACGGGATGACTACTGAGCATTTAAGCATTCCATACCACGCCGGAAGCGATGGGCACTTTGACGTGGTTTAATGGTTATCAAACTTGTCTCACTAGAACAATTACCACTGAGTAGGGAGTTTAATCCTCACTGCGTGCTCAATACGTTCGATCTTGTGCCACATCTAAGCAACGCTAAAAAATCATCACATCCCAAAGGAATCTACCTAGAGAAAGCAGTAATCTTGCTTTCCGACACGAGGCTAACGTACTGAGTGAGATGTATACTAATGAATTATGGATTCATAGTTGGGTTAAGAATAATCTCGAACAGAAAATCAACATCCTCTACTAAGTGAATTCAAAACGGAAACAAGGAATTAGAATGAAAATATTAATGGAACTCCGAATCCATCATAAACATTCATAAATTAGTAAATACTAAACACTTCGGCATCTGGATCATCTGAATAAAAAGTTTAGTATAGGCGAAAGGGAAATTTACCAAACTTAGTTTCGTCCATTACTGTAAAAGGCTACAAAACCAAAACATCTACCTGAAAACTCGAGTCATTTACTTAAAAAGCCTCGTGAGGTCAAGACTTTCATGTATGGCGTTAAACTCATTCAGAAAAAACTAAACTGTCAGCTGTATGCAACCACGTCCTAAGATAAATATCGAAAAAAAGGCTTTGAGCGAGTGAAACCTGACGTTCTTGGCAAAGATCACTCTGCTTTGGATATTGTGGACTGGCGCTACTGAATCTTAAACAAACAACTGTACTAAAAATAGAAACCACATCATTTGAGGACAACCAAGAGAAATTAAGCAAATGAAAAAGGAAAATTTCGCTAAATCTTCGGATGAGCTATAGTTTTTAGTTCTACTGGTTGGGACATTTATAAATAGGATTCGCAATTCTACGCCGATGGAGTTTAATCACACATTATCTCCGTATTCCATTCGTAAGGCAGCTTTTTTCCACGAGAACTGTTTCTCTGTGGAACAAAATCCCACGTAGATGCTTTCTTGAACACGATAAACTTATCTTTTTAAGTCAAGTGTCAATCGCTTTCTGTCCTTCTTATTCTCATATTCTTCACTTCTTGCTATCTTAAGCTACTTCATCTAACATTCAACTACCCACGAGTGGCATTTCAGCTTTGCATTGGCTGAATCTTTCGGAAATTTACCAACTTTAAACATGACAGGATTTGTCACAAAAGCTGACTACAAAAATTTGCAGACAGAAAGCCTTTAACTAACAAGAAAGGAAATTTTCGGAGAAGACAGAAATATAGATACCGTATAAAATTGCGTGAAAATCTCACAAAGAATTGTTCTCGAATTAAGAACGTTTTATATCAGTTATCTGTCGCTTTAATCGATCTTCCTCAAAACAGAGTGATTGCTGGGCACGTTGTTGACTCTCATTGTGCGTGATGACAACGACTCTGTTGTCGATTCGAGTCAATAGCACAGTGTTAAATATGACAAGTATGACGTGACAGAACGAGAAATCATCTCGAAAGGAAACGAGGCAAATTGTGAATTGCGATTGTCACTCTCATCATCTAATGGTATCCGACTTTAGGCTTTATCATCAAATTCATAATTCTTTACTAAGTGGCTGGTTGGAATTTTATCAGAAAGTCTTTAGAATCAGAATTTCAATTGAAAAAAAGAAAGAAAAGAAAAAAGAATGAAAGGAAAAACAATGCACAAAACAAAAAAAAAGTTTTCTAAAATATTTTAAAATGCTCGTCGGCTGTAAATTAGAGGTGTCAAAATACGATCGGAGGTGGGGGTAGAAAACATTGTATTTCAGGATTAATAAGAAAATTGTTAAATAAAAAATAAATTATATACAAGTTTTTTTTTGTCAATAGGGTCTCTCTTCAACAATACCCTTTCAGTCAATTGCAACTTACTACGTGAAACTGATTTAAGAGAAGAAAATTAAATTGCTATTTTATTCCGTTTAAATATACACAACTTAAATAGCGATAATAGCATATATAGACGTGTTTTCGAAGCATTTCATTTTAAATATGAGAAGTTTCCGGTTCGATCAAGAAGCCTTTTGTACAATATTCTGACGGTAAGACATTTGGTCAGATTTTAACAAGTTGATAGGCCTATGAACTTCAGCATCCACTCATATATTTATCCAATAAGAAATTAAATGTCTTTTTGAAAAGTCTATCTATCTATCTATCTATCTATCTATCTATCTATCTATCTAACACTTACTTACAAGGATGAATCAATAAAGTCGTAGTCTAACAGTTATTAACTGCAAGTTAATCTGGCATATTTATTGTATAATGGCTGATGTTTGTGATTAACATTCACAGGTAAATTAAGTGTATTGACAATGAATGAAATGTTGAAAAACCAATATTTGTATAAAATAATTATATATATATATATATATATATATATATATATATATATATATATATATATATATATATATAACCAGGTTGTATTCTCTCTAGAAGATAAAATCCAATTATTAATGAAGAAAAATGAGCTTTTAAACATTTCCCTATTTTTTTTCTCGGCGTGGACTGAACACCATATATTTTCCCTTGAACAATCTTGTAACAAAAAAGTTTTCTCGTTACTTGAAACTGTAAAAGCTGTCTTTCTCTATATGTCACTCACAACCATTTACGACTTTACTCCAAACCATTTTATCCTTTAACTGAATGGAGGTACGACAACATAATGTTACAGTAGCCATGAAAACAAATCTGTTCTATAAAACTACCTTCAGTCTTGAGGATCACCTTGATGTGACCTTGGAAGTAACCATTCCGAAAACAAGTGATTCTTGTTCTAGGTTGATCACTAAGTCCGTGAAGGTGGCATTCACTGATCACTTAGTATTCTGGGATCATTGCTTGGTCTCTCATTCGATGACACGCTAGACATAACAAATCAAGGGGTTTAAATCAAGATGGTTAGGAGACCACATATTGTGAGTGAAACGGACCAATCCTGGATATGTAAGTTATATAGGAGGGAGCATATTCCTGTTGGAACATATGCAATTACCATCCCAATCCAAAATTTGATAATCGTATCCTGCCCCTTCAGGTAAACTGTGAAATTAACCACGAGACCTTGTGACAAAAAGTATAGTGTATCTCACACTGTTACTGGGACATGGAAGCACAACGTTGAAAATTGCGAAGAAGTTGAACAGACATTAAAAAAACAACCAAACAAGAATTTGACGATTTTGGCAAAGTTAAGAAAAACACCATCTTTAAGAAAAACACCATCTTTAAGAATGCCATAAAAAGAAACCGGAGAAAAATTGAAAGATAAATAAGCAAGAAAACTGGATTGACCAGGAAGAAAATATCTTAATCTGATGTTGCAAATCTAAACAGATACATAAAAGATGCTGAATATTAAGAATTTTATCAATACTCCCGAAGACAAACAAAGTACCGCATTTAAGCAAAGAGAAACGTGTAAGTTGGGCAAAGAAGTTACATGACAACTGATTTCTCAGGAGAAATTATTATTGATGAATGCAGAACGGCATTGGTTGGACCTGATGTTGGCTGGGCGAACGTTTGGGTCCTTCATGGAAATAGTCAATCAGTACGAATTTGAATGTACCAGTGACGGGGGTGAAATATTTTACGCTTGTATTGCTTGTAAAATTATACATCCCCTTAAAGTTGATAATGATTTAAAAGAAAAACGAATTATTCTAAGTACTTGGAGAGGACTTTTTTTTTATTTGTACATATCACAGTTAAGAAGTTTTAAAATACAAAGTACATCCATTCCAGTTAATAATCTTTCACATTCTGTCAACTTTTGTAAAAAAAAAACGTTTTAAAGACATCAAATTAATGAAATGGCTCCCATTTTTAGTTATGAATCTAACAGAGATCTATCATTAAAAGAAATCCATATGACAATGGCAAACATTATTCAGATAAAAATATCCCTGGAAGTCATAAACACTATTGCAAGAAATGTTCAATGCGAAACAGGAGAAAAGAACCAAATCAAAGGTTAAAAGATTGATGAAGGTTATATAATGTCAAGAATACTGTATTAATTTGTAAATAATAAAGAAATAGAATTTGTGCATACACAATATTGTATTAATCAAATAAATATCTATGGGTTTTTGAATTTATTTAAAAAAGAAGAGAAGATATAAGTTGAAACTCATATAAAGTATTGCTCATATAAATATATCCTAAGAATCTTTGGTTCCTTAATAACAATTTTATCGTTAAAACATTGATTTATATATTAAATTCCGATCCTTTTTTCCATTAACTAACGAATTAAACTTTTATGAGCCTGGTTGATCGCTCATTTTTATCTTAGGGATAGGAAGATATCTTTTGTTTTCAGTTTTTTATTGTATTCTTCTTCATTTCTATCTATCTATCTATCTATCTATCTATCTATCTATCTATCGAGCTAGCTAGCTAGCTATTATAACAACTAAAATTTCAATTTTTTTTGACATTTCAGTGTAGCGATGAGAAGAAACCACGACCAAGAATTTGTATTAATATCAGTGGCTTTGGCTACACTTCGAATTCAGTTCGACAATTTCAGTTTCAGAGTTGCTAAAAACACGCCAATCTATAAATTATTATTATTATTATCATCATCTACATTCTATTTTGATTTATGCTATGGTCACACTACCGACCAAATTTGCGGGAAGACCTAAGTCAGGTATTGCTGTGTTGTTATGGTTACATTTCATGATTTGTTTTTCTAACTCCCATAACATCATTAGCGTTACATGGACAAAGTTCTTCTTAGTGTGTCCGCAGTACTTATCAAGACAAGCTGGGATTTCAAGAGAATTTTTCAAGGTGTTGTTATGTTCCTTTTTTACCATTCCAAGCGCACCTATTATGACTGGTAGTATTCTAGTTTACAATCTCCACTAGATATTTATACTTTGATAGTTTTTCAAATTCCTTTACTTTTATGTTACAGTCCGCTGGGCAAGACATCAATTATCATTATCGATTTTTTTTTGACAATTATGTCCACCTATTTACTTCAATCATCCTGTATCTAAAGATGGTGTAATCCCATAGAATTGTGATGTCTTTTATTTCTGTAACTGGTGCTGGATAATGTTCATACCAATGTTTATTAACATCTTTTCCAAACTGTCTGCACATTGTCCAGTGTATGTATTTCCCACTCTATCTTGACAATTTTTATATTCATTTTGTGCAAGTACAGAACATCCTGAGATTAGATGTTCTATGCTTTCCTGATATTTGTCACAGAACCTGCATTTTGGATCCACACTATTATGTATGATATTTGCCTTAAAGTATTTTATTGAAAAAGTCTCTGGTCTTGCGCTGCAAGAATAAAGCCATCCATTTCAGCCTTTAATCCAGATGCTCGTAATCATTAATGAGTGTTAACTTTATCAACATCGGCTTTATTAGACTCGTTCTGGATATTGGCTATGTAGAGATTTGTCTTGTCAGCAATGTTTCATCTGTTCAAGAGCTTTATCCTTGGATTTCTTTTTCATATTTTTGCTGCAACAGTTGGTTCTTGGTTTCTGTTTTTTTTCTATAGAATCTACTAAATGTAAATCTCGTTTACATTTGAAACCTTCTTTCTTGTTTGAATATTTATGGTTACTGTTTTCGTGTTGTTTAACTAATTGTATCATCCATTCCTTTGTTGTTTCCATATATGTCGCATCCTTCTATAGTACCCTTTTCGCCATATTTCTTTCATTTTGATGGTGAATTCCTCCACCCGCATTTACATCGAGGTACTTATAAGCTTCTTTTTGCTCTAACTCTTTGATTGATTACCCCAGAGTCTAAGCTAATAGAGGAGGTTTGTTGTAGTGATCCTTGTAAAATTGTGGTTTTAACACATTTTATCCAAACCGAATTTCATTCCGATGTTATCACTGAAACATTTAATTGTTTTCAGAAAACTTTCCAGGTCACTGTCATTTCTAGCATACAACTAGAAGTCATCCATGTAAAATAGATGGCTTATTTTCTTTTTAGATATAGACATATTCCGTCCTGTTAATTTCGCTGGTTAATTCTATTAGGGATATACAAAATAAGGGAGATAAAGATTCACCCCAAAGTATTCCTCTGTTGATGCTTATTTCAACAGACTTATAGACTATATTTATATGATTGAGGTGAATTGCTGTTTTCCATATCGACATGAATTAATGACGACGGGTGATACCCTGAATATATTTAAAGATGTTATGATCCAGGAATGGGTTACACTATCGAATACCTTAAAGAGATCTATCAATGCAGTATTGAGATTTTTCTTTGCATTGAAGCAGTTTTCCAAGACCATCCTTTTAATAATTAGTCGTTACATTTAAGAGACACGTTTGCCTCCTTTTTGTTCAACCATTTTTTTAAAGAATGAATACATCTGTTTTGTCAGAATAGATGTCAACAGTTTGTAAGTAGGGAAGACATGTTTATAGTTTTGGGTGACATTTTTTCACCATTCTTGGGTAGAAGGAAGGTAATTCCTTTGGTTACCCATATCGGAATTTTAATGGCTCATTGACCATTTCTTGAAGTTCTTTGGCTAGTTTTTGTATGCTGTATTTAGATATAAGTTAGGTATTTTATCTATTCCTGAAATTGCCAGTTGTGTGCTTTTCTTAGTGCACATTCAACATCCCTTCTCTGATTCCTGAACCATGTTTTTCTCGTCTATTTTTCATCCGTTCTACCGCTTGCCTAATCCAATCAGATTCTTTGTTATATTCTTTACGGCAAACCCATATTTTTTTGTCAGAACTGTATAACTTCTTCCATTGTTGGGGTGTACCCACTTAAAGTTTTTGTTTACCTATTTTATTTCTTTGTAAAATTTCTTCGCATCGGTTTGAAAGATCTTCTATCTATAGAATCTTGATTTTTCATAGCGTCTGATTCTTTGCTTACTTTATTTTTTCTTTAACTGATAAAACTCGATAGAATGACAAGAGATACATTTGTATTTATTGTCAGTCCATGGAGTACTGACAATTCACTTCCATGTTGTTCATTTTCTTTCTCTATTTTTCTTTTCCAAGTTGGATCTTCATGTCTGTGAGATTGTCTTTTTTTTTTACTTTGATGTTTAATTTTTTAGTTGTTCCTATTGTTGATGCTTCCTTGATACTTATATGTGGGTCTACTTCATCCAGAATTAATTTCACTGCTGCATTGTAGATTTTAATAGTTTTGAGTTTCTGCTTTGTTGATTGTAATTTTGGGAGTTGTTTTCTCGTTCGTTCATTTCAATATTTTATGTCTGACTTATATATCTTATGATTTCTTCCGTGGCTACTATTCTTGTTTTCCCTAAAATAATTTCGTTCAGTGTATTTTGGACTCATTTTACTGCAGGCTTGTGAGCAATTAAGATCACGCCTTTCCACCTCTTCTAAAGTTTCAGCATTATCTTCCCAATGATTGGTGTATATCTTAGTTTCTCCATTTTGATCTGTGCTTTGTGTGATGTTTGTACTTTTTATATTCATTCCTGGTTCCTTTTCATGTTCTGTTGATTCACTTATTCTGGTTGCAGTTCTTTTTATTTCTTTCATTTTAGCATCTGTCAATCGGTAATTTCTCATGTTGTACATTTTTACATTGGCTAGTTAATTTTCTTCAATGTACTTTCTAATTGTTTTTCCAACCTTTTCTCTCCAAAAATTTGGCGAATGATACTTTTCTGAGGTTTGTGCAACGCTTTATAGAATACAGTCATAAAGAGTTTGTACTACACACCAGACCATTTTACCTTTTTTACCTTTAAATGAATGGTTATGGAACTAGTTGCAGAATTCGTAGGGCCATCATTGGGATTATCCTTTGTTGTGAGGACCTGAAGATTCATTATTTGTGTAGGAGTTTGGCAGATTTTTCGACCTTAGGTAGGTTCTCTCCTGAGAGACGGGATCCCTGTTTATTGACTGGAAGAGCCATACTGGACTTTTTGGTTAGAATTTTAGTTCTCATATTGTTCCTACGAGTGACGCAGGGGTCAAAAGTTTCGCCCAAAGTCGCCCGGCACATTTTACGGACAGGCTTCCGAAGCCCGTCGTAGATCGTTCGCGACCTCATAACGCAGCAGCCATTAACTCGTCGGCATGATTAACACTTTCAGTTACGGGTTGTTTTCCATTTTGTTTTTTAAAAAGAAAACAAAAAGGAAAACTCCGAACAACCCGCAATTAGTAAAAAAAAAAACAAAAAAAAAATAAACTGACCATAAGTTTTAAGTATCAGTCGCAATGATCACTACCAAATGAAAGGAGGGCAGGTGGACAAACGTTGGGGGTTATCACGAGAAAAAGAAGGAAAGATCGTTCCTTTTTCATGCGCCTACAGGCACACGCGCGCACACACACACACATATACATATTTATATATACACATCGACAAAGATACACTATGTTTAGATAAAAAGGGCGTTCAGAAAAAATGAAAAGATCAGCCAATGCATTCCTTACCTATGCGCGTACACGTACCCGCCACACACACACACACACACACACATATATATATAATTAAAAAATTACACTTCTGTTGTCTTATCGAGTAAAGGTGTTGAATGTAGAATAAAGGGTTCTTTTAAAACCCTATATTCCTATATTCAATACCATCACCTGATACGACACTAGAAGTGTTGAAACAAAATGGCTATTTTTGTAATGATTTTATAACACATGTTATAATTTTCGAATAAAGTATTGAGCACTCTTTTAAGAATTTTTTAGTTGTTGGAATTTATTCCGTATACAACTATATTTATATATATATATATATATATATATATATATATATATATATATATATATATATATATATATATCGCCAAAGATATAAAGATATATTATGTTTAGATAAAAAGCGCAATTCAGTTACGGAAACATCTGCATGAAAAAAAAATTAAAATTAAAAGGAAAAGAAAAAAATGAAAGTTGAAGTGAAGTAAAAAAGACTTAAAATACAATTAAAAAAGTTTATATATTGAAACACGAACAGAGAGTGGCATCGGCCGGAGGCTCAAATGTTCGAATTGTCGATGCAATTAAGAGTGATAATAATCAAACTTTATAGGGTAGATTCCACTACACCCCCTGGCACTACGAGTTAATGGAACAATCACTACGGAATTCAATAAACAAAAAGAAAAAGGAAAAAAAAAAAAGGAAAATACAATAGATTTTGCATTTGGGGTCATTTCTCACCCACATCATAATACGGAACCCTAAAATGTAAGAAAAGTTCGTTAAAAATGAAGATTTTAGTGTGCTGGATTAGCACATTTAAAAAAAAATAAGAAAAAATAGGTAATCAGCCAATGTGCACGCACACACACACACACACACACACACACACACACATATATATATATATATATATATATATATATATATATATATATATATATATATAGATAAGTATAGGATTGCTTAGATAAATTATCATTACTATTACTTGTAATAGTAATAGTAGTACTATTAGTAGTAGTAATAGTTATGTCACCGATTGTAAAGATTCTCTTCTTAGCTTTAAGCCATCGGTGTTTTATGTCGGTCGGTATTGCATTTCACGTTCAAATTCCCTGCGTTGCATATAAAATCGATCCAACTAATTATTTATCGTTGGAAGCTGGAAATCTCTCTGGCTGTAGGCGTCCTAACCGAATTGATGCTTGTATTTTTGGTATGGAAATGATAAAAAGTCAATGACAACTTCTGGAATGTACTGTCAATTAACTTTAGTCTCGATACGGTTGCATCGTTAAGGAAGATAAATTTAAAAAAAGAAAAATTTCTTTCTCTATTGGTATATTAAGTAGGTTCTGTCTTTAGTTACATTCCTATCTAACTTTTTCCTCACGCACAACATGCAGGGGCGCTAATCAAAGGCAATGGTTAACAAGTCAGTGTTCCAGAAATATGTTATCTCACTGGGTATCCAATTATTGTCGTCTGGTAAATACATATAACAGTCAATTTCTTCCTTTGTCACTGTCTCTACATATTTATAAATCTATAGAGAGAAATAAAAATATAGCGAAAGTTTGATAGATGGAACAATCAATGTAAATAGCGAGAGAGAGAAAGCGAGAGACAAAGATAGATGCAGAGCTAGTATTTGCTTTTTGATGTTTAATTTTTTTACATGTCATTTCTATCCTAATTTTATAGCTAAATTTTAAAACTTTCAAAAATTCGAATAAAGATCTATCTCTCTATCCGTGGAAAATATATTTTCAAGTATACTTATTATTTCTGCATGTTCCCATAAATTATATCCCGATCTTGGATTACACACACACACACACACACACACACACACACACACACACACACACACACACACACACGCATACACTTCCTATCTATCTATCTATCTATCTATCTATCTATCTATCTATCTATTATAACGCTTTTTTTTTAAAAATGTGTATCTGTTTAAGAATGGCTGAATGATTGTGTGTACGTATAATCATGCCCCAATATTAAAAATATAATTGTTTAATTCTGTCACGCGTCTTCGAAAAAAAAAATCCGCATGTCAACAGTGTTAATCGGCGTCACAGTTAATCGCCTTGAGAATGTTATAATTGCAAAACTTTGGCACAGACCTAGTATTTGTTTTTCACTAGCGTCTCTGAATACATTCTAATTCAGTCTTGACACCAGTTAACGTCAAGTTCAACAGAAACCAATTTTGTGTCTACTCTAGAGTAATTATTAATTGTAACAAACATATGTAGATCTACTTTAATAATCACAGTTTTCTCTCTTTATCTTTTGCTATTTACGCATACAGCATCTATTTCGTGTATATATGTTTTAATTAATCCATTTTATGTTATATGCATTACACCTCATATGTTTGTAGAATGCAAGACGAAAACTCCTTCCAATCAATTTAAATTAGTTTTGAAATATAGAAGCTATTTTCATTATTGGAAATATTAAATTTAATCTATCAGCTTGAAATTAAAACTAAAATAAAAGCTACAATAAATATTTTTCATTTGTAAAAATTAATTTTGTAGCTTAGATATCGCGAATCTGTGGAAATAACTCATTTAAAGTTAATGAAATCTGTCGGATTAATAAATAAAATATCCATTACTGCTTTATAAAGTTACTTTGTTTATGTTTGGAGACGAAACTGAGCAGATATGAAAAAATGTCGATAGTCTATGACGAGAAGGATTTCGATTAAAGGTACTTTGTAGCTCAGTGGGTTTAGAGAACGTCCAGAGTGTGTCAGATATAACGACGGTTCACTCTGAGCAGGATTCGAACCTGCGTCCTCCTGAGAGAGAGGACACAGGTTCGAATCCCGCTCAAGAGAGTTTATTCAAATACAAATATCCACTAAAAATAACGTTTAAAATGACAATATATATATATAGTGTATATATATAATATAAATAATATATAAATATATAGTGTGTATGTATGGAGAGGGAGTATACGTATATACATGCATGCTGACAAAAACACAAGAAAATGGAAATAGATCTAAGAACACACAGGGGCCATTAAAAGATAAGAATGCCGATCTCCTTCACCGTTTCTCGGATCAATCTTAATTGTTTTATAACCCTTCACGCAGAACTTTTCACTGCCAGTTCAAGAAAGACATTTGAGTCACTAACACACAAAAAAAAGAATGTCTCATATCGAGAATATTTAACATCGAGAAGCATAAAGGAAAATATTAATTATTTTTAATAATATGCGGAAATCTCCACGCTTTGCCTGATGAAAGTCGCGAGACCGGAAACTCGTGTAGTAAAATTATGGAAAATAAAGCATAATATTTAAAAAAAAAATCCACATTACAACCAAAAACGTTTATGGTTTCTCTCTTTTTTTTTATATATATATATATATATATATATATATATATATATATATATATATATATATATATATATATATTACAATTAAAATGTTTGAGGATACACCTGGTTGTGTTTTTTTTTTAAATTGGCCTCAAAAGTAATTGTTTTGTACTTTTAAATAAGAGAAAATTATTATACATAGTTAAAAAAGTGAGAAATAATTTTTTATTAGAAATTTTATTATGACAAAAAAAAAAAAACATTTTATGATTAAATTTTGCTTTTGTCAACATACCCTCCTTTAATCTTGATTTCTGCAGCACAAATGTTTGGCATTCGATGCAAAAGTTTCACAAAATATAAGTTTGATAATTGATTCCATTCTTTTTTTATGAGTCTAAGAGACTTTTTTCACTTTTTCACTCTTCTGTCAAGTTCATTTCATGCTAATTCTGGGGATGGCTTTAAATTTTGAACTGCAATGCATATATATATATATATATATATATATATATATATATATATATATATATATATATATAGAGAGAGAGAGAGAGAGAGAAAGAGGTGGAGAAGGAGAGTATTAAATGCTCACACTACATTCATTATTTCATCAATGGAATTTCGTCAACAGAAAATAGAAGAAAACTCACTTAATATGCATCGTAGAAAGCATTTGATACAAGTCAGCTTTTCACGTCATCCAATTTGGTGACAAGCATTCGGAGAATTCCCGAAAGTAAATTTTTCTTTATTCAAACACCAACATTATCTTTTATGATCGACGTTTGCTTTTTAGTTTAGAAATCACGGAACAAAATAACGAAATATCATCTGAAATTCTTGTTTTTAAATGAAATTAATGAAGGAATGTGGACATAAAACTGGCATTGATATTTCTAAGAAGAAATATACTAATGTTCAATAACTCACTTAAATTTACTTTCGTCATTAAAAAAGTCTCTTCGTTTTTTTCACTTCTTGTTTTTTTAAACTCTCGTGGAATTTCCACGAGATTTTCGATAGTCAAATAGAAACAGGAAATATATATATTTTTAATTCCCATAATAAATTCATTGCATTAATGACAGATTTAATCATGATCAATCGAAGATAATGTTTTAAATGAGAATTTTGTTTGCTGAGTGTAAAGAATCTTTAATGACTTTCTTACTTATGATTAAAAATTGATTTTTCGTCATACGACATTAGTCAACATTTTAGACAATGTCGATAAAATAAATTCAAATCAATATGTAACGATATATAGCGTAAAGACTGTTCTTTTGTCGCCACACAAATGTCTATGCATGAGTCATATGTCAAACGCAAGTAGGATTTATTGTGCAGATGACTTTTCTTCACGAGACATTTATTGATACATACCCGTCGGACAACATGGACAAGTCAGCGAGGAAATCTTGTTAATGGCAAAAAATCCAATGTTTGACTCGATCAGGAAGATATGAATATGTGCGAGTCAAAAGGAAATTCATTGCAACAACCCCATCAAAAATCTTTGTAAAAGTAAGGCAAAGCCATTAAGTACCAAGTAAAGAGCTATCATTACTTGAGGTAGCCTCGTTGTAATGTAGTCGAATGAAGAAAATGCAACAATAGTGCGTAATTTGAAGCTTGAAGTTGTTTCGTGTCCTTTCTTACTTTCACTTTCACTTTGCATTTAATTTTTTTTTTCAAAGAACTTGTACATTAAGGCGAAAGTGACTTCTTTCCTTCTGGTTAGTATGGCTTTTGTATTTCGTTTCTGATGGCTCACATTTAGCTTTTAGTTGAAGAAATGTAAAGAAGAGAAACAACCAAAAAGAGTCTATCTACTCAACTCAAATGAACGGATTTCATCCGACTCATTATCAGCAAATATTTTTTATTCTTAAAATACAGATCTCCACTGCCAAAGGTCAAGTGTCAATTTGGAAGATAACTATGACATTTTAGCATCGTTAAAAAAGATGATTACAGTTCATTGTTGCTTTCTTTTTTTTACTAATTATTCAACCAACACAAGACCCAAGAGCCACTCAGAGTAGATGCTTAGTGAATTAGGTTGTTGTATGAACATAGGAGGAGGTAAGAAATGTAGATTATGAGAATGTTTAGGTTGAATAACAGTTGAGCCTATACTTGAAGAAATTAAGATTTGTAGTGATTGGGGTAGATTCCGAAATCTGTTCTTGGGATGAAACTAACCAAATGGGACTTCCTTCTTACTGATGAAATATGAAGAGAATGAGGATAGTTCATCCCGGCGTAATTTATATGAATGGTTTCGAGCTGTGAAGGTCTGAACTGGGGAAATTAAGGAATGCAGTTCGTCAGAACTTTTGCCATAGAAACAGCGATAAAGCACTGGGAGTCGTGTTCCATATTAGCGCCTATGGGGGTGGAGAAAGGGATTTTTATAGAGCGAGCAATTTAACCTATCTTAATTCAAATATGCTTAGTCTGATAGCGGTCTGAAATGTAAGGTTTTCAGTTAGGATCGAACTCAATTTCCAGTAGCAATCATTTGCTTATTGTCCCACAGTGGCGTTCCATCTTTGTTAAGTTTGTATAAAAGCTGTGATTAAAAAACAATAACAACAAAAATGAGTAATTACATTTGGAATATTGACATCTCAGTGTGTAGTAATGATTGGCGATCTAGTCTGATTGATCCTGATGATTAAACAGTGAGTTCGATCCTTATTGTCCATACTTGTGACCTTGTTGGCTCAGCTTAGTATATAGTAACTACAATAGAGAACTATAGCTTTCATGTGGCGTTTATGTAGTCTCTGCCGTTTGTATACTAATTAAATTTATAATTCCATGGTATAAAATTGTTAACCAAAGAAACAGATCGAAATTTGTGAACAAGAAAATTTAAGCCTTCTTTTCATGTGGCTATTCATATATAAAAGAGGGATTCGTCTTGTATGGTGAATACTTTTCAATTAGAAAACTTTGCTTCTGAAACGAAATTTCAGATTTTTTAGAACTATTCTTTATTTAGATTTGGATGATACTTTCCGTTTCTCCCTCATTTAATGCTAAATCCGTTTTCTAGAATTATCTTAGTCAATGAGCGAACAATAACTGACCAGTACTAAAAATCAAAACTAGACAAGATATCGCTAGATATGTGCAGTGGAAAGAGAATAGTCTAGCCCCGTAGATAAAATAAACGGCTCAGTTCCGATCAAGGGAAGGCCGGAGGAAACAACGGCCGAAATACTGTAATAACAACAACAAAGATGATGACAATAGTCCGAATGTAAATTGTGTAAATAATGATAACTCCTAATGACGGAAATTCAAACAGAAATTAGAGAATCGGCAAGGATCTAATATGACAAACTAATGGAGGCCGTCGGGGGAAAAAAAAAAAACTACATCAAAAATTGCCACGGATGTCAAACCATCTGTCATTCCTATATAGATGTAGAGACCCTTAAGATGTTCCACCTGGCTTAACAATCAAGACATCGGTCAGTTCCAGGAGATCACGAAAAGTTAGTGGAAAGAGTATGTCATGTCCTTGTGAGGGAAATGATTCTCCACAACCACTGGAAGGAACAAAAGAAAATGAAAAATCCGAACAGACTCGGACATTATTTAGCAAAATAACTCCCGAATCCAACAAAACTTGGATAAGTCATACAGTTAAGCGTTTCAAACTGTCAAGACTCGTCAAATACATAAACTTGCATGGATGAAAGAACAGAGTCGAATCAGCCATAAGACCAACCTCGCTTTGATAAGAGTAGTTGTAAATATCAGCAATCGGCAGTTGTGTATCTCTGAAGAATCTGACCGATGTCTTGATTGTTAAGCCATGTGGAACTAGCTTTAAGGTCTCTATATCTATATAGGAATGCCAGATGGTTTGACATTTCAACTTGGCAACCATTATCAGTGTTCGGTTCCTTGTACCACGGTGATAGTCCAAGGTAGGACCAATAAAAAAGAACTCGAAGGCAGATATGGACAACACAGATATATTACAAACAGGAATATATACAGAGAGGTAGAAAAGTGTTAGTACGAACAATCAGGTTTAGTAGTAATTGTCTGAACACTGTTTCGGACTGCCTCTGACTCGACTGACTGACTGACTCGCTCGCTCTGACTGACTGACAGACTTCTGACGGACTTCACTCCAGACTTCAGACTGAACAGTATTTAGTCACCCACCCCCACGAGGGCATCCTGTGGCACAAGGCCGGTTTAACGTGGGATCTCCGAGCCCGTGGGTTCGGCCAAAAATATGCCCTTTGAATCCGTATAAACAGGTTCAGGGTCGGTTTACCTCCCCGAAAGAGACTCCGCCCTTCGGCGTAGCCTCGTTCGGGTTCCTCCCCAACCGAAGGCAGAGAGTTCATCCGATCAGCCGGTCGCCCGACTTCAGGCTGAACTCCCTGCTTCCTCTTGAGGTGCAGTATTTATTACGTATGGAATAGTCCATTATGTTATTATGGGTAAGGTCCCATAACAATCAGGCGAGTTCCAAACGTAGACATGATAACTTCAGAGGAGGAGATTAGCTTGAAGAAAGCGAAAGCTCAGGCAGACGAGCTAAGATGGAAAGTGTAACTAGCACTAGAATAGTCACCTAAATCAAATATCAAAAGGAAAGAAAGTGAGACTCGCATTATATCATCATACTGCCGTTTACAAAGGAAATGATTCAGTAGTGATGGGCAAGTTGGAATACACCGAAAGTCTGTCAAGCCTAGTTGGGGATCACAACTATAGCAAGGTGAAAAAGAATTCGACTCTAAAAACTGAGAGGAAGTTGTCTCAAATCCTAAACAAGAACATAGACTACTTTGTACTGAATAAGTAAAGACAGCTGACTCAACATTACACGAAGCTGTCGCATAGGTATAGGGAAAAGTCACAAAGCTGGTATTGAGACCTATAGTCAACTTCAGGAGCTGAGCATGCCACCTGTTGAGCAGATTCCTCGTGGATATAGTCAACCCATTAACAGAAAAGCCCCCGTATTATGTTAGAAACTTTGAACATTTTCTAAAATTGATCCAAGGGGCTCACATCCATAGCAATCGGATGGTAAGTCTCGATGTGGTAAGCCTGTTTACCAGAGTTCCTGCGGTTGACGCCTTGACAGTGGTTTGAAACCAATTGGAATCATAACCCTCCACGGGATAACGTACTAACATTGCAATAAATAATCTGATAGAAATGTTGACGTTTTGTGTACAGACAACATTCTTCCAACTAGAGCCTGGTATATACCAACAGAAGAAAAGCTTGGTTCTGGGTTCACAGTTTTCACTAATGATGGCAAACATAAACACGGAAAATGGCTTTGGGAACGGTGCCACTAAAGCTAACATTATGGTCAAGATACGTAGATGGCATCTTCATACTCTGGTCCTACTAGAAAGCTGTACAAAGACTGTTGGACTATATGAACTCAATAAAACCTTTGATCCTGTTCACAATGAAAGAAGAAAATAATAATCAGATAACCTTTCTGGTTGTATTAATATCTCAGAGCACAGAGAATGGGTTCAAAACATCCGTATATTACAAGTCAACCTTTTCCGGAGCTCCTCAACTATCTAATATACAGGGTGAAGAAATGGGTCGTCCGAACCGGGCAAAAAGTTATAAGTGACACATAAGCCCATACACATACCAACAAGGAAGATGACCATGAAATTGCCTTATCAGAAAAGATTCAGAAGATCTGCAGTCCATACAACATCAGGACAATAATCAGAAGTATGTTCCACTCTACGGAGAAAATCTGCCGAGTAAAGCCAAAAATAGGGAAAAAGATGACCAAGAATTGCGTTCACTTGATTCTTTACAGTTATGGTAGAGAATATAAAGGTGAAATAAGCCGCACCCTAAAAGTAAGGCTAGGGGAAGATGGAAAAGCCGTAGTGAGAGGTGGAGCAATGAAATCAGTCATGGTTGATCATGTTTTAAGGGAAAGGAATAGTCAGCAACCCGTATGGAGTGAAGGAAAAATACTGAACAAGAAAGAACACTGGAGAGTTAAATGTCGGAAAGAATCAACACTTGTGCAAGGCTAGGATAACCTTCTTAGTGGGCCTTGCATAGAAATAAATACAATATGGGAGCCTTTAATTAAGAAATAAAGACAAATGACAGTAAGTCTTCAATCGTGGCAACAGCAATCAAACACGACAAAGAGTAGCAGTAGCACTAATCAGCAGGCAGATTAGTTTTAAGGCTCCAAGTTCACCACAGAGATGATAGTGTAGTGGATTAAGGAAGGATTAATTCGTGAATTTGGTGACATAATAATTATGAGTTCAATCTCTGGGCCAGGCATTGTGTACTTGAACTCAGTAGAAACGAACAGTTGTAAAATGCGAACTAAATGAGATATACACATGGGCAGTGGAACAAGAAAAGTCTAACTCCGTAGTTCAGTTCAGAATTCCCTGTAGGCTACCCAGATCGATATATATCTGATGACGGCCGCAGGGCACAACGTTGGGACAACAACAACAAAGTCCGAATGTAAATAATGTAAATAATGATAACTTCAGACAGAAAATATCTTTTGAATCCTTTTTTTTTAACCTTTCGCCTCTTTAATCAGTTTAACAAAAACGTACGATTAGGTCTTCTATCGTTCTGGCATTTGTAGTTAGAATTGAAAAAAATTAACTGAATTTTGAAAGCCGGATATAAGATATAAATGAAGATGCCGAAAGAATGTATCGGCCGAATATTGTATTAAAAACAGCAATGCTGATACTAATAGTATGAAAAGTATCCAAGGAACAAAGAATTTGCGTTATAATTTATACGTCAGTCTAGGGATTTCAATTGATTGTTTAAATTTATCCAAACTTGGTTTCGCTAGAGAGAAAAAATAGATAGTGAAGATGCAATAAATATTTATTTCATTGGTAATTAAAAATAATTTGAAATCAAAGTCAGTTTGCATTCCTTTTGTTCTACTTGTCAGTGAAGAGAGAACAAAAAACCTTCTGAACAGATGTTCTGTTTGCACGTAAAGCTCTATCACTAAAGCGTGGAGAGTGCGTGACTAACACTGTATATCTTGATAATGAGGCTTAATCTAATGAGCATGAAATTAAAAATGCAGCCGTTGTCATCAATTATTAATTGGTTGCCATAAACTAAATGTTTGAACGAACAGCATAGGAAATCGTGCTTTTAAGACAATCAAAGTTCAAACGTGGACGTTGACTGACAAAGATAATTAAGAATGAAGAAGGGAAAAGTCACAGGTCACTGAATAGCATCATGGTTATCTAATGAATGGAGGATGCCGGACAAAAGACAGATAATGCGATCTTGGATGGTTCAATAGAATTGGGAGCGTGCAGGCGAATTTCATGAGTAGGATTAACATGTGCTATGTCCAGTGGATTCGATTCTGCTATTGTCAGATTTCAGAATAGCTAAAGAGAAGGGACAATGTCATACAATGGTACATTCGCTGTTTGAACAAGAAACGAGAAAGGACACAACTGGATTTGACCTCGTTTTGAGTTTGATCCGTCGATTGCTTCTAGAAGAATCTGAAAAAAAAAATCCCCAACGCGCGTGCGCGAAAACACATACACACATACAAACATATATGCATGCGCATATACAATTTTCGATAATAAAAGCTTTATATAAGAGAGAAATGATGAGAACTATGAATTTTATAGTGACAAATACAGAGAGAAATACCAGAAAGCAGAAACACATTATGGATTGCATTTTATCACAAATGTTGAGAATGCTAAATTTTTGGCTCTCAGCATCGTTTATATTCTGCAAAACTTATAAACTTCGTGAGACAAATCGTTTGAGAGAACGTTTAATTGTAGAACATTTGGAATCATTCTTTTTTTTTATTTTAAACCAATCAACAAATAGTCAAAACTTTGAATGCTGAAGTCATTTTACCGGATATCTACGAATAAATGTCTCTATTTCTGAGATGAAATATATATATATATATATATATATATATATATATATATATATATATAACTATTTACACTATTTACATTGTACTTTTGTGCTCATCTTTATTGTCATATTCAAGACGTTTTATTGCCCAGTGAATAAAAACTTTGGTTGAAGTAATCCAGTGACTTGATCCAAAGAGTTGTGAGTTCGATACCCTGCCACAGCAGAAGTGAACAAAACATGCAGAGTTGGGTTATTAAAGGAAAATAACTGAAACTGAGATATCCAAAAAAGGCATGGCACGTGGAATTAGAACAATCTACCGAAATAAGAAAAATCTACGAGTTCGGTTCAAAATTCCGACGTATATCACCTGAAGAAGGCGAGAGCGTACGACGGCTGAAACGTCGTGAATATGACAATATGATATAAAAATGAGTCTGAACAATGCAAATAGTGTAAATATCTACGAATTAATCGTTTTGAAATAGAAATCTTTTTGTTATATTTTTCAAATTAATGAGATATAGTATATATATATAATATGATACTGCTTTCCGGTATTTTCTCTCTCTCTCTCTCTCTTTATATATATATATATATATATATATATATATATATATATATATATATATATATATATATATATATATATGTTCATCAGTTATAGATATCACTACCATTATAAAATTCATAAATACTGCTAACACATTCTATAGACTTGGGAAATTTGCCAAAATATCCGTTTTAGGAGATATATTCATAGATTAGTGTACTTTTCGCAAGTGGTTTGCAATGCTTAGAAGAGGAGGATTTGATCTGGAAAACTGAGAACGCTGCGGCAAACCTGTAGTCGTTGATGATGATCCAGGCCAAGGGGCATAGGACATCGCAGAAATTCTTCACTGATACAAGCGCTGTAAATCATTTGAAACACTTGGATACGTGTTTGTGTGGCTCACGAAATAACGGAAAAAAAATTAATGGACATAATTTCCATCTGCGATTGTCTGCTCAAACTCAACAAAATGATCCTTAAAGAAAAATATCAATCCCAGGCGATGACAAATGAATTGTTTACAACAATGTCGAGAGAAAGAGTTTCTGGAGAAAAAGTCTGCATTCGTTGAAAGAGATACTATGTATCTGATGGGACTGGAATGGTATTGGGTCTATTACGAGCTCCTTCCGCAAAATCAGACGTTGAATTCATACAAGTACTGTTCTCATCTGCAGCAACCCTCGCTCTACCAATCGGTCCAAAGGACACATAATATTATTTCAAAACTAATTTTTTCGTCCTTACAGTTATTCTATCGGAATTATTTTTGTCACTTTTTTCTGAATTTTCTATCATCTACGTAAAAGAAATAAAATTTTGGTGGGTGACTTCTCCAAGTGGGTTCATTGGACCCATGGTTGATATTTTTAATTAAATAAGAAATATCATTAAAAATATCTAAATGGATTCTATTATGCAAATTCTTTTTTACTAGAAGGCTTTGGGGTGATGATATGAATGATGACCACAAAGTTGAAGGAAATGATTCTTCAAAACCCTTTAATGATGAAATGTATTATTCGGAAGATAAGTCTGAAATTTGATCTTCTAAACCAATTGAAAGGGCGCAAGAAAGAAATTCGTCTTACAATGTTTTATATTAAAAGTCTGGACCTTCACGTTTTGCAATAAATGATTCAGCTCTTTCATCATTTATATTCTTCATGAAGCTAAATCTCCTGGAAATAACCCCAAAATGGAAAAATGCTGAAGGAATTCACGTCTTGCAGGTTTTGATACAACTACAGACTTTAGTAAATAACACACTTCCCAGGAATCATCCAATGAGAGAAAGAAATAAACATGCCCCTAAAATGGATAGAAAAACGCAAACTGACTGTCATATTTGCCAAAATCATGACTGTCAAAGACATTTGAAAGTATTCTGTAAAAAATGCAAAGATGCAATTTGAATTAAGTTTATAATTTCAAACTAAATGCTAAGATGTATTGTAATTTTTTTTTGTTTCAGTGAATAAATTTGAATTAAAATTATTTCTTTTTTCAGCTAGAATTATACTAACCTAATATCATAATAATAGAAATGAGTCCATTGGTCCCAGGTGGTATTTAATGGAAGTCAGTTTTCATGGTAGATGGAGGCTTAAAGGTAACAGTTGGGGAAAGCCTACAGAATTGGTCAATTAGAAAAGTATCATTTTCCATCAGAACAAAGTTAGGTGTATAACTCTTTGTATAGCTTTGTATACAAAGAGGTATACTTTGCAAAATCAACAGAAATTGGCTGTTGTTTGGCTGGGATATCCTACTACACCGATTCTACACAACTGCCCATGAAACCCCTGATAAACATTTATTTCGGCCTCTACAAAAGTCTCTTAATAAAATAAACAAATAAGTAAGCCACTCCTGCAAAAATAACCGCCAGAATAGATTACCCACAATGTACCACTGACCCGTATATATAAATAGCCGAGGAAAATCCAGTATTCGCGGTCTGACGAATGCGTCCAGCATGAAACAGCCTGTCGCCTCTGAGTGTTGACTTCAATGTTCACTTATATATATATATATATATATATATATATATATATATATATATAACGTTAATGGTAATCCGTATGGATAATTTCAGGGAGCATATAAATTCCGAGAGCTCAATGTAATAAACAGAGCAAGTAGTAATTAATTAACAATTCGGATACTTTTATATTTCGTCAGACCTGGCAGTTCCAAAACAACGAATCTATCTATCTATCTATCTATCTATCTATCTATCTATCTATCTAGGAAGAAATATAGTCTTAAGTTGTGCTATATTTATGGGATAAAGTGCTCAATATCAGAGATAGAGGGTGTGTAAATATGAAAGTGTACATAGAAGTCAACACTTAGAGACGACAAACTCTCTGAAATTGTAATAAACTGTGAAATCAGTTTGCTATTCATTGTTTTGTATCAACGTCTTGGATATCACATTTTGAGTAGCCTGTTCTCCGTACATTCATTGACTTGAAATTGTCTTTCTGTATCTGTCATCAACACAGTGTCTATGAACGGCACATACAAGTATTTCTACATTATTTTTATTCATTCTGTCAGCATTTTGATGACGAATGTGGCGATTCTGATACAAATTCTGTTCAGTAGAATCCTTATATTTAAATCTCTTATTTAGTTTCCTTGGCAATTTTATGAAAACTCATCTACTGAGATCCTCTTGTATTTCCCTGCTGTTGTACACTTCATTTATTAATTGAGTAACTTTATCAATTCCAAAGTTATCTGACGTAGTCAGAAGCTCTTTGCTAATCTTATCTGGTCCAGTTGCTCTGTTCCTATATTCATCTCAGCCATTGCTTTTCTTATTTCAGGTTTTAGTATCATAGCTTTTTCCGTGTTTTTATGCAGTGGAGGTTTCTCCCCCTTTATTACAAAAGAGTTCTAACTGTTCAATTTCATTATTGCAAAACGTTTTTTTTTCTTTTTCCATTATGATCCCTACTTATTTTGATTTAATACCTTCCTACCAAAGAGTCTGTTTTACTTCCTATTATTTCTCTCATCGTTTTGTGCATGTCCGCTGCATTTTCGTCCTTCCATTTTTTCATCTCTGCAATGTCATTTCTTCTTAGTCTTCAATGGCTTTACTTATATGTCTCCTTTTTTATCTTTATTTCATTTTTCATCCATTTCTTTTTCTCTCATGTTCGTCTCCTTTTTTTGTTACTCGTACTTCCTTGAATGTATTCCATTCTGGAGAATTTCAAAGTTTCATATTTGTTCTTAAAGGCAACTGAATATGTTGGTAAATTGAGTCTTCAAGATTAGGGTATTTTATTACAAATATATTTTTAATAAAACCACTGGATCTCATTGAGTAGATATTTCCATATTTTGCAAGTAACTTCAATTTAAACTGGCTAATATCTTTTCACCGACGAATATAGTTTAAACATTTTCAGATAGGAACCATTTAATTAATTGTTGATAAACCTACCTCATCATATCACATATGTTATACTAGTGAATTTCCTGTATTTCAAATTCAGAGTTTTCATATCAGTTTATGTGACTGTCAGTTTAGCCGTCGGCCATTTAACAAGTACATGTCGCCTGGTGTTCAACGCCGACATTTTGTTGTTAGGCGCTTCAAGGGGAAAACCTCTAATACGATGCGCGAAAACTGGACGACTAGAAGTCTCTCGGGACTTTCGTAAAGTAATTAAAACCAGTGACTCTTTTCAATATATATGACTCGCTCTTCGTTGCTCCTTGAATAGCTTTGGGCCACGGCGGAAGTGCAAAATGTTCTCTTTATCTGGCCTATTGAGATTTAATTCATGGCTGCCATCGACGTTTATCGATAGCAGATGGTCTGTAAAAGCGAAATGAGGGAAAGCAGACTCAGGTTCTTGGCGTGCATCTTTATAATTTTATCATATTTCATTATATTACCTGTTGTAGATATAGACACCTCCCCCCATCTACAATGCTTAACAAAATTATGGTTTACAACAAATTACTTATGGAAGTGTCGAATTTAACTCTTCGTAGCAGATAACTTACATTTATGGGTACATCAATAGGTTTACACGCTAATGAGGTAAAGAAGCATTATTTTATACAACAACAATTTTCAAAAGAATCATCTTCAGTGTCAATGCACATAATCTAATGGTTAGTATAATCACATATATCTATACAGTGAAAATTTCATATCAAAATTCAGTTAATAATTGTTACTGACCCAATATCTCATACATTAAACGCTGTTTATTTCCCTGAAGACCTTTCTTTCTTTTTTATTTCCTTGTTCGGGATTTTTCGCGTCTAAAGTGTTAGGTCTCATGGCAAGTTGTCTTTTGGCAACACTAACGTAGTTGTTTTTTTTCTTTTCTTTAGTATCTATCTCTTTCTATCTGTCTGTCTCTCTCTCTCATATATATATATATATATATATATATATATATATTGTGTATATTTAAAACAACATGCCTGCCCGCGTACTCAATTTCGGAAAATTCTTGTTGACAACAGAACTATCCTTAAACATGAAAACAAAAATTTAAAATTCTTGAAGCTTTATACATAAACAGTTGAAACCTGAACAAAATAAACTATGAAATCTCCACAAATATTCTTAAATGCCTATAATTTATAACAGAAGCCATAAACGCAAGAGTTCATAATTTTTAAAATTATAATTATAATTTTTAATATATATCTTAGTTATGTTCTTTTACAACGACCACTGCTGTTACTCCCATCACTCACTCTGCATCGCGCACACACACACACACACGCACACACACACACACACACACACACACACATATATATATATATATATATATATACTAGTAAATATAAGAAATTAACTCGTCCGGAAAACCTTCGGTGTCTTGATTTGCGAATAATCAAACCAATACCAAAGGGAAAAAAAGTATATAAAAAAAGAAAGATCAAAGAACATGTACGTCAGCCGAAAATACTCGTCTAGCATGCAAGTCCAGAGTCCAAAGAAAAAAAAACTGATACGAGTAAGCAAAATAACTAAATAAAGTGCTCAATACGTTAAGTAGAGCAGACCTAATTAAACCTAAAGAGCCAGATAAACCTCCCAAGGTTTCATCTACGCGGATTTTTTACGATCCGCGTCGGTGAAACCTTAGTAGGTTTATCTGGCTCTTTAGGTTTAATTATATATAAATATATATGTATTTATATATATATATGTAATACATAATATATATGTATTTATATATATATGTAAATTCATGAAATTTATTTTCCTGTTCTGTGTTTTCCGATGACCGCTCAACAAAATATATTTTGTCCCAAATATTTTCTAGATAAAAATTATTTGAAAAAAAATATTTCTCGCTAAATTGTTTGGCAACGTTTAAAACAATGAAGACATAAATTAAAGAAAATCAATCCTGGGATTAAAACGAGAATGTTTACTTTTTTAATGAATATTTTATTGTAAAAAAGTTATAGCAAGAATTATGTACACCAAACTTTGTAGCGTTGCTACCGGGCACATTTTGTATACTTATTCATTAATGTCATGAATCTGATTACGATGTGAGAAAAGAAATAAAGAAATATAAGGAGACCAAAATTTCATCATCTGTAAAACAGATCGTTCGACCAACGAGTCAGAAAGCTTTCAAAAACAGAATGTTAGAAAATAATTTTTTTAATCAATTCACCTCAAGCAAAGCGAAGATGCAAGGGGGCTACTGGAAGTGGTAGAGGATGAAAAGATTTTAGAAGGAACTGGAAAACTAATCCTAATCAGGAAAAAAATAATAAAATACTATTCCTGTTCAAAAGACCAGGAAGGAGTGTGAACCGGGCTACAGGTGAATCTATCTCCATCTATTTGGAATAAATATATAAATAGTAAATAAGATTTCAGAGTTTAGGCGGAGACGTTAGAAGAATAGAGTTGAAGTAGACTTTAGAAGGCACTGGAAGCCCAATACTAAACAGGAAATAGAAGATAAATCTCTACTTCTGTTCAAAAGACCGAGATGAACCTATCTACTAATATTGAGAAAAAAATAGTACATAAAATTTCAGGTTTTAGACGGAGACATTAAAAGTATAGAGTTAAAATAGACTTAAGGAGGAGACAAAAAATTCACCTTCTCTAAAAATAGTTCGAAAACCAATCAGAAAGCTTCACACATCCAGGATATACGACCGCGAACCAATTAGAAGCCAAGCGCCCTTTTCGAAACGGATCTATAGATGTGTATATAACCAGATGAAAAATAAACCAAAACCAAAGTCGATAAATTAATTTTGTTCATTCTCCGCTCATCGTATCATATCCAGAGACGAAATACACATTTGCATGATTAACTGCTAACCTTCGACTGCTAACCCGTCTATGCTACATTGAAAACAAACATACCTTCCAACATCACGTGGAGAAAACGACGGCTACTATATTTGGCTAGAAATCATCTATAAATCCTATATACATAGAATTCTATTCTTTCCCTTATTCTCTTCCGCATGCGTCCACAAACCTAATAACAAATCAATTATTTAAAAAATATTTAATGATTCAGTGATAAACTAAATAGCAGCTTAAACACGTTAAATATTGAAAACACATTTCGAGGCAGATGACAGATGAATATTAAACTTACGTCAGTGTAGCGTTGATATCTGTCAATACTTTTGAAAGTTTGCAATTAAGATTGGAAGGATGGTTACTTAATGAAAAACCAGAAAGCATATTGAACAATGCAGATATATAAATTGCCATGTTGCTGTCATAACTGCGCCATAGGAAAGAGTCCCATACAATCTATACAAGTCAGTGTATTTTTGTTTTTGTTTTGTTTTGTTTTTTTAGTTTTCAACCATTCGAAGTCATATCATAGAAAAAAAGAAAAAAACAAACAAAACTATTTATATGAAAGTCATCTCAGAGAGAACAACAATAACTTTTATAGTGGAAGGGTTTTGTTCCAATTTATGGTTTCTCTAAGAGAAAATGCTAATTAGAGAACTGAAAATGGCCTCACCGCGTTAATCAATATCAGTTATTAGAACCTCAATAAGAAAGATACAAAAAAAGTAATTCAGTCTCAGCTGAGAAGTGACATTATCAGCATAAAAAGTTAAAATTAGCCTCACTCGCGGCTCAAAGTGTGCAATATGATCGCGGAGGGGGGGTCGAGATCTGAGTGTCTTTTGAATATATTTTGCATATGAGAATACAGTAGTGTTTCTTTTCTTCTCGTATGACGTTTTCAATTTCTGATGCATGTAGCAAAATAATGTGGTGAGAAATTAAATTTATTTGGCTTGTTTACATTGAACGCACATATGCATCTTGAATATTTAAAAAAACTGGCAAATTAAGAGAAGTCATTTATTTAGGTATCAATCAAAAACGTTTTTGTTTGTTATTCAGTGAAATCCCCAGTTATGGATATCGCATAAGGCTAACCGTTGATGTGAAAAACAAATGCTGAGTACAGATTCGGACGCCGTGCATTCACTTTCTTCTAAAATACACAGTGCAATCGGAAGTTGAAAATTGTTGACGAAAGGAAAACAAGATTCTGTCCAAATGAAAGATTTCCTCTTCTCGGTCGTATCCTGCCAGGTGAATCGCATGTTCGGTATTTTATAGTAGAGACTTTATAGTAAAGATTTTATATATAACAACTGTTTATTTCTCACGAGCAGAAATAATCAATCGTTGATTGGTGCATTGAATGAATTCTCGCTATTCTTGCCAATATCATTTACGTTTTTGCGATCGAATGGCAATTTGGTCAGATAAGTGTTAAGTTAATCTACGAAACATTGTTGTGGTGGATTGATCAACCTAAACAAAATTTTGTTTGATGTGACAATGCATTTATATATTACATTGCTTTTATAGCGTAAGTTTTCTTTCTTTTGTTTTTTGTAGGATTGATGTTATTAATGACGATGTTTTTCATTTTTTTTTATAATGGCTAATTAATCGTAAACGTCCCTTAGATTCGTTAGATTTGACATGAGATATGTTTTTTTTTCCTGACATATGAAATTCTTAATATGTCGCTTTCTCTCTCTCTCTCTCTCTCTCTCACGTCCTGTTTTGAGTTATAATGCATCTGGTACAACAGAATAAAAGTTTATTGAATTGTTATTTTATTGTTTGTTGAAGTAAATATATTTGTTCGTCAACAAAATATAATTATCGAATCCGTTGTTGATAAGAATTATTTAATTTACCAAGATTCTTCATTGTAAAAATAATTCTTTTTTAATCATTATCATCCCTCACTGATCACATCTTCTGTCTTCTGTTGTCGCTTAAGTGCGTGTAAAACAATTTAAGTAGAAAGCAACGGATCGTGTCCGTTAGTTTTGGTGGCTAAAAGTCTGATTAAATTTTTCGAACTTTCTCTTTTTGTATGTGATTTGAGTTCTTGTAGAATAAATGAGATTTCGCAGTGTGTCCATTTCAAAATGTTAGTAAGCAAGGAGGATGAAAATTCTCTCATTCAAAATGTAAAAGGCTGATATTTGTCCCTAAGTAAAGAAAATTACAAAAAGATTTCTCAACGTACGGATTGAAAACCAAATGTATGAACCATGATATTTTGATATTTGATTTAATTCTAGATGCAAAATGCTATATGATAAATAATGAATGCTAAATGCTAGACGCAAAATTCTTGATGCAAATTGTTAAATGCTAGGTCCAAAATGGCTATTTAGAAAGTGCTACATAGTAAATACTAAATGTTAGATCGAAAATGCTAAATGCCAAATGCTTGATGCAAATTCTTAAATGCTAGATGCAAAATGCCAAATGCTAAATGCTAGATGCAAAATGCTAGATAGAAAAATACTTAATGCTAAATTCTAGATAAAAAAAATACTAAATGCTAGTTGCAAAATTGTTGATGCAAATTGTTAAATGCTAGATCCAAAAGGGCTATTTACAAAATGTTAAATGCTAGATGCAGAATTCTTGATGCAAATTGTTAAAAGCTATTATGTAAAATGCTCAATGCGAAATGGCAGATTTAGCATCTACCATCTCGCATTTAGCCTTTTGCTAGATGCAAAATACTAATTGCTTTATTCAGTATGCTGAATGCTCAATACAAAATGCTACATGCTAGACGCTAAATGAAAGAAAATACATACAAAGATATCCATTTGCCAAATGTGAATAACTTGGTGGCCTAGAAAATAATTTCTGTTATTTTATTATGTTTGAACTTCATTCTTGATTACTCTCTAGTGTTTGTAGGATATGTGTATTTATTTTAGCAAGATCGCTTACTAAAAGAATGATATCAGTTTTCAAAGATTTAACTTTTCAGATAGCTTCAATTTCAGTTTGGTTTGTAAGTAGAATTTCTAACTGGAAATTTTTCGAACCGATGAAACAGAAAGTGAAACATGGAAAAATTAGTCCTTGTTGAAGGCAACGAAAACATCAAGAAATATATTGACCAACCTAGGAATATTTCTGAAAAGATTATCGAAGTAGCTGGTGTTGCAAAGGTAAGGGAGGAGAGAGAGAGAGAGAGAGAGAGAGAGAGAGAGAGAGAGAGAGAGAGATTCAGTATGAATAATACCTTGGAAGCAACCAAACCCCTAAACACAAGAAAGAAAAATAAGAGTTCAACAAAGATGTACAGATTTCTCAGCAGTAAGTTTGAATGATGAATATATTGTCTGGACATAGTGGTTGGACCCAGTTAACATGAAGGCAAGAAAGAAATTTGGAATAATATCTTGAGCAATTATTGTAGGCAAGAAAATTATAGGTTCTTTTGAAATTGAAGATGATGTCAAGAGAATTATTCTAATGTTTTGGAAAATTCACAACCAAGGAGTTTTAGGTTAAAAAGTCTATTCAAATAAGGCAGGGTTCCTTCAGATTCTGCAAAGATGACTATTGATGAACTTGTCAAAAATGGTTTCAAAGCAGCAAATTAATGAAACATCCTGAGGTTTTAGATATAATTCTAACAGAAAATTTTTTGGCCAATCATTAAATGTAATATACATGAGAACAAAAAAAGATTTTCAGGCTCTGAAAAATAATAAAAACTGATCCAATAATTTTAAGCCCAAAATAGAAGAAAAACGTTGAGATAATCAATGCATGAAGCTCCAATGAAGATTAGATTAAACTAAGGAACAGATAATAACAGGTAAAGTAATTTTTCTTTTTCAGGTATACGAAGGTGGACTGGAAATTTAATAGGCTGACGATGAAGGAGTAATACTAAAGCTGTGACATATTGTATGCATTAATTTCAACTTATCTTTTTATTAATAACGGCGGTGTATCTAACTGTTCGCAGAAGACTTCAAATGTAACTATTAGCGAATTTGCTTGAAAATGGACAAAAATCAACATCGTGGTGTTGCCAAGTGCCTGCAGAAAAAGGCCCCCAAGGACTTTCATGCTCACATGGTTGCTACATTAAGGTATGACGTGCTTGCTTTATCAATAGTGCAAAAGTGCGCAGCTGAATTCGGGAGGTAACAGTGAGTCTTGAAGTGACCCACGGTCTGGACGTTCTGCAACTGCCACCACTGAAGAAAACATTGATCATATTCACCACATGTTGAAGGATGACAGGTGATTGACTATAAATCAAATAGCCAATGATAATAGCATATCTTGTAAGAAAGTTGCGAATATTCTGCACAGTGAACTTAGCAGGACGAAGGTTTCTGCTCGGTGGGTGCCACAATTTCTGACACCTGATCAAAAGCGCACCAGGCTGATCACATCACGGGAAAATCTGACATTTTTTAGGCAGATCCAACTGTATTCCTTGAATTTTTTCTAACCCAGGATGATTGATAGGTTTATCATATTAAGTCAGAGTTAAGTTCACAACCCGTCCAGTGGAAATACACATACTCACATGCCCCGCAAAAGGCCGAGGTCAATTTCATCTGAATGGAAGGTGATGACCTCAGATTTTTGTGATGCAAAAGACATTGACGTCAAAAGGGCCACACCATCAATGGAGAGTACTATGTCAACTTGCTGAGGGAGGTACGAAACCTAATCAAGACCAAATGCTCAGGAAAACTCTCTCTCTCTCTCTCTCGAGGTCTTGTTTCATTAGGAAAATGTTCCAGCACACAAGTCCTGATCGCTGTGCATGACTGTAGCTTTGAATGGCTTTGTCACCCTCCATATTAACCTGATTTGACCCTATCTAACTGTCATCTGTTCCCCAACATAAACAAACGTTTGGCTAGGAACCAGTATAACAGTGAAGCTGATGTCATATATGTTGTTAATGACTTTTTTGATCAATAAAATATAAGCTTCTTAACCAATGGGATCCCAGCACTGTAACACTGATGGAAGAAGTGTGTTGAAAAACTCATATGGTCACAATATCAGGAGAGTGTATATTGGTCATCCTATGAACTTTTCAGCCGACCCTCGGATGAGATTTTGCGTCAGTCAAATATGTGTTTATATGGTCTATATCGTGTGGATTACTAGATAAATACACATTATATTGCATGGAGTTAATTTGTATAATAAAAGCAGGTACCCACAAAACAAGTTCTTATCAATATTTCAGATGGATGAAGATTATGAAGTGAAGTTATTTTATTTTTTATGTAACTGTAATCTTAAAATCCTGCCAACATCGGTAATAAAAAATTTAATGTAAAAAACATTGATTTGCATGATAAAGTTTCGTGCATTTAGTTGTAAGAATGTTAATTAACAACATATGTACGTTTGTCTTGAATGCAAAAATGGTTTCTAACGTCTTTTATAAATTAGTATTCTTCGGAAATCTAAATCGTAGGAGAACTTTCTAGGCACCTTGTATAAATAGATTATATTTAGACAGTAATTGAGATATCAGTGGCACAATTAATCTCCCGAGCGTTGCTAGTGAGTTCAATCTTGACTTTACTATTATTGTGGCCTTTGATTAGGCGAAATAGTGTAGACAAGAATAAGCAAGTCATATTAGTAGTAAGAAAGAAAAACTGGAAATCGAGACAAGTTGCGTTGGGAAGAGGACTGAAGTGGATGATAAAGTTGTTGATAACGCAAATAAAATCGTGAAAATTATTTATTTCTGGTGAATATCAGCGTTTGAAGTTTGACACACGGCACAGGCCAAAAGTTGGACAGAAATACAAATGACCGAGAGGATTCTACTTGTTAAATTCCTGAAAAACGTTTTGTGTCCAAAGGACAATTTTGTACAATTAGAATAGAACTGAAGACTGAAGACAGTTCTTTGTAATGAAATAAACTACGCGTCATTGTCACCGTAGTTACGTAAGAACTACAACTTTTGGAAAAAACGAGAGACGTTAAAGACACTCGAATTAACTACATAGAAATGAACAGGCTATAACACACACACACAAACATATATATTACTTCAAATGTTACTACTTTGAACATTTTGTATTTAAAATAGACGCCCAATTTTTATTTATTAAACAGTATCTACTTATTCGAGAATTCTTAGTAAAGAAAAAAGACTTCTCCAGGGATCGAACCTGCGAGCGAAAACCACAGCTTTACCGCTCGGCCACGGAGTCCCTCAGCGTAAGGCTAGTCCTATATTTCCTTTTTTAGGCAAAGCACATTTTTACCCAGATAATTATTATGCTCATAATGTAATAATAATGTTTGGACTAATATAAATGTTTGATTAAAAATAAATAAAAACATTTATTAATACACGCACATACACACACGCGCGCGCTCGCACGCACAAACGCACGCACACACACACACACACACACACACACACACACACATATATATATATAAAGAATATTTACTAAAAATAAAGTGATAAAAAATCTGTCGGATTGATAAATAAAAATCCAATAATTTAGAAAATGACTTTGTTTACGTTTGGATACGAAATTGAACAGAAATTTATGACGAGAAGGATGACACTTGAAGTCATGATTTGAGCAGTGAGATTGCTGCGTGGCCGAGTTGGTTAAGGTAAAGCATATCTAACGGCGGTTTCCTTTTGTTCAGTCGGAGTCAGGTTCGAATCCTTCGAGCGCATATTAAAAACAGTTTTCGTGTATTCAGGCCGGTAGAGGAAAATAAATATACTGCTTAATAAATAAACGGAGCGTCTACACAAATAAGAATATCCACTAAAAATAACGTGTTTTTTATTTTTATATATATATATATATATATATATATATATATATATAACACAAATGTAAAATTTGTCACTAAGCTGATTGATGTTATATTCAGCATCTCTACCCTAGAGTTTCGTAGACGAACCTTTGTGTAATTGTTCGCTCCACTTGTCACGAGGTATCAGCAAATGTCATAATATTTATATATTAAGTTAACAAAAAAATTATGCGCTTTTTATTGGATTTAGTGGGTTTTTCTTTTTTTTGTGTGCGCGTATGTGCATATGCGTGTGTTTGCGCGTCTGTATGCTTGTGTATGTGTGTACCCTTGTATCTCTCTGTCTCTCTCTGTCTCTATCTATCTATCTATCTATCTATCTATCTATCTATCTATCTATCTATCTATCTATCTATCTATATATATATATATATATATAGTCAACCGCAAACATACTGTTTCGCTGTGTCAGAGCTCCTCTTTGTGGCTAGACTGCTTCAGACCGGGACATCAGTCAGATCTCTTACCATCATCGCACGGCGGGGATAGAAGTGAATTTTAACGCTTTTCTCTATACGAAGCACACCAGCTACTCATAGAACTCAATTTAATGTTTCAAGTGATGAACACAAAAGGGATCTTTTGCACAAGAATTTATCAAATGCATTTGTTCATACACAGAAATAATTTCCATCACTGGGTAGAGCATAACTGTTAAAATGGTAATTATGAATGAATTGTGTGATATGATAAATGATAAATTGGTACGTGATTGGTGATTATGAGGAGAGCTAACAATTGTTCCTCGGAATGGTCAATATTAAAGTGTTCAGGAAACCACCCGCGAGGGAGTCTGTTCCCTAAAGTAACATTTCCTGTGTAAAAACTTGTTTTGTCTGGACTTCTTACATTTGCAACACGGAGGAAATGAAAATGATTCAATTCCGTGGAAGTATCATGACACGCCGTAAAGGTGTGGAACTAAAGAATGATTCTCATCTGAGCATTTGCCATGGAAATAGTGAGTAGCGATAAGCTCGCAGCTCTGTGTCTTTTGGAAAGAGGCTTGTAGTATGGAAAATAAATAAATTCCCAACATCACAGCGAAACGACTTTAATATATTTTATTTGATAGAATGAACAACGGATCGTGGCGGACCGGGGCGGGTGATGTATTTGTTAAGCACCTTTTGGCTGAGTTTCTTCTGGTGTTGGGTGAAAAATTGTAAATGAATTTTTGGACCTGCATTGACAATTGTTAAAATGCTCTGAAGAGTGACATGACATGACGGGGATAGCAACATATTTTCTTTCTTAATAGGAAAAAGAGAAAAAACTTACACAAACTGTGACTCTCTCAGTTTTACTTAGTTGTCCTTGTGTCAGACGTGATAAAGTTTCGGAGAGATCTATAATCTTACGCTTTCCTCTCGTGAGAGGTGTAGAAGAAAGCCAGATTTAGTCTAGTGTTATATAACTTCTCGTAGCCAAATTGGTAGCGACACGCTTCGCCTATAAAAGCGCGCTTTCCCTAATGGGTAAAAGGATTTCTTCGGCAGGACTTTTCCACCGAAGTCTGCTGCTCTTAACGTCACTAAGAAAAAAAAAAACAGGTATAACAAGTCAAACATGTGTAACTTTTATAGTGATAAGACACACACATATAGATACGCACACACACTGACACGTGTGTGTGTGTGTATATATATGTGTGTGTGTGTGTATATATATGTGTGTGTGTGTGTATGTGTGTGTGTGTGTATGTGTGTGTGTGTGTGTGAGAGAGAGAGAAAAATATTTTTCAAATTGTTGTATATATTTACCAATTATATCAGCTCCAGGTTTTGGGCGGAGTGGATGGTTTTTCTGAACTTTTATAATTTCTCTTTTTTTTTTTTTTTAATCTGCCCGATTCTTGCAAGGCAGGAGACGGACTCGTTGATTGAAATAGTTGAGTATTTTACACTAGAGCTAGTGGTTCGAACTCAGGTAAATCTCCAATGTTGATTTTACCGGTCAACAATTAGTTCGTGTTTTAAAGAATCATATCGTTCTAGTGATCTGGTTCTATTCAATGTCATTCGAATGAAGGAGTTATGAAGACTGTTTTGAAATGAGCATTTGAAATCAAATTGAACCTGAGCAGTGAAAAGCAACAAATATGCAAATATGTCAGCCATAAAAGAAGAGAAAATATGCTTATGAATATATTTTTCTAACACACCATTCAATGAGAAACGTTAAAAATATCTAATTAGTCTCAGTTAATTTGATTGGGTATATACGAAAGTGTAAGTATATGTATATATGTTTTCATATTGCTTTATATGCCTGTGTGTGTTTGTATATAATTCTATACATGCGTGTACACATATCTCCCTCCGACCTTTCGAATCTACCTATATATTTATCTTTAACTGCCTATATATTTTTCTATCTACCTGTGCTGACTGCATCGACATTAATTTAAAAATAAATAAAACGGTATCCCGATTCAGCTATGTGATAGCCTTCAAACCTCATTTTCAAACACACCCTATTTTTGTGACTAAACTTTCAACGTCCAATTTGAAAATTGTCATGGTGATGGACAGAGAGTGTCGATGGCATATAAAACAACATTGTGTTTAAGGGATTTTCGTTATAAACTTAACAAAATTTCCCTTCATTTTTAAAGAATGAAAAACAATTTTTTCGTTAGTTGCATTGATTTGCAAGGAAATTTGACCGAAAACGTTTACAAAAACTAAAAGCAAGAAATGAATGAAATTAGGAAGAAAAGTAAAGCATGTGTTTGCTTTCGATACCCGAGCATTGAAATTGTTCTGCAAATATTATTAAGTTGTTTCTATGAAGAGAATACAATTATCGAATTCAATCTTTTTTAGCCGAATTGAATAAAGACAAAAAATATGGCGCGACTCAATTAGCGAAATAAAAATCGAATCCTGTTTGTCAAATAAAAATAAAAATTGTCGCAGATTCAGTAAAAACTGGTAACCAAAATAAATTAATTCTTTTGTGTTGCATTGATTAAAAAGTGTAGCATTTACACAAACTTAGAATATTATTTACTTTCCAACAGACACGGATCCTGACAATATACGAATGACCAAAAGTATATTAATTCTATCCAAAAAAAAGGTAAGACTTTAAATCCGTATTGAGAAAATGACTGCATAGACTTAAACTAAGTTCGAAGATATGTCTGCTAACTGTGGCAAAAACCAAGGAAGCCCTGAAATTTGGCAAATACGTTTTGTTGAAAAGTAACGCAGGCCTTTGGTATTGATTATGGGGGAAATAATCATCTCATAAAATGATAATGAAATTTTTATTTCATAAGCGCGCAGGGAACTTACAAAGTACTCGCTCGTGATGAAAGCGCAATGGTGTCATGAAAGAGTTTTTATGGAAATAGGAAAATAGTCGATTCTCGTGGATATCCGGTGATATGTAAACTAAACTTAGCGGCAGGAATTGTCAGCAGGCAACACGCCGTGAGTCAAATGAGTAGCATCCAAATACAGTCTCATTTTCTCTCTTTATATCGTAGTATGGAGACCGAATTAAACTAAAATCTATGGTAAGGATTAAAATGAAAGAATAACTGTTTTATATCTAGTGAAATCTTTTATAAATCATGAACAACAATTTCAATATTCTTCATTTTCGTCATATGTATCAAACTTGTTGGCATTGGATAAATTTTTGATCTATTTCTTAAATGACCCTTTCATGATAAACAGAATCTTTAAAATATTGCCTTGGCTAAAGGGGTTAACAAGAGGCGGGCACGGCCAGTCGAGCGTGGCTAAAAGAAAGACGCAGACGATAATTCGTGCATACAACATCAATTAATCATAGCCGCGAAAACAATCGATTTTCTTCCTCTAAGATTTGCCACAATGTTGGATTCTGCTTGATAAACTTGAAGAGCAGTCAGTCTTTGTCTAATGTTTGATTAATGGATATTTCCTCCTCACCTACGCCAAAGTTAAAAGAGAAGAGCTTGTTTCGATTTTGATTCAGAATTCTCGACTTCTTCAGTCAAGAACTCAACCCTTTTCCAAACCATACCATCACCATGGTGACAGATTTGCTCTCTTTTTTTTACTGTCTTTATTTTCGTTATTTTCGAACAGAATTAAAGCGACCGTCAAAAGTAAATAAATCATTAGAAACACTGAAGCAACACAAGTTTAAAAATCAAGAAGATAATCACGCTGATTAGGTGACTTATCATCGCGTAATAGTTCTTTTACAGGAATATATCCCTTGAGCAATGAATTCGACATTTACGATTTGTCACTTTTCGGTGGACCTTGTACAAGACCAAACTAACTTAGTAAATAGCGAATTTAGTACACAGTAATGGTCTCTGATATGTTTTTAAAATCAAATCTTATTATTTTTAAAACCCAATTTAAGCGCAAAGGACACACGATCAATATTAATCATAATTCTGCTAAGTTTTTAAGAGATTCTTTTGAACATAAACGTGAATATTTTGATTCTTAGAAGTTTTTTTTTTCTTTTATAAATAAACCACATCATTAAGTCTCAGATGAAGAACAGAGTCTCAGTTTTTGAATGGTAAATGGCGAGAAAAGCAGTTTTCCTTCAGGAAATATTCGACATTCATTGACAAAACACTTATCTTTATTTTCAACTGAAATTAATAGAATCTTTTTCATAAAACAATTTTAAAAAAAATAGAATTCTTAAGCTCATTCTCTCAGAGTATTAATTACAATACCAATGTTACATACAGATATACGTTCTTACTAAGTTGGTCTCATTCCCCGGAAATGTTAGCTTCAATTTCTGGGCGAGTCAGTGATTTAAGTACGTCGGCTCTGTGAGAAAAGCAGTGTGCAACAATAAAGAGTTAAAGTTGGTAGTCATGTCTTTTTTTTTTTTACGGAAGGTAAAGCATAGGAAGCATATAAATTGTCTCTGAACGAAATAAACGTTTCTCTTCGACATTGCCGCAAAGTTATTGAATGCGACAAACTTTTGAGGAAGGCTAAAGGCTACAGCAGTCGAATCGTGATAAAAACAATAAAATAAAAAAGTAACTAAATATAAATCGTAAGAATTCCTGGTAGCAGAAATTCAGACAAAAATCACCAATAGATGTAAAGGAAACACTAAAGTATTCTAAGGAATATTGTAGTATCCCAAATAATAATATATTCATAATTGCGGACAGCTCTCGCAGGTCAATTTATATATTTCTTTTAATGTTGTTGGCAAAATCTTCTGTATCATATAATATAGTTCTGATTTTTTAAATTAATGTCAAATAAACCTTTAATATCCCAAAGTTGACTGAATCCTCATCTAAAACAGATTACAAATCCTCACTTCCAAATTCTTGTGATTTACAGCTGCATGATCTGCCCTGCATGTCAAATTCTTTTTTTTTTTTAAAAAAAGAAGAAATCTCTTTTAAAATTCTCTTTTTTTTAACTTCACAAACCATTCACGAACCATCACCAACGGCATTTATCAATCATCTTCTCTTATTTCTGTCCTGCACAACTTGAAAAGGAACAATATACATTGTTGTACATGCATCTTGTTCACAACCAATTATATTGTATCATCACTGAATAGAGAAACTAAACTATTTTTTTCTGCAGTCAATTCCTTATCTACTGGACGCTGGAAATGTTTGCACAAACCTAATATTTTGTATAATCAATATGGCAAGTGATGGCACGTCAATAATCTCAGTTTTCTGTTTAAATCGCAAACGGATATTTTCGCTTAATTTATTCACATTTGATGTCTTTAAGTTTCTGCAAGGTCATCTCTTTTATCGAATGATACAGTCCTTTGGGTAAGCACAATTAAAAAGATGTTTCGCGCTATTGAACGAGCGTGAAGGCAAATTAAAAGCTGAAAAATGATTTGCTTTTTAATGGTTTTTATTCCGTTATTTTGTCGTGATTTTTCCTTTATTTCAAGTAGCCTAATTAACATCTGTCTCTCTGCTCAGACACACACACACACACACACACACACACACACACACACACACACACACATATATATATATATATAAAAGTGAACATTCGCCTGATGATTGCGTTTAGCATGAAACAGTCTAAGTGTTGACTTCAATGTTCACTTTTATATTTATATACACTCTATCTCTGATATAAATATCGCATACCTTAAAATTATATTTCTTCAAATATATATATATATATATATATTTTTTTTTTTAAGCACTTCACCCCAAGCAAGGCGGGGAGCCACTAGGACGCAAGGGGTTACAGAAAATAGGAAGATTAGGTAGGAGTGATAGAAGAAAGGATGAGGGTAGTAGATAGATTAAGGCAACTGGAGATGTCGATTGACATTACACTTGAATAGCTGGAGATTATAACTCTCAGGGAAACAGGAGAAGGTAAGAGAGTTCCACAGGCGAGAGGTGCGAGACATGAAGCTATTAGAGTAGAAGAGACGGCTACATTTATGAGTTTCGACAGTGAAGGGGTGAGAGCGGGATGCCAGCCTCGTAGGGCGCTTGAACTCATGAAGTTTGGGAACCAGCGAATGCAGTTCCTCGGAGCAATTTCCATGAAAGTATTTGTAGAACAGACAGAGGGAGGCGACGGTGCATCTGTGAGAAAGTGACTGTAGACGAGACGCCAGGGCAGGGCCAACCATATTACATATCCGCTTCTGGAGCCTATCAAGAACCCCGAGGCAAACAGAAGGGGCGCCAGACCATATATGGCAGCAATACTCCATGCAAGGGCGAATTGTGGATTTGTATATCTGGAGGATCGACTCAGGGGGAAAAACTTCCTAGCACGGCTCAGGGAGCCAACTTTCCTCGCAGTGGACGAGGCAATTGACTCGATGTATTTATTCCATCTCAGGTCAGCAGTCAACGTGAGACCGAGAAGCCGCAGAGAGTTGCTCTCGGAAGTTGAGCGTCAGACATTATAATGGAGGGAAGGAAGGCTCTCTGTGGTGATTAATAGAGAGCAGTTTTGTCTTCGAAGCGTTGAAGTTGACCAGCCAAATCATGCCCCAGTTCACAATCGATTGGAGGTCCTTTTCGAGGCGCACGGCAAGGTGAGTTTTGTCAGCGAGACTGGATTTGTTTTTGAGGCAGGAATAAATTGTGGTGTCATCCGCGTAGATGCCGACTTGAGAAGTTACGGCGTCAGGAAGGTCATTTATATAGATAAGGAATAGAGTGGGGCCTAGGATGGAACCTTGAAGAACACCTGCGTTCGTGGGGTAGGAACTGGAGGAGAATCCGTTGTGAACGACCTTCAATTCACGGTTTGACAGGAATGATTGTATTACGTTATATAATTGACCCGTAATGCCATAGCCCTGGATCTTGCGGAGAAGGCCGGCGTGCCAAACCCTATCAAATGCTTTGGAGATATCTAGTGCCACGGCTCGGGCTTCCCCGTTATTTTGGAGAGTTCGGTAGACTGTTTCCGTGATGGCTGTGAGCACATCAGCTGTAGATCTGGCAAAGCGGAAACCATATTGCTTGTCTGAGAGCAGATTATTGGATGTGAGGTGGTTAACCACCCCGGTATTGATTAGAGCTTCGAAGATTTTGCCGAAGAGGGGAAGGAGACTGGTAGGACGGTAGTTGGAAGGGTCAGAGGGGACGTCGGAGTTCTTGAAGACAGGAACGATCAAAGAGGACTTCCAGCAGTCAGGAAAACAAGATTCCTTGAGGCAGTAGTTGTATAGTTTCGAAAGGGCGGGCGCCAGTTCAGGCGCGCATTTCTTTAAGACAATGGCTGGTATCCCATCTCCACCACTCGCCTTGTTGGGATCTAAATTGGAGATAACGCCCAGTACCAAGGTTGGTGTAATGTTTAACCCACTCAATATGGCCTCAGTTCTAAGAGGGAAGTCGGGTATGGGTACACCAGAAGAGTCGAGCGTCGAGTTGGATGAAAATTTCCGAGCAAAGCATTCAGCCTTGTCGGTAGAGGAGGTCAAGACTTCGAACTGGTTGAATAGAGGAGGTATAGAGGGTTTGCAATTATTCAATACACTCTTGCAGAGACGCCAATAATCTTTGGAGCCAAATTTGCGAGATGCAATACGTTCCTTCATTCGAGCCGCAAATAGTGACTTAGCATCATTTAGGATACGCTTACAATCGTTACGGGCGGCGGCAAAGAGACGTCTATTGCAGTCAGACATGTCGCTACGGTATAGGTGGAAGTAGTGGTTCCTATGGGCGATGGCGGCTGAGCAAGCAGCCGAAAACCAGGGGCAGGAGCGCGACATAACCCTATATTTCCTTGATGGGATGAAAGCGTCGATTCCAGCTTTAACCCAGGAAGAGACCTCAGAAGCACATTCTTGGACGGGGAGGTTAAGGACTCCATCCCAGGGGACATCGCGGAGGAAATCACGGAACGCGTCCCAGTCAGCTCGTTGATAATAGAACGAAGTTCTAGTGGTAGGAGGTTCTTTATAGGGGGTGGAGTTAAAGGAGATGTTAACCGATACTACTGCATGGTCAGAGTTACCAAGTGGGCATAGTTGCGAGGCGCTGCAGGATTCGGGGATGGAGGTAAAGCACAGGTCGAGTAGAGAGGCTTTACTTACCCGGTTGAGGGCAAAACGAGTGGGGAAGTTAACTATCTGTGTGAGGGAATGTGAGATTGAAAAATTAAGCGTTTGAATGCCTGCATGGTCAGTAGTAGCATTCTTAAGCCACAGAGTGTGATGGGCGTTAAAGTCTCCAAACACAAAAATGTGAGCAAACGGGTGGAGGAGAGAGCCTTGTCTATGTTGTCAGAAATGCTATCAAGTATCTCACAGTCTTGAGAGGATGGAGAGCGGTAAAGGAAGAAGAGATAGCTTACCGCATTGAGGAGAGAGAGACGGAGACACATGTATGACTGGTCAGGCGATTCAAGAGAGGACTCTCTGGCCAGGGGGAGATGTTCTTTGACGTAGACACCAAGACCGTGCATGTGGGTTAGAGAGTCTTTTCTGAGGAGAGGAAGATAGCCGGGGATCGAGAGATCAGAAGAGGGGATAGATGAGACAAGGTTTGTCTCGCAGAGAGCCAGTACATCCGGGCCGTTTGCAGTGAGGAATGATTCCAGACTGTAGAAGTTTGTTCTAATGCCCCGGATGTTGGAGAATGAAATGTTGAGGGGTTTAGGTGGTTTCTGAGATGCTGGTTTAGGGTAAATCTTTCGGTTTTGTATATATATTATATATATATATATATATATATATATATATATATGAAGAATTTGAAAAAACAAACAAAAATCCTTAAATGTAGTTAAAATTTTCTTTCATTTTAACTACATTTAAGGATTTTTGTTTGTTTTTTCAAAATTTCTTCATTCTGTCGAATTTATATCCATTTACACTTGCTTATATATATATATATATATATATATATATATATACAAATAATAGCTGTCCACTCGTCTTTGGGGATACCCGCCTACTAAGGCGGCTAGCCAATCCTTATTGCAGACGATCGCTCAGGCACATTTGTGTTTGCTCAACCCCGACAGAGTCAGCCTGTGGTTTATACTGCATATTTGCAGACATTAGTTACAGTTTCTGGGAGAGAGCGTGTTATCTAGCGTGATAAACAATTTGAACAAGGCCATCACACTCACGCTCTTGACCACGATGACTTGTGGTACAGCTATCGACAGTCCTCTAGTGTTCCGTCTACCCAATTTCTGTCACGAGGCTTGGGCCAACCCGTGGTATGCACTTTACAAAGGCGCCGCCCGCTGGGATCGTCCCCCTCCGAACCAATAACATCAGAAAATCTCCTTCCTGACAAATCAACCGGGTCTCATGGTCAGAAAGCGAACATTCTAACCACTTGGCCACACACACACACACATATATATAATCTCTTTCATATAAATGGGTTTATCTCTTATTACTGAATATAATATTATTTTTGTTAATAGATTTAAAAAAGTCTCAACTAACTTCAGATTGCTATTGTGTATTAAATAAATACGTCATTTTTCTCCTTTTCTTTTTCTCTCCCTTTCTCCTCTGACCACCACTCATATTCACACTTACACTACTCCCTAGTTTATATTTGTTCCTTTCCTTTCTTATCTATTTCTTCTCTTTTTCCTTTTTCCGTTTTTTCTTTCTTTCTTTCCTTCCTCTGTCTAGCTATTTTTATTTTAATTTCAACAATTCATCATCCATTGCCTGGTTTTAAAATCCTTGTAAATTATTTCAGTTTAAAAAGTGATATTGATCATCACCTAATGTAATCTTAATTCTTATTGTATTATATATGTCTATATATTATGAAATAGACAACGTCCGACATTTTTATGTTTATACGTTCTTTTTATAGATACAAATATTTAAGTAAATGCTCTGTTTATAATAAACAATATTAATAACATTTACCGGCCTGAATGTCCGAGAAATTTTCATAGAAAATTTCTATCGGAGGACGAATATTTTCTGTGAAAATTTCTCGGACATTCAAACCGGTAAATGTTATTAATACTGTTTATTATAAAACAGCGCATTTACTTAAATATTTGTATCTATAAAAAGAATGTATAAACATAAAAATGTCTTAAAATCTCTCTCTCTCTCTCTCTCTCTATATATATATATATATATATATATATATATATATACCCACAACTATCTACACTTTAAGTTTTCCCACCCTAAACACCTCAAAGAGAACCTTCCCTATTCACAGGCACTTAGACTCAAAAGGATATGTTCCAACAATGAAGAACTAAATAAACACATCCAAAATCTGGAGCATCAATTCACAACGCGGGGCTATAAACAACACCTAATCAGGGAACAAATAAATAAAGCAATTTCCACACCCAGAGAAGACACCCTAATGTAGAAGATTAGAAATAAACCCAGCTGCATCCCTCTAGTAACCACTTTCAACCCCACTCTGTCTCCACTATCCCAAATAATCAAAAGTCGCTGGGAAATACTACATCTCAAACCAGACCTAAAAAAATTGTTGGAGGAACCCGGCCTTCTAGCATATCGTAGATCTATCTAAAAGAAATCATAGGTAGTAACCACATTTCAGGGGACAAGGTAATTCATAATAAACCAACAACAAAAGGATTTTCCCAACCATGTAACAACAAAAGAAGCTTATGCTGCAACCACATTAAACACACGAATTCATTCACTAGCTCAGTCACTAAATCTACTTTCAAAATCTACCACGATTCTAACTGTAGAAGTCATAACATAATTTACCTTCTAGAATGCACACTAAGCCAGAAACAATTTGTAGGAAAATCTGAATGGCTCTTTCACTACAGAATTAATAATTATCGCAAATGAATTAAGTCGACTCCCCATGAAAGATTATTACCTGTCGAACATTTCCGCCTAGAAAAACACAATTTTAAAACCCATGCCAAATTCACTATAATTGAGAGAATAGAAAAGTCCAGAGCAAATAACATTGGAAAGATTTTAGAGTTCCATGAAAATAAGTCGATACAACGTTTAAAATCACACTATCCAGCCGGGCTTAACCATAAATTTAACAATATAGATAGTATTAATATATAACCCTACAAATCAAAACCTACCCACATTTTTCATCCACACAAGACAGACATGCTTACGGAGGTGTTGAGGTCTCACACTTATACACACACCCACACGAATATACACACTTACACACATCATACTCACTCACTCCCTAATGTGCCAAATGATAACACACACACTTAACAGAGACACATCCCCTTTCCAGGAACCAATAAAACTGTCAAAATGACCAAGGGAATTCAGAGCAGCATGAATCTAGCCAGCTCTTATCTCAAATAACAATTTAAAAGAGGCTGTTTGACTAACACAAAGACTGACAAAAATTCATGTTAAAAAAATAAAAAAAACAAACAAATGAAAGCTACAGACAAAAGCTCAATTTCTCCATCAAGACATTCATTTCGGTATTTCACTGCTAACAGTAAGCAGAAAATTATTTTTCTCCTGATGATGGCCATGTTGGCCGGAACTAGTCGACTAATCTAAATGAAATAATAATAAAAAACGAAGGAATATTAATATACAATCCAATGTGTCTGAAGATTTTAATTTTTCAATATTTTTTATTGTTCAATGTATATATATATATATATATATATATATATATATATATGTGTGTGTGTGTGTGTGTGTGTGTGTGTGTGTGCTAAAATACGTGTTCAAATATTAACAATTTTGATACCCCAGCACAGGACGGTGACTTACATTACTTCTTACATCTGCTCGGTCGTGTAGCATCACCCACCTTTCTGTTTGCATCGACGTTTCTATCAGTGCCACTTTTACTGAGACTAAACGAATGGTCGCTCGTTGGATGAATGTGCGGCTGGCGTGTTTTTCGTTGTCAACACACGGAAGCTTTCACATCAAACAGCACTTCTGGTCGGAAATAGCGGAAGACCAATTTCACGAATTGAGTGTCCCAATCTCGGGCGAGCAGTCAAGTATGAGGAAATATAATTACTACTTTATCGGACTGAAACGATGTTGAGGAAAGCTAAGGAATAGAGCGGGACGGGGAGTTGAGATGTGGGTACGTCGACGGGGGTTGGTTTCTCTTCAAATTGGCCGGGTTCAGAGAAACAAGTCTTTGATGTAGTTTAACGTTAAACCGATCCTTAAAAACACGAGAAACGCTAGAATGGGTAAAAGCTTAGGCAAATAGGTACGAAGATTAATTTGTATTCTCGCGCGTGCTTATGTGAAAGTGAGATAGTAAGGGAGATAGAATAAGGTAGAAAGAAAGGTTGTGTGTCTTTAGGATAGAAAGGGAGAGAGAATGAGAGATAAAGAAAGATTGTGTGTATGTGTGTGCCTGTGTGTGAGTATGTCCGCACACGCGTGTGTGTTTTGTGCGCACATACACTGAAGTTTTCATTAAATTTTTTGTGAATTTTTCGAGCCCATATCATTATCATTACTTTTAATTGGTCAGCTACTCTTAAAACAACTTCCATCAGACGAATGTGGCATCCAATAATCCTTATCATCTAAATCCAATAAAGACCTTAATTTGATCATGGCAGATGGATTTTCTTCAAATCATTGCTGTTCAAAAGTCAGTACACTTTCTGCAGACTGAACTTTATGCGTCATCTTTTCTGTATAATATTGTGTGCAACAATCTGTTGACAAGTGCAAACGAGATCTGATTTAAAGCACATCAGACATTAATTTGCTTTATTTCCGGATCGAATCAACAAATTTTGAGACTAGCAAAAAGCCAGATACTAAACAATAACAAAAAATATTGGTGCATATTTGTGCGTCCATTTGAACATTATGAAAGTGAGAATTCAACGAATACATGGGATTAGAGAAAAACAAAATGGCCATCACTCTCGTCCTTTCCCCATTGTCAATAAACACCGTGGTTTTCTAGCACCCGCTGATCATTCCTGCAATTTGCTCTGTGTTTTTTTTTTTTAAATCTGAATTTATTAAAAAAATTCTTATATCCGTCAAATCAGTATCTTGACAGATTTTAAGACTTTATACTCGCAATGTGGCTATTCGAAATTCAGACATTTCATACAAATGACTGTCGTTTGTTTTCACATGCGCAGAACGAATCGGCTTCGTCCCGGAAATATATTGTCATCATTCAGTAAATAAATTCAAGTAAGTATTAATTTTATATACCAATAAAATATTAATATTAATCAGAAAGCAGATTATTAATGGGACGCAGTGTATATGAACAGAGCTGTGTGCATCTCCATCTCGAGGTTTTGATTGACATATGAATAATCTTTATGTTTCAATGCAACACAAGACATTATGAACTGCCGCAGGCATAGCACCATCCTCGCCAGACAGGCAAAAGTTCTTTCGAAATCAGCATGGCTCGTCCATTGCTAGAACCTCTTTAAAAAGTAGATTGTCAGCACAAATGGATATTCCTCATACCATTCACTCTGCCTCAACCTTTCCTGTCTTTCGGGAGAAATAAACCCTGGAATCTATAGGCATTCTGGTGTTTCAAAATTGAATTTCGTGAAAAGTTTTAAACTAAAAGAACGAAAACATAAAACCGCATCTTTTTATATGATAATTGCCCACGATAGAACGAATCGCTTGATTTCCAAATCAAACTGAATGCGCGTTTTCATGTAAACATTGAATACATATATACATACATACACATACACACATATCCTATGTTATGTAGGATCTGAGCGTGCCTGTGAACAGTCTTTTGTTTTTGCCAATATGAGTATTCGTGCTCCAAACGTACCCGCGTATGAGTGTGTGCGCACGGATGATCTATTTAGTGCTGGTTTAAATTTGTTTGCGAGAGATAGATAACACATGTATAAGAGTGTAGGCACTTATTTATACCCTTAACACATACAGGGGTTGAAGAAAATAATTGGAACACTTGTTAAATTCAAAGAAAATTTATTTAATATGGAGTTGGTCCTCCTTTAGCCTCACACACAGCTTTAATACGTCTAGGAATAGAATCAGCTTCCTGACTTCATCCAGAGGAATTTTCAGTCATTCTTCCATTAAAACCTTCTCCAGCTCTTTACGACACAACGGTGGAGGATAGCAGCTCCTAACTTGTTGCTCCAAAATGCACCACAAATGTTCAATAAATATCGATATCTGGAGATTGGGGAGGCCACTCCATGTGTTCTAGCTCACTTTCATGCTCTTCATACCAATTCTTAACCACTCGAGCGGTATGTATTGAAGCATTATCGTCTTGGAAAATGCAGTCACCATCAGGGAATAAAGTCTTGGCCATTGGATGAATATAATCTCGAAAAATGTTCAGGTAATCTTTGCTGTTGATTCTACCATGCAGGGCAATTATTGGACTGAGAAATTTCCATGATATGGCGGCCCAAACTATCACTGATCCACCTCCATGCTTCACTGTTGGAAGAAGGCAGTCAGGGTTGTAAGCTTCTTTGGGCTGCCTTCACACATAAACTCGCCCTGAAGTTGGAAAAAGAGAAAAACTGGACTTGTTTGAGAATATGACTTGCTTCCATTGGTCTGCAGACCAGGCATTGTGATCTCTGCACCACTTCAACTTCTTTTGAATGTTGCGAGTGGAGAGAAGAGGTTTCCTCACAGCGTCTCTTCCATGATATGCAGCCTTATGGAGCTCACGGTGAACAGTTTTAGTAGAAACTGAACTATTCAGATGGTTATTCAACTCAGCAGTCACTTTGGCCGAATTTGTCCGATGATTTTTTGCCACATTGCGTTTCAATGCACGTCAATCCCTGTCAGTAAGTTTGCAAGTCCAGCCCGAATTGCTACGGTTGCTAGAGGTCTTGCCCTGTTTCTCGAATTGCATCAGTGTTCTTGATATGGTAGCTCTTAAAAAACCAAACAGTTCAGCAACCTTAGTGATTGAGGCTCCTGCCATGCGAGCTCCAACAATTTGCTCTTTTTCGAACTCAGAGAGGTCACGCATTTAGCTTAAATTTTACTAAATTCTAAAAATAAATAAGACAAAGACAGTAAATTAGATAAATAAACGTATTTATAATAGATATAACCTGCAATTACGAAGTTTTAGTTAAATTTCTTAATATAATATGTCTTTGAAATAGGAGTGAATTTTGAAACTGTTCCAATTATTTTGTCCAACCCTGTATATAAGAGTGTATGCCGTTATGCATACAGCGTTGTGCAAAGTATCTACAGTGGAAGGCTATAAGCTAAATCTTCAACATTTACATTAAAACGCGCATCCAAATTGATGTGGAAATCAACCGATTCGTTCGTATCGTGGGTAATTATCATATAAAAACATGCGTTTTTTATGTTTACGTTTTTTAGTTTAAAACTTTTCACGAAATTCAATTCAAAGGGTTCAGTTTCGGCCGAAATGTTGTAATAAATATGGCGACAAAGATGAGGGCAATAGTCCGAATAATGTAAATAATGTACATAATACCTATTGTGAGACCGGAAACTACCTACACAATAGACTCTTCCAGGCCTATATTAAGTAGGCGACATAGCACTCTAGAGAGTGACAGAGAGAGACAGTAAGAGTCTCGTACGACTACCAGTATTGGACACTAACATATAGTAAGCTCCGCTTACACTATCTCTGTAACCTGTTAATATATCTTTCTTACATCTAATCCGTGCTCCGTGTTTTCCTTCTGTCCCAAGTTTGGCCCCACATCAGTGGCGAGGATTCTAGAAACGCACTCACGGCGAAACCTCAATACCTTACCAATCCCACATCTGGATCGACGAAGAATTCTAGAAACGCATTCACGTCGAAAAACCTTGCCAGTCCCATAACAGTGGCGACAGAAAAAATTCGAGAATTTCGTTCTCACCATATCAATAGCGACAGTACTCGAAAAATACACAAACTCCACGCGTTCTCACAGCAGTGTTGAACGTGAAATTAAGCTGGTATTAATACATTAGCGATTTAAACGCAACACCCAGCGTCTACATATAAAAAAAATATATATTCCGATACTAAACAGCATTGACGAACCAGCGATTCGACATCTACGGAATATTAAAGTCTGTCCAAATAAGAGTACGAGAACGATTTCTTACACATTCACACACAGCGAAAAAAAAAACACCAGAAATACTACCATTGTACTCAAGTTTTCGGAAAAAACTATCGAAAATTTTTTTATGTGAACTCGTGTATAAAATTATTCTCCCCTCAAATTCACTGAGGCGAGTTTTCTCGTTTTTGTACCTTTCTAAAAAAATACATAAGTGTGGTGATAATTTATTCAATTACGTCAAAATTAACGGGAAAAAAAAACTAAACACATAATTAGTTTAGTTTAACTAATTGTCTGTCCATATTTTTTTCTGTAAAAGAAAAGAAAAAAGAACAAATCTATCAAGATTTTTTTGTGTACCTCCTCTTAGTACACGTGTTTCAAAGCAAAAAAAAATCGCTGTCATTTGTCTGCCTAAATATGGAAGATTTGCAAAAAGTAGTTGCCCAAATGTTAAAACTAAATTTGGATCAGCAACAAAAATCAGAAGAAAGACAACAACAACTATTTTTGGAATTACATAAATGGAATTCCAAAAAATTACGCTTCAGAATGCTGAACTACAGCAAAAACAACTTAAAGAATTACTCGTAAATGCATTAAAAGGCCAAAACTCTGAAAAAGATACAATATTCTCCCAGAGTACAATCTACAATTCAATGGAAACCTTTGAATACGTACCAGAGAACGACAAAACGTTCGACGCTTTTTACAGGCGCTACGAAGATATTTTCAACGTAGACTGTGAACAATGGTCCAGTAAAAAAAAGGTACGTCTTCTATTGAGAAAACTGGGAACTAACGGAACATAGTAGGTTCGTAGACTTCATACTACCCAAGAAAACCACTGACTTGGATTTTTCAGAGACTATTAAGCTCCTATCGGAACTATTCGGGCCTAATACAACCTTGTTCCACAAACGTTGGAAATGCCTGAACACAGTCAAAGACAACCAGCAAGATTTTCTAACGTTTGCAGCATCGGTAAACAAGCTCTGTAATGATTTTAAACTAGCCGAACTGACTGCCGATGATTTCAAGTGCTTGATTTTCGCACAAGGTCTAGTATCAGCAGAAGACGCCGAAGTCAGACGACGGGTACTGACCAAACTTGAGAACGAACAAGGATTGACTCTCCAAAAACTGGCAGAGGACTGTCAAAGAGCAATATCTGTAAAGTGTGGCTCAAACACTATCGAGGAATCAGGTGTGACTCTGATTAATAAAATCAGAACTAAGTCTACCTCCTATTCCCCTCAAAAAGACAAAAGACAAATCTCATGTCCTAAATTCCGCAGTAACCAAAACGCAATTAGGTTAAAGAAACCAGCCCGGACCATGCTACCATTGTGGTAAATGGCATTGGATGAAATTCTGTCCAGTTAAGAACAAAAAATATTGCAAAAATTGCAATAAAAGTGGGCATACTTTAACTTCGTGCTGGTACGCCAACGGAACGAGAAAACCCCAAAATAAAATTAGGCAAGCTGAATCTGACGATATTGTCGATAGGAATTTAAGAAAATATGTAATTGTGGAAATTTTCAATAAGTCCATTAAATTCGAGCTTGACTCGGGTTCCGATCTTTCAACCATTAACTGGCGTACTATTTTAGGTGAAGTAATACTTACAGTAACACTAAATGGAGTTACCAAAAAGCTCAAAGCCTACGTATTGAAAACTTCAGTTAACTTATTTGGAACAGATTGGATAGAAAAATTAAATCTTTGGGATTGCCCAATGAGTACATTTTGTCGCAAGATACAAAGTACAACGTCCAATTTGGTAAATCTCAAAAAGGAACTGAAACAACAATTTCCCCAGGTTTTTTTCTGGCGGCCTTGGGAAATGTACTAAAATGAAAGCTAAGATCAAGGTGAAGGACGGTGCACAACCGGTATTCAAAAAGAAACGGAATGTCCCTTTCGCTGCTCTAGAACAAATCAACAAAGAGTTAGATAGACTCGAACAAGCAGGTATTCTGTCAAAAACAGATTTCAGCGAGTGGGCAGCACCTACGGTCTACGTAAAAAAGAAGTCTAATCAAATACGAGCCAACGCGATCAGAAACATGCTGGCCCCAGATAACGTTCAAGCGTTACAAAGCTTCCTCGGCCTAGCTAACTTTTACCAAGGGTTCATTAAGAACATGCAAAATTTGAGAGGGCCTCTCAACCAACTTTTAAAAAAGACAAACCATGGTAATGGACCCCGGAATGCCAAGACGCATTCGAGAAGATCAAGAAAACTCTTACTTCGGACCTCCCCCTCACCCATTACGACCCTAGTCTCGACATCATAGTCGCAAGTAATGCAAGCTCGTACGGCATTGGTACTTGCATTTTACATAAACTGCCAGATGGTTCGCGAAAAGCTGTGGCTCACGCATCAAGATCTCTACTTCGATCTCGACATGCTCCAAGTCTCTCCTGAAGTGCGACGCTCAGGAAGGAAAAGGAAATTTACTCAACTGCTCGACGTAAATCCGAAGAGGAAAAAGTATTAAGTTTTATTTTTCTCTCCTTTTCAAAAAGAAAACTCTTTGGAAGTGGGTATTGTGAGACCGGAAACTACCTACACAATAGACTCTTCCAGGCCTATATTTAGTAGGCGACATAGCACTCTAGAGAGTGACAGAGTGACAGAGAGAGACAGTAAGAGTCTCGTACGACTACCAGTATTGGACACTAACATATAGTAAGCTCCGCTTACACTATCTCTGTAACCTGTTGTTAATATATCTTTCTTACATCTAATCCGTGTTTCGTGTTTTCCTTCTGTGGTCCCAACTTTGGCCCCACATCAATACCTCATCTCAAAAATATAGACAGATACGGAAAAAGTTATGAAATACGCCATATAACTAATCAGTCAATGATATAAAATCTATTAAATATATTTTCGGCTATTTCGAATTGTGAAATAAGGACTTTTACTGCAGCTTGTTAAGATATCTTACAAAACGAGACATTGTAAATTCTCCTAAAAGCCACTATATTTGAATTTTTATACTACTACTACTACTACTACTAATAATAATAATACAAAACCACAACAATAGATTTTCAAAGATAGCTGGAAACCACAGAAGACTAATTGATGATCTGTGTCAAAAAACATGAAACAAATAAGAAACTTTATTCAGTAATAAAGGAAGCCAACAAATTCAAAAATGAATTTCAAGTAAGTGAAGAAGTGCAAATAAACCTTAATACTCTCACTGAAACGACAAAGAACCTAAAAAAAAAAAAAAAAAAAGCAAACGAAAATGCAATGTACCAAATGTAGAAACGATGGCAAGACAAGACACTTCATGGTCACTATTCTACATGTACCAAACAAACTGAGGTAGACAAACCCCAGTACCCATCAGTGGTTACGTCGTGCAGGTTTAAAAGCTGAAACCGAATTTTTTATGTTTGCTACACAGAAATTACCAAGCATTGTGTTAACCCGAAATGCAGTTTCTGTGATAAATATCCAGAAATTAGCATCAACTGAATATAAAATGCGGTATGATAGAGGACATTGGAAAATATGCATCTTTTACGGGTAGGAAACTGCAAGAAACTGATATGAACATCACTCTGACCCGGTTACAGAGATAGGAACTGTAACAATTTTATGGAAATTTACAATACATGCAAACAGAACAATCTAAGCTAATCGCCCAAACATCGTAATGAAAGACCAGAAAAAAACAGAATGTGCTTTCTTATTAACATGGCAGTCTCTGCAAATTGTAATGTATATTTGAAGATCTTCAAAAACATATCAAAATACAAGTGTCTTTAAATGGGTACCTAAATAATGTAACAGATGAGGACATCTTAAATTCTTGTTGTGCCGTTGGATTGATTGGAAAATGTTCTGATAGACTCATTGAAAGAGTTCCTAGTAATCGAAGCCTTAAAGAAATACAAAAAATGTACTCACAAGTACAACTCATACATTACGGAGAGCTTTATCTATGGAAAATGTGTTAAATGTTTTAAAGTTGTCATGATGCTATTTCTGACCTTAGGTCTCTGATTGGGACCCGGGAGGAAATTTGTATACAACAGAAATCAAAGGAATAATAATAATAATAATAATATATTTAAAATATTTGTATTGTTCAATAAATTCTCTTGCTTAAATACAGACGCTTAGTTTTGTCATATATTTGCAAATAGCAATTTCTTTTTCTATATTACGAAAGCATGGTATTGACGTTTTCTGCAGACACCAGGAAGTTATATAGTGTAAAACTCTCCAGCTTAAACAACACTACTACAATACTGCTACTAATACTACTACTACTACTACTACGTCTGCTGCTACTACTACTACTAAAACTACTACTACTAATAATAATAATAAAAATTTTATTTACCACACGTCTTGATTGTATCAAACAGCAAATCAAGAAATAAACAACAATAATAATAATAAAGAAATTCAATTTATTTCTTTTATTAAGAAAAAACACACATATCCCAGTAATGGCTTTAGAAGCACAAATACATTTTACTTTTTACGAGAAAATGTTTTTAGTCTTTGAGAGAAAAGCACTGGAAGCAGATACTATTATTGTCTCGAAGTTTTACTGCGTCAAAGCGAAAAGAAGCACTTTTCCCCTGTGCAATTTTTTTTTCAGAGGTCATGACAGACAACGGAAAAGGAAGCCAAACAGACCATTTTCTTAATCAATTTGCGAAATAAGTTCCCGGCATCACTGGACGCCTTAAACAGGTAAATGGGTCCAATTTAAAGGCTGGACGATGGGAGGAGCAAAGAGCAAGTTACTTAGAGTATCAAATTGCTGCAAAATCTACCCCCCACCATATGTTTCTATTATATCTACATGCATATTTACTTACACGCACACACACAAATACACTGCTTTAAGGATATCTATCTATCTATCTATCTATCTATCTATCTATCTATCTATCTATCTATCTATCTATCTATCTGTTTCAGTCTTTTCCTGTCTATTTAGCTGGTTTTATAATTGTGTTCAAATTTCAGTCTGTCCAGATGTACCCATCTATGTTGGGTTGCTGAAATGTTTTCGGTTCAAACAAGAGTCGCTTCCAAATGATTGATGTTTGGTCAGATTTTGGAAAATGGGTCGGACCAAGAATTTTACAGTACCCCCCCACGTATGTATGTATATATCTATGGATGCGGAAGTGAATTACCACATTGAACGAGCAAGTCAAGCATTCAGAAAATTTGAAACATCTCCTTAAGTACAAAGATAGGCATCTAAGAATCAGTTGTCCGAATCACCATTTTATATACAACTGAGGCAACGTCGACCACCTATCGAAGGTACATTAAGTTCTTCGAGCGTTTTCACCAGCAGTGCCTGAGATAAATGTTGGATATCAAATGGTAGTCTTGTACACCAGACAAAAAATCCTTTAGCGCTCAAACATAGGCAGCATAGAGTAACCACTTCTCTATAATCAAATGCACTGGACAGGTCATCTGACATGTATGGAGGATGGCAGATTGCCTCAAATACTTTTTTTTTTATTGTGAGCTGATACAAAAGAATTGACCAAAACAAAAAAGTCAAGAATTTAGTTAAATGTATCCTAAAAACTCTTGGTTTTAATGTTGAAGACTGGGAAACTATTGATGGAGATAGATCTGGTTGGAGAAGATTGTTTTGGGAATGCTGCAACAGTTTTAAACAGAAGGGAATTGTGCATTTCAACAAAACGTGCGCCATTAAGAAGAGAGAAATAGAATCTGTCTTAGAGTTATTAGGACACCAACGTAAATGCATCCTTTCGGCAGCTGGTTTAGCCAGTCACATGATATCAAACCAGAAAGGGTCGGGTGAAAACTCCCGTGAATGCAACTCTACCAGAAAGACCTGCATGCTTCTTGTGCGAATATTGTGACAAGGTTTGTAACTCTCTTGTGGGACTCAAATATCGCATGATTTTATATAGGGCAAGTTTCCAACATAGGTAACTCAGACAAACTTTATGTTTGCCACGTGTGTAAGACAAGTTGTAAAAGTGAAGCTGGCCTTAAGAAGCACTTACGGCCCGACAGAAAAGCATTAGCTCAGGTATAAATGACGGAAATATTAAAATTCTGAATAAAAAACGCAAAAAAGCTAAAAAGTGAAGAGATTGTCTTCTTCTGTAAAGAAGTGATTATCATTACCTATATATGTATGTTTCTGTATATACATGGGCTCATGGCAGAGTGATTAGAACGTTCGGTTGGAACTTGGGTTCGAATCCCACCATGGCTGATTGGTGGTAAAGGTGATTCTTGATTTTATCGACCTAGGAAAGCGTTCTGCATCTTTGGAAAGTGTGTGAAAAACCACACCGCTTTAACCTAAGCATTATAAATTAAATTGGCTAGACGAAACCGTTTAGAAGCTGTCGGTGGTTGTGCTAACATGAGGTCACAAGTCATCGTGACCAATTGTCTGAGAGTAGTGACCTTGTTCAAAAAGTTGCTTTCTACCAAAAACTGTAACTAGTTTGCTCAGCATAGTTGCAGTATAAAGCAGAGGCACAGGTAGACTGGTCTTGAATAAACACAAATGTACCGGAGCAGGCGTTTCAGCAATAGGGACTGACTAACCATTCGTGCAGACTAGTGTGCGCGAAAACGAGTAGTCGATCATTTTTTTTAATTTGCAATCTGATATAATGTATAACAAATGTGGTATTGTCCGTCAAAGTAGGCAGGTCACAAAAAATTAAAAAAATCACCAAGATATAAATATAAGAATTGCTGCAAGAGGCGCCCAACATTGCCTTATATGCGGGAAAAAATATAAAACTCTTGGGCTTATTTTTGAGGATAAATCAAACGATGACATTAATAGAAATGGAATCACAGTTATTATGTTTCTTTCTTTCTTTCTTTTCCCTTTGCTCGTCGTCCTCTTTTCTCTCTCAATATATATATATATATATATATATATATATATATATATATATATATTGCTTATAGCTACAATGAGAAAGAGATATATTACTTCAAACGTCATTTATAAGAGATAAATGTAGATATTTTTCTGTCTGCTCAACTCGAAAATATCATCTTAAAAGTTCTTTTCGTTAAACGTGTTGTTAGGAGATAGGTCATAACTCTAGTATTGACCCTAAGTCTTGCTTAGCTCGGGGAGACGACGGAACGCTCTTAAGCCACCTCTCTGTATGAGTTCATGGAAAAAGCGCGTCCTCTTCCGTCTGCCAATGGCCGAAGGTCAAGTAAACGAGATAAAAGTACTTTACTGCACGATCCTCATCAAGATAAGAAAAAGAAAAAAAACCTTTTGAGTGATGCACTCGTAGGAATGAAAATGCGCCTAGAAACACTTCCAGAATATTACTACTTTTACTTTTATAAGTCAAAATGAATAAAATGTTGTTTTTTTTTTTCGTGTCCCACATTTTCATCAGAAGGGTTACTAATCTCTGTTGGCCAAACACTTCTTTCTTTGTTCTTTCTTTGTTGTCAGACGCTTATGTTCAACCTGAGTTTATATATTTTTTTTATTTCTTATAAAAATATTGACTTAGATTTAATTCGTATGAAGAGTTCTGAAAAATTCTCAACGACAGTCACGACACAATTCGGTACTGAAGTTTTCGTCCATATAACTCGGACAGTCTATTCACTCTTATATATATATGTGTCTGTATGTATATATATATGTATGAATATATATATATATATATATATATATATATGTGTGTGTGTGTGTGTGTGTGTGTTAAAATATGTATATGAGAAAGATGTGTATAATAAAAATATAGTTCAAAGTTATGCTATATTTATGGGTAAAAGTGCTCAATATTAGGAATAGAGCGCATGTAAATATAATAGTGGACAGTCTGTTTCATGCCTGAACGTAATCTTCAGGCCATGTGTTTTGGCTCGGCTCTTTTTATATATTTATATAATATTTAAGGAATACTCGAAACTAAAATTTCCAATGTCCATGATAAATTAAAAATGTTTAACTCCTGATGACCAGTAGAGCACTTTCTATTCCGTAAAGGACAAACCCATCCCACGACTATAAATAGTCGAGCTAAAACTCAACACATATAGCCGAAAGATTGCGTTCAATATAGTTGCCAGTCGCGTGTATAAAACAGGTGCGAGTAATGGAACTATCCAATTCTGAAGTGCCAAACAATCGTTTATCATCGTAAACCTTTAGTATCGCATGTGCTTGCAGTATTTTTCGTATTATTTCTAAAATAACGTAATATTTACGCGTTAAGTCTCTATTTCTGAAATACATGGAACACTAGATTAAAAAAAATAAACATTAGCCTGCATTTGGCTCAATTATATTTCACTTGAATGATTATAATAGTATATATATATATATATATATATATATATATATATATATATATATATATATATTACATCAATAGTAATAAAAAAAGTATATAACCGTGTGTGAATTAAGAATTAAATATATATAAATATATAAATAAATATATAGAATTAAAGGCCTGTTTTTCATTTTAAACATTATGTATTACGTCAATCGGCGGCTTGGGCACTCGAGAAAATGCAAGTCCCCGGCAGGGTTGGAAACGGTGCTCCTCTTTATTTTCTTATTAAGATTTTTTGTGTGCGCAAATCTGTTGATGTAATCCACACTGTTTCAAACAAAAATGGGACACATCTTACTTCAAAGACATTTATCCAGTAAAATAACGTTTAAAGTAATAAAATGTTGGATTCGAATTCATTAACTGTATATATATATATATATATATATATATATATATATATATGTGTGTGTGTGTGTGTGTGTGTGTGTGTGTGTGTGTGTTGTAACCTAGAAAAGGTTACTAAATGAGGAATAACCAAAACGGAGATTGGAAATGTTAATCTTTATAGCATCAACAAAATGCAATACTCGCCAGCGTCGTGAAGTAGGTAAACCACTGCTTGTGGTGGACTACTTACAATAGTGTCCTACGTACTTATGAGGATTGGGATATATCCATTAATGTTCATAGGTACGGTATATAACACTATATATATATATATATATATATATATATATATATATATATATTATTGTGTGTCTAATCTCTTAATTTTGCCATATTTACTTCATGCATCAATTTATCTATCCTAATCTGTTAAAATCTATTTTGGCATCTGTCTTGGTGGCTGTGGTAGACGCGTATCAACACCGGCGCCTCTGGCCGGAATGTGAGCCAACACTATGATTTATAAAGCTAATTTTCAGTTTATTCTCTCTACGATTGAAAGCTTGGCCTTCTCTAAGATTACGTTTATCAAATATTTGTCTGTGTTCATTATTTCTTTTTCTGTCATTTTGTGCCTTTCTTAGACGGTTCCCCATTCAGATAAGACATTGGATTTTCGAATTCTGCAAACTCATAGCTTTCTCCTCGTCACCTATCATCAGTCCATTTGTTAAATGAGCAAATATATGTATTTACCTATAAATATATGTATTTACCTAAATGCGCCTATCTTTGAACGATACTCTTTTCATTTTGGTTATCTCTCTTTCTCTCTGCATATAAACAGAATTATACTATATATATATATATATATATATATATATATATATATATATATATATATATATATGTAAGTAAGTAATTCATCGAGTCTATAAGAAAAGTCAAAAGAATGCAGAAAGAATATTTGTGACTTAGCAGTGCGCATCCACTACCGAGAATTGAACCCGGACCTTTACGATACGACTCAAGCGTCATTCCAAATGTACCAAGGGGTAACGAAGAGGTAATTAATTAGACTCAATATAGCGCCGCTCTTTACAAATTCCGTGGTTTTAACTCATCAAGTTTCCCTTGGCCATAGGACTGTGCCCCCACGAGCCATCACTTCTATCCCTAAGCCGCTCCATTAGAAGCCCGTTCACAACAAGGATAAACAAGTGATAGAATTATTGGGAGATAATCATAATTAAGTCGAGTCTACAAGAAACCTCGGCAGAATGCAGAACAGAGCGACGCTATATATATATATATATATATATACTTGATTTAAGTTTTTAGGTAGCTTCAACATGTCTTATTAAACGTATTGGATTTATTATAAAAACTGCAATCTGAAAATCAGAAAATCATTTTATATTTCAGGAACAAAATAATAAAATCGTCAACAATTGATCAATACCTATAACTGAATCAATAATCCTTGACATTTTAATATAGTAACCCTTCTTCTCAATAACAGCCAGATATATATTATTCATTGATTTTGTGAATTTTTGTTATTTCAGCAGTTTCAATTTCTGACAAGGTGGTTTTAATTGCTTCCCATTGGTCTGTTTTGGTTTTATATTGTTTGCCTCCTTCATATAATTTCATCTTCAAAATTGACCATAGATTTTCGATCGGATTCAGATAGGGACTTGATATTGGTCCTTCTATTATTTTCTCTCCTGTAAATAACTTATGCTTAAAAAATTCAGATACATGATCTTAGATACATGAGAAGGAGCATTGTCGGGCATAAACACACACTTTACTTTGTAACTACGATGCTGTGACTTTGTACCATTAAAAGAAAATCTGGTCTATGAAAGCACAGTAGTTATCAGTGTTCAATTTTACTCTCCTTTATCGACTTTGAATTGTTCAATAATGGTTTGGTTGACAATTCCAAGTCATACAATCACAATGCAGCCATTTGTTATCCACAAACCAATCTGCTTTGAATAAAATCCATGCATCGAATGTCATCCGACATTCATCCGTGAAAATTACTTTAGAAAAGTCAATCTTCTTGCATTTCTTGCTCCAATTTTGACGCTTTAAAATATTTACTTTACTGAAAGGAGATTTCTTGACAAATCTCAATTTCCGAAGTATTTTACTTTATTCTTTCATAACTTCCTCAATTCCAGCCTGTGCAAAAATCTGAGTACTGTTCAAAATTGGTTGTTTAGCTATAACTCACTTTCATTTATGTTCCCCACAAAGAAACAAGTTCTAAATAAAACCTTTTCCTTTGCTTTTAGTTCTCAACTTATATGTTCAACAACCCCATTTATTGTTAGATAATTTCTGCGAAGCTCCTTTGATATCTCCAATGTGGATATTTTCTCACTCAATAAATTTGTTATTTTATGTTTTTCAGCATTTGTTAGATCGTTTCATTACCCATGTTTCAACATTATGGGAAAAAAGGAAAAAATAGTTTTTATTAGATTTCAGAGTTTAATCTGCATAATAACTTCAGATTGCAGTTTTTATAATATATCCAATAAGATTAATAAAATATGTTGAAGCTACCTAAAAAATTATTTGCTTTGGTGTCTAAATTTGAAAATTCGTGTTATTGAGGTTTATATGATTTGCATAATAACTTCTGACGGCCTATGTTAATAATGAAGTACATACACAATCAATTAACCGCAAGCATTCTGATAATTCTTCCAGTGAAACCCTCTTCAGCGAAGCCAAGAAAGACTATTAAACAACAACATACACACCACACAGTACAAAAAAGCCAACTGTAATAGAAACATAATATGGTTCAACCAACCGTACAACAAAAACGTAAAAATAAACGTAGGAAAAATATTCATTAAACTCATACACAAACATTTCCCTGCATAAAGAATTCTCCACAAGATATTCAGCAAAACATCAAAAGCAACTGAAGTTGCACCTAGAACATGACAAAAATAATTAAAAAAAAATAACATCAGGAAAACAACCAAATAAAGAAAAACCGAATGTGCAACTGCAGGAAAAAGATGAATGTCCCTTAAACGGCAACTGCTTGCAGAACAATATAATAAGTGACTGTAAAATCAACAGATAACGAAGGCAAAAATATACAGAGAAGTAACTAAAGGACTATGGAATCAAAGAAACTACGCATTTAGTAAAACAATGGCCTACCTCTGTCTCTAGATTTCATTTACTGAGAAAATGTTTGGAGGAATGATGACAAGAGATGTATACAATGGCAATATCTGATATGTCACTTTGGAGGAATTCAAACAAATTATCATAGATGCATGGGAGAAAATCCTTCAGACTATTCATCCTAAATTGGCAAACTCAGCGAAAGATCAGGATTTAATGATAAAAAATGCATACATTAAAATATTTTTGCTAAATAATCATTTATCAATCAATGAAAATTTACAACCACGCATAAAATACTTAATAATTGAGAGACATTTTATCAAATCTGTCATCGCTTTTAAATAAATTGGACTAAAATATTTTTAAAACTTGTTATGTTCTTATAATTTATGGACAGAGTGTAGAATAAAAATTTCTTGGTCTAAAAAAAAACCCAAAACTCTTCCGCCACCAAAATCTGATATTTGGCCAGATTTTATTAAGGGGGTGGGCCGAAAACTCTTTCTTGCTTTGTACCCTTTTTATTATATATATATGTGTGTGTGTATACTCTCGACTCTCCCGTCGAATTCGACGTATGAGGGTCAAACAGATCAGTTCCTAGGAAACCGACAGCCCGACACCGGCACATGAGATTCGATTATAGTGGTGAAGGTTTCGTGCAGGACCCTCCACACTTTTTAAAGGGCCGAATACAGAGACCTGGTGCACTAAGTGCCACAAGGTCCCCAAACGACCTCCGCAGGTTTTGAATTCAAACTTGTCCTTCTCCTAGAGCAGTTGCCATCCAAGACTATAGAACCCAGTCTGTCCTGGAGGGAGAAGAGGAGGGATTCACACCTTTACCAAGGATATTAGCACGTAAGTGAATGTAATGGATTCGACTGGAATTCGAACTCGGCTCTCCGATTCCTCAATCCAAGCCGCTATACATTACTCCACCGTGCCTCCTAATATTGTCTCTGTCTTTGCAAATATTGATGTATATTTAACAAGCGATATCCCAATTTAAAGAAAAGAAGAAAATGATTGTCAAGGTACATCTATTACTCAAGTGCCAAACTTATTTCTGGTTTAAGTTTGAAGCAAGACAATGTAACACAGGTTATTTCAAAATGACATCTGCGAATCATGGAGTGGTTTCGCATTTCTGGCAGTCAATCAATATTCGATAACTACAAGAAGCTGTTATTACATGGGTATTTTGTGTGTGATTACTGAATAATTGAATATTGCAAGCAGGGAAAGTGGGAGATGTGATATTGTAGGAAGAACAATAGAGAATCAGAAAAACAAAATTTTATGACGAGATACGCCACTTCCACAAACCAGTATTTTGTTGTTTGGTCATTGAAATAGTGACTATGGATTGATATGAAGAGAGAGAGAGAGAGAAAGAGACAGAGAGTGAAAGATTTAAAGAGAGAGAAAGAGAGAGAGTGAGAGAGAGGAAAGGTCTGGTAATTGTATTAAAGGGATGGTAGACTGGATTAGTTAGGTAGGAACAGTCTAATGGAGGCAGCTAAACTGATTTTACTAGAATATGAAGATGATTTTTGAAAAAATAAATCACTATTCAAAACGTCGGCTTTATGAAGAAAAGATATTCCAATTTTATAAAGAATAGTTAAACACTATATGAAGTGAAATGAAGCTGGCTACACTGATTAAATATTAGCATATGTTGAGTTAATGAATGACAAAATTTGAATCTTTCGTGTTTAACTTTACATTTTATTTCACTCTAATACTTGCTCAATTTCTCTTGGACAGCCTGCGATGTGTCCCTGCGGATTCCCTTGTCGACTTTCTTTTCTCGCCCTGCGATCTTTGCTGACATTGCCCAAAACCTCACTGGGATTTTTTTTTCTTATATAATTGCTTGTATTATAAATCTTCCCCATGCTTGTAAAACCGGATGCAGGTGTTAGATCCCGTGCCTCTCTTTTCGGCCCCCGTGAGTAACCACAGGTAATTCCTGTATCTGGTTTGCTTGGTCTGGTTCTAAATTGAGTACAAAGACAATTCCGTCATAATACTTTATAAGTAAAGGAAATTTTACAATCATGACGCCCTACGAATTTAGCAGGCGGGAACTTGGTTTTATGATTTCATATCTATTATTTTATTGCACATAACCGGACGTCATATATATATATATATATATATATATATATATATATATATATATATATGTGTGTGTGTGTGTGTGTGTGCGTGCGCGCGGGTGTGTATGTGTGTGTGCGTGTGTGTTGTTGTGTGTGTGTACGTACGTACGCGGAAATTTTAGTCTATATGATAAGAACCAGTGGAAATAAAATGTTCAAACGTAGATTTTTTAAACGAACGCAGAAAACTACACGCAATTAAACTAAACAAAAATGTAAATGTAAATGTAGTAAATATCAAGTAAAAGGTTTGTGGGTCAGAGTTAGTAAAGGAGGGAGAAGATTGGTAAGGTGGGAGAATAGAATAAAATGATTAACTTTTAACTTAGTATAAGTCCAATTATCCACCGTTAAAACTAACACATTAAGCAGACAAGTCCGAAGAGAAAAAAAAATTCAACTAAAATCATACTTCCTTGAGAGAGAGAGAGAGAGAGAGAGAGAGAGACAGACAGACAGACAGACAGACAGACAGAGACAGAGACAGAGAAAACAGATCTACCAACTTTTACAAAGCATCTTACCTCAGCCCGACCAGTAGGTTGAAAACGAGAGAAATCAGAGAAGATGGTCTGACACCAGAGAAAAAAAATTAGCACTGTCTTCGAACAAAAATTAGTAAAACAAAAAAAAGGTTTTTATTCGTAAACAGATTGAGAGGGTGGGAGCTTTTTCCTTTTTAAAATACACACACACACACACACACACACACACACACACACACACACACACACACACACACATATATATATATATATGTATATAAAAGTGAATATTGAAGTCAACACTCTGAGGCGACAGGCTGTTTCATGCTAAGCGCAATAGTCAGGCCGCCTAACGATTGCGTCTAGCATGAAACAGCCTGTCGCCCCTGAGTGTTAACTTCAATGTTCACTTTTAAATCTATATTTACATACGCTCTATTTCTGATATAGAGCACTTTATCCCATAATATACCACACCTTAATATATATATATATATATATATATGGTAAGTATCGGAATGTCATCAACTAAACCGGCTACCCGATTCCATGTTCTTGCGAGTGAGGCGGCTTGTTAGCAAGCCATAAGGACGAAAGATAAGACTTAAAAAAGGGTGGGAAAACTCTCGATGAGTCAACGACCAGCTAACTAGTGGTGGTGTCTCCATAAACCACCGTGGAGAATGAAACGGGAAACTACTCCACTAGTGATCCCAAGACACATCATGGCAATTAAAAAACACATTATGAAACCTAACGGCGTGAAGGGAGTTGTCGATGGGAATTAATTCCTTACCCGGTAAGGACCGACTTGCGCAACAGGTGTCACCTGACCGTTATCCAGTAATTTCTAGCATAAATGCCGTAAAGGTGAAAAAATTCTTTGGAATCTATCCCTCGCCCAGAAAGGACCGACATGAGCGACAGGTGTCACCGGACCGTCAGCCAGCGACTGCTCGCATCAAACAAAAAATAAATCTCGGGACATGGAACGTTAGGACGTTGAACAACTGTGACCAGTTGGAAAATGTAAAACAGAAGATGAGTAGGCTAAATATCAACAACTTAGGTGTATGTAAAACTAGGTGGCCAGACAACGGAAATTTTGTCAGTGACAATCACAGTATTATATATGCGGGCGAAGAGAAAAACGATAAAGGAGTAGCATTGATACTAGATCAATAATTCCTTCTCGGTTACTACCAATTATCCGAAAGAAATCTGGTAGTCAAGGTGAAAGAAAAGGCTTTATACGTAGCAATTATAATTGAAGAAGAAATTGAATCTTACTACTCCATGCTAGACAATGCCAAGGCTATTTGCAAATCATAAGAAGTCATAATTATCATAGGAGACCTGAACTCCAAAGTAGGCAGGGGAGATAGCTGGCAAATTCCGACTAGGAACCCGCAACGAACGCAGTTAAAAATGGGTCCAATATAGCACGACCAATGACCAGGTAATAGCCAACACATGGTTCCAAGAAAATCCGAAACAATTATGGACATAGAGAAGCCCAGGAGGAGAAACTAAAAACCAAATTGACTGCATAACTATGAAAAAAGACTCGGGAATGCAATGGTTTACTGCAAAACTTACCCAAGTGTTGACTAACAGTGAAACTACGGAAACTGAAGAAGACTAACACAACATCCAAATTGTAATACAACAAACTCCTGAGTGTCCCGTACCTAAAGGAAAAATATATGGACAGTGTGAAGAGAAGATGTAAGAGACAAAATGGAATTGGCAACTCGAAATAGGACACACTAAGAGAAGCTTCAGTGACATCAGTAAAATATATCATCCCAAAGGAGAATGAAGAATAAAAAACAAATGGCTCACTGATGAAATTCTCGACATGAAGCAAAGGAGACAGAAAACTCTGCCAAGATACGGAACGGAATACAGAAAAATACACAGCAAAATAAGGACCAAATGCAGGCAAGCTAAAGAAGAGTGGCTAAACAAAAAATGTGCAGAAATAGAGAGATTGAGTAGCACAAAGGAGATATACATAAGCAAATAAGGGAACTAACAAGAGAGAAGAGACTTGCTCGTCTGCAGGATGTATAAAATCAAAGGAGGGAATGCACATATTAGAGAAGGAAAAAATTATTCAGCGCTGGAAAGAATATATTGTAAACCTCTTCCACGACAAAAGAGAACAACTGGCAATTACCTGAAATTTTAAAAACCGAAGTAGAAACGGCAATGGCCAAAGTGAACAGAAACAAGGCGACAAGGCTAAACGAAATAGTAACAGAGATGCTGATAGCCTTTGATGATTATGGTAAGATTGCGGAAATAATAAAGGAAATCTACAACAACGGGGATATATCGGAAGATCTATTTTCCTAGCACTGCTTTAAAAAAACAGGCGCAAATGAATGTGAACTCCACCGAACAATCAGCCTAATGAGCCACATAACAAAACTAATAATCCGTATTTGATTAATAAAGCGCAAAGTAGAATCAGACCAGAGATAGGTCAAGAACAGTACGGATTCGCTAAAGACAATGGAATAAGGGACCCCATATTCATGCTCAGAATGTTATCAGAAAGAGCAATACAAATGCAGAAGAACGTGTACCGGTGTTTTATAGACTACACAAAGGCGTTCGACAAATTACGCTACAAAGATCTATTGTAGTTTCTTAGCAACCTTGATATATTCGGGAAAGTCATTAGAATAATCAAAAACATCTATTGGCAACAAACCGCTTGCATAAACATAAAAAAAATGAGTTCTACAGATATTCAGAAATAGAAAGGGGCGTAAGGCAAAGATGTGTCTTCTCACCGGGCCTATTCAACCTATACAGCGAGGCAATTCTGAGAAACTGGAAAGCCTACCAGGAGTCATCAGTGGCGGCCACAATCTTAGCACATAAGATAGGCAGATGAGACTGTGAAGATATCAGACAAGGAAAGGAAACTACAACACCTCCTACAGAAGGTAGAGTGAGAAGAAGGGACTAAGCATAAACTACAAGACAGAATGCATGGTCATCAGCCAAAAAGATGAGCCCGAAATGCGATTTACATGTCGGGGACACTAAAACCAAGCAGGTGCGGAAATTTAAATATCCGGAAGTGTTCTGATAGAGGACGGAAAGTACAACGCTGATATCCGAAGACGTATTGGGATGACCAATGGCATATTCCAAAATGTAGGCAAAGTATTACGAGGCAGAAGGGTTTCGGTGGTAACAAAGAAAAGAGTGCTGAACTACTACTATTTACATTGCTAGAACTATCATCCTCATCTTTCTTGCCATATTTATCACAAAGTTTCGGCCGTTGTACGCTCCGGCCTACTTCAGGTGTTTGGAATGTCGGGCAGTGTAAATAGTATACATAATACCTCACCTCAGCAATATAAACAGGTACGTGATATCTGTCCTCCTTTACGGCAGCGAATGTTGGACGATGTCCTCAAAGATGAAGAAGTGACTCAAGGCAGCAGAGGTTTGGTTCTACTGAAGGATGCTGAGGATATCAAGGATCGAACATGTGAGAAACAATGAGGTTATGGAGAGGATGAAAACTAAAAAGAAACTCATACCTGACATCAGGAAGAGGCAGCTGAAATTTCTGGGTCACGTAATGAGAAAAGAAAGCTTGAAAAATCTGATACTCACAGGGCCAATTGAGGGAAAGAGGGACAATGGGAAAGCAACGAGTGGCATACTTAACGGGTTTAAGCAAATGGATGGAAGAACAGGGTCTAGGAGAAATAATAAAAAGGCAATGCTTATGAGAGTTACAGTAAACAAGAAGAAATGGAGAGTAATGATCATCGTCTACACCCTGAAGCCTCACAGCACATTAAAGAAATAAATATCACATAAATAATATATACTGAGTAATTCATCATATATTCTCGGGGAAATAGTTTCAGCAAAACATGCTCATATTCCTTTATTAAACTTGATGTAGTTTTCATAGAATATCCTTCTGTTAACTAGAAATCATCTCTAGATTACCTTATACAGTGGGATAAAAATCTCAGGTAAATAGTTATGAACAAAAAAATATCTTCCGGAAATTGTTATCCAAGGCGCAAAAATACATAAAAACAAATTTTACCGAGAAAATCTTTTCATTCGATTGGGGAAATTCTAATATAAAAAATTATTTCTATGCACTCTACTGAACCAAGTATATTTGTGAAAAGTAAGTGCAAAAATTGTTTAAGAATAAATGAAAAAAATTACATTAGAAAAATTGCAAGGAGAAATTAACTTAATGACAAAAACAGAAATAAACACACCATTAACTATCGTAACCAGATGCACCTTAATTATAAACAGAATGAAAAAGCAATTACAACGGAACCTTGGTTCACGAATTTAATTCCTTCCTGAAGCCAGTTCGTAACCCGAAAATTCGTAAACCGAAACTATTTTTCCATTAAGCATCAATGTAAAATGGAATAATCCATTCCTGGATGATTGCTTATTTAAACTTTAACAACAGTACTTTGTGCACAAGTTTATACACAAATCTAATGAAAATCATATAATATATAAAACTAATGAAAATCATGAAATCTAAGAAATAAATAAACCCAATACTAAACAGATAAAATAGTGACGAACACTTGGCGTGAGTGGAAGGGGAAGGAAAGAGATGTTATTGTTTGGAAAGGGGTAAGGAAAGACATGATTGTCTCTTTATTTATAAGAATAGTAGTGATCGTTGATTTTGCCATATGAAACTAAATAGAAAGAGACAATATCATCATCATCATACAGACAATATCATCAACAATTGTTTTTCTCTTAACTTTTCTTTTTCCTTTACCAGTATCACTGCTAGCTTTCTTTGGAACTATGAGTGAGGACTAATGAAGAGAAAAAATGGCACAGTACAATAAAATTGGAAAAGAAAAGCACAGCACAACATACGAATGTATACAACATGGCGGTCGACTAAGAAATGTATACAACATGGCGGTCGACTAAGAAATGATTCTGTTCAGGTTATAACTCGGTTCGGAAATGTTTTTCGAGAACGGAAATTTTTTTTCATCTCCAATATTCTGCTCGAAAACCGGTTTGTTCGACACGTGAGAAGTTCGAGAACCGAGGTTTCACTGTAATAACATAATTCACCGGTACATATCACTCAACGATGCAAACAAACATCTATCATCTACTATAAAAAGCTTAAAACATTTAATTTAATTATTAACAATAACGCCGAGCCTCATAAATACACCTATGTAAAAATAATGTTGTCTGCAAAAATGTAAAAATAATGTTGTCTGTGAAATCTCATGTCCCCTGGGAGATTGCATCTCCAGCATCAAAAGACAACATTAAATAATTATATTGGGCACAAATGCACCAAAGTGTCCCGCAGATTGACGTGTCACCTGTCAAAACTCAGTGCAATCCGTACACAGGATTGCACTGAGTTTTGACATCATATCATGAACGACCAAAATATAAAGATCAACATAAGACAAAAATTAGTAGATAATACCAAAATACTGTCTAGCAACAACTTTAAGAAAAGACTCAAAAGCCTAGAAGCTATTATTATACAGTATAAACAGCCCATATTGAATAACATATCATTTACAACAGGAGACGGTATCTGGATATGCATATGATATAATTAATATGCGCACATACATTACTATTACAAATATAAAAAATAAAATGAAATAGAATAAATAAAATAAGATATATTAATCGCATTCTTTCTGTGCGGTCTTGTTTCCAATAATCGTTACATATGACGTCACGCTAGACCATTTCAAACATCCAGGATGTAGGCGAAATAATTCTGACTACCACACATATGCCATATTGGTTCTTGACAATGACTGAGAAAGTCGAAAGTACTTGAACAATTAGATCGTTTTAGTTTTAGTTTGAGCGAACTGCTGCGTACTGTGTACTCTATGTTGTTGGCTCGAGAAATTCAAGGGAATCTTTTAATTTTACCTTTGGTTGGAATATCATTTAACTTATTTATTTGAAGTAAGTATATTTGATTATTTTAGTTTGAGTCCATACATTATTTATATTTAAATTGTAAAAAGTAAACAAAAAGATTTACTTAAATTTAAAAAGCCTTAAAATTTTTAAATTAAAGTTTAATTCATTTTTGGCATTTTCCCTCTTAAAGTTTGTTCAACATTTCTTGATTAAAGTTTAAAGAATTATTTATTGTTAAAATACAATTCTTTTTTAGTAATTTGTGTTATTTTAAAAAGCAAAACAAAACAACGTTTAACAAATTTGAACAGAATTTAATTTAGTTTCTTCAAAGACGTAAAGAAAACTATTTTTATTATAAAATGAATTAAATTTTTTTTTCATAAATTCAATGTCATTACTTAATTTGATATTTATTTTTGATATCGCTAAAAAAACATTTTTATGAGTGAAAACATAACGTCAACGAAATTAAAGTTTAATTTTCTCAAGTTTTTAGCCATGATAAAAAATTAGCATAAGTCAACATTTTTCTATTAAAAGTTTAAGTTTGAATAATAAATTTGAATAAAATTTTAATAGAGAAAGGTTCATTAACATTTCTCTATTAAAACTTTATCCAACATTTCCATCAAAAGTAAAAAAAAAACAAACAAAAAACAAACGAATTTCTTCGCGCTTTTGTTTCCGAAGTTAAAGAATAAATGATTATTTTTACTACATTAGTTACCAATTGGTGAACTGTAAGTATTTTTTTACTTATTAGAATTAAAGAAAAAAATAACAATAATAAATTTATTACATGCAGTTAATGTCAATATTTTAATTATTTTTTTATTTTATTTAGAAAGGTCTCCTTTTTTACGACTTTTGACTACAAAATTTATTTTACAAGACAAGTATAATAATACCATTTTATTTATCATATTTATTTTAATATTTTTCTGATATTGTTGTTAAAGGACAAAATGCATTATTTTTACTTTACTTTTAATTGTTTTGCTTTAGGGTAAAAAAGTTATATATATTCCTATTTATATAGTTTAAAGTGTATTAAAATAACCAAACTAAAGGAAAGGCTACTTATGAATGTTTTTAAATTTAATATAAAGTTTTAAAGTAAACAAAATTGGCCTTCAAATTTTGATACCATAAAAGTTAATGGAAAAATACGTCCAAAAAATCCACCATCTATATGGCTAGGTGTGCCAAGTAGTCAAATACCAACACCCTCAGCTGTTCAAAGGAATATAAAAAAAAATCCTCCAGTACTGTTAGAAATCAAATTTCTGATGAACTTAATGCTTTTTTAGAATTAGATAAAATTATGCAAATTTGAAAGAAAGTCTGCTTAACAACAAAAAAGACTTTGTCCAGTTGTAGCATTTTTGGATGAAAATATTTTAACTGTTCAAATCTATTGATGGTATTCCTCTCTTTATGTTGAAAATTTTTAACAATTTGCGCTTTGAAACATTTCATTATAGAGTTAAGTGTTAAAAAATCATATAAATACAGTTGATACTTGAAAAAAATCATATAAATACAGTTGATACTTGGTCAAAACTGGAAATCATCCGATATTTAAATTCTATGGCTTTTGATCACAAGAAAAATATCCTGAGTCAACAATTTTTAGCAATGGTTCCCAAAATGGTTGGAATAAAATACAGCTCAGATATAGTTGTGCATGCTTTTGGGTACTATGCAAGATCACGGACATTGTATAATGAATTAAGATATGATTTTCAATTACCCTCATTAGCAACATTATGAAAGATGACGTCAAAAGTTTCAAAACTTAATGAAAAATCTTTTTTGTTATCTATATTTAATACTCTTAATACCAGTCAAAAAGGGTGCATAATTCTCCATGATTAAGTATATATCAAAAAGATGTTGCTATATCATGGCAAACAACTATTTGGTAAATCAGTTGACAATCCATCTGTACTTGCTCAAACAGTACTTGGTATAATGTTGATATGTCTCAATGGGGGTCCAAATTTTCTTCCAAAATTGATTCCAATTTCAAAATTAACATCCGCCTTTTTATTTGAACAAATTGAGTTAACAGTCCAAGCCATCACATCTGTACCAGCTGATGTAAAGGCTATTATATGTGATGGCAACCGCGTAAATCAAGCTTTTTCTTAAATTATATCCTACACTTCCTGAAAGACCTTGGTTAACTGAAGATAATAAACATTTGCTTTTTGATTATGTTCATCTGTTGAAAAATATTCGCAATTTGTGGCTGACAGAAAAAAACAGGAGAATTAATCTTTAATGATGATGGAGTAAGTCGAGTTGCAAAATGGACACATCTTAAACAGTTATATCGTTTTGAATCTGAAAGACTAGTCAAACTTTCAGATTTAAATGAAATTTCCATTGCTCCAAAGCCAATAGGAAGACAACGGGTTTCTACTTGCCTCAGAGTGTTTTCTGAAAAAACATATAATGCACTTCTCACTCAGTCTGAAATAAGTGCAGATAAGAATGATACTGCCCTCTTCATAAACAAGGTTTTGACATAGTGGAAAATTTTAAATGTTAGATGCCTTCAAATTGATAAATTACATAATGATCCTCTCCAAGCTGAAATCAAATCTCCAAATGACACCCGACGATTTTATCATTGAATTTGGTAAAATGGCTCTTAATATGGCTGGCAGTCAAGCTAATCGTAAAAAGCAATTATCCCAAAACACTGCTACTGCCATACATCATATTTGCAATGGAATTGTTAGTCTATGTCAACACCTTTTAGCTACAAGTTATAAATATTTACTACTTGGGCAATTTTCAACTGATCCATTAGACAAAGAATTTGGTAAACTTCGCCAAGGATCAGGTTGCACCTATTTTATAAATGTTCAACAATGTATTGAAAAGCTGCATATTAAGCAGACATCTTTACTTTTAAATCAAAATGTAAATATTGATGAATTTGATGTTAATCCAGGTCACAAATGTACATCTTGTGATTATAAACTTTGTGAAGAAGGTTCAGAAATATTTGACAATCTGGAAAATTTAGAACCATCTCTTTCCAATGAAATAAAAATGGCTTTGTGTGCGTAGCTGAATATATTACAAGAAATGATAATCAACCCAGTGAATGTGAAACCATTTTTGTTATGAAAAGTATGGAAAATATACCAATTTAATTGACCGTGGAAAACTAAAAGTTCCTTCTGACCACACTTGTCAATGGTTATTTTTTTTTGTTTCATCCTTTTCCATACAATAAAGGAAAAGGTTTGCTATAAATCATTAAGTAACATTTTTATGCTTATTTCTGAGTTTCATTTTTTCATCATGGAAGAAAAGCATGCTTCTATTTTTGCAAATCTAGTTTTGAAAATTTTTTGCAAACATGGCACACCTAGATCAGAAAAAGAACCAGCTCTAAAAGTTTTGAAACTTTCCTAGAGTGATTTTGTTTTATTTGTCTATATTTCTGTGATGATTGATTGTTATATACACACTTCGTCTGATGTTTTCCAGCCATCTTGAGTTCTGTTTGTCAAACCCAGTAACTGTAATGTAAATTTAAACCAAAGTCTTTATTCCCTCACAGGGAATAGATTGAATAAAGGATTCAGTGATACCTGTAAATAATATAAATTTCTGATTCAATATATCTTTTACCAGAAATCATAATTACCCCTTTGTGTTGTTTAATAATTATCAGTGTTCATAGCAAAGATACATATTTTCATTTATTTATCTTTCAACACATCCTATTATCCTCAGGTGTGAATAAAAATGTTATTATAAGTATTTCATAAAATGGTTGACTTCATTTTCTTCTAAAATTTCTGAAAATCCTACATTTTTCAATAGACCTCCAATTCTGGCTCTCAGTTGCGCCATGACTTGGCCTGGTGTATAGAACGCCATGGTAGGGAGTCGAGACGACAAGAATTTTTCAACATACCCGCATATTTTAAATAAATGCAAACGTTAATTTGAAATTGCAACCAATGAAGGTAAATTTGTTTCTGGTGTAACAAGCACATAGGAGGCTCTTAAAATTTGTTCTGAACAAAAAATCATTTTTTGAATATGTGCAGGTGCAATGCGCAAACAATTTGGCTGACAAGATGATTGCTGTTTGAAACATCACTTTCATTTTGTAGCTAAGTCTAATCCGATATGAAAATCGGTAAATATATTTGAAATGTACGAACGAGAAGTGCAAATCAAAAACATTAATTTCATTTCTGAAAATTTGTCTTCGAAACTGAAAGAGATGCCTTGCAAATGAAATTCTTCGCTTTTATTTCTCCCTTTCAAAAATAAATTCATCATTTTTTGACAAGATTTGAATAAAGCATTTTACACGTAAATTATGCGAACCAGACCGAAACACTTTACATGGCCAATTTGAAATTGGAAGCTGTGAAAACGGATACCGGTAAGAATTTGAAGTTTTAAATTTGCTTCAAAATATGTGGTTTCCTTTTCCAAGTTCTTTTCTTGTCTTTCAATCTGTTACTTTATGAGACGTGTAGTTCATTAAGTTAAAAAGAAAACGTTTTCAAACAAATTAAAAATACACCAAGCTTGTTCGTTCGTTCGTCTCCAGACCTTTCCCCCTCTATCTATTACATTTTGTTCCGATATCAGGCAATTTATCTCTCGCTACCAATTTAATCCGATTTCCTTATAATTCTGGCGTTGAAAGGAGCAAAATGATATCAGTGACAAGTACAAACATGGCGGCAGTCAATTCCATTAGCCGAAAAGTTAGCAACTTACAAATCGATTTCTTATTCTCTCTTTAATAATAATGTTTAAATTTATATAAAAATTTTAAGAACAATAACAATTCTCTTTATACATATGTATGTATATTGAATATATTGAATATTTATAGAGTTTAATTTTAAGTTTTCACGATAAGTAATGATCACAGCTTTCTTAATGATACCAGTTCTTTTCTTTAAAGCTTGTTATTGTGAAGAATTTTTTTTACTTTGATCATTATTTTCTTTCGAACATCTTTTAAATCATGTGAATAGGTGTATGTTTTACAATTCGGTTCAACATGTACAAGGCCCAGAGGCCACTCAAGGTAAAGGGTTACATTAAGAGACAGTTTATGCGGATAGGAGAGAAAGATAACGGTTAACCCTAAACTTGAACAGGTTAAGATTGTCGTGATTGGGGAAACATTCTCCTGAGAGTCGGTTCCAAAGAGCAGTGATTCGCGGGAAGAAGCTGTTCGAGTGGAACTTACTTCTCACCAATGGAATACAAAGGGAATGTAGATGGTTTGCTACAAAGTCAATGTGTGTGACATTGGCACGTTCTGCTCGTTAAGGTTAGAACTGGCAGAACCAAGGAATGGAGTTCGTCCGAGCAGCACTTTCAATGGAAGAAGCGATAGAGCAGTGAGACGCTCACCACATCCCGCCTGTAAGAGACAAATGTTAAAGGGTGGAAAATAATTCGTCACCTACAAAGCCCCTTAGTGTTAATTTTAATGTTCACTTTTAGATTTAGATACGCTCTATCCCGAATATTGAGGACGTTAACATTATATATATATATATATATATATATATATATATATATATATATATATATATATATATATATATATACACATACACACACATATATATATATATATATATATATATATATATATATATATATATATATATATATATATACAGAGCAACCTCGGTTCTCGAACGTCTCACATGTTGAAAAAAAAAATAGGTTTTCGATCAAAAATTTCGTGATGAAAATTCAACGGTTATCGAACAAAATTTCGGTTCTCCAACAACATTGGCAAACCGAGTTAATCTGAACGGAATCATTTCTGAGTTGAACGCCGTGTTGTATACATTTGTGTGTTGTGCCGTACTTTTCTTTCAAATTTTACTGTGCTGGGTCTTTTTTTCTTTATATTGATTCCTATTGTAAAAATAGTTTCTATTTACGATCATTTCGGGTTACGAACAGCCTTCAGGAATGTATTAATTTCGTGAACTGAGGTTCTACTATATAAGCAAAGACAAAAAAGAAAATCTTTTCTTTATTCACGTTATATTTTATAACATTTTAGTTATATCTGAAATTTTACAACCCACACAGCCACAAAACCCACCTACCCCTATATATATATATATATATATATATATATATATATATATATATATATATATATATATATATACACACAATGGGGAGGGTTGAAATATTGTCTGCCAACACCGCTACACTCAAATCTGACCAAATGTACAAACATTTTGCTTGCACACACAAACATTTCAGCACCCCTTATATATATATATATATATATATATATATAAAGAGAGAGATAGATAGATAGATAGATAGATAGAGAGAGAGAGAGAGAGAGAGAGAGAGAAAGTTGTTTTATATACTGAGACGCACAAAAACTAAATAAAATAAAAGAAGCCTAAAGGAATTAAAATCTCACCATTTTTCTCGTAATTGCGCAAATACAGGAATAACGTCTTCTTTTTCCCCGGCCTTTTAACATCTCCCCATCCCTCCGACTTTGCCACTAAACGAATTCGGGGCCAACTCACCAAGACTGGCGCCTCTCCAGAAAATTAGCAATTTTGCCTGTCGTCAGCTATCGCACTTTTACTACTGACACGTTGTCGCCTTTTTCCTCGTCGTACTGCGAATTTAATGTCGATAATTACTCTGTGATTCGTGCGAACTGTCAGTTTCCAAGAATATCTACATGTCATGGAGACCAGTTTCACGCGGGAATGCAACATGAGATGGCTATGTTGGCTTTTCGACGTTTTGCTGACTGGACAGTGTTATCCCCGGTACGATTTTTTCTGTCTGTCATATCTACATTTAGACACGCATTTATTTCTACTTTAACAAGAAAACTAACTCCAAAAAACGCGCTTTTACATCTTGTGTCTTTATCGCAACAAGAAAGCATTTCATTTGTTTTATTAATTGAATGTGTTGTCCTGAAGATAATAGAAATTAAAATTTCTTTTTCTTTACCTATGCTTCTTTTGATCTAAACTCCCAAATAGGGCATTGAGTGAAAATAAAAAAATAAACCCCCATTTATAATATTATGGTTTAAAGCCGATGTGTTGAAATAATTCATATTTAACTAAAGGCCACTAAAATTAAGGTTAATGCTAACGCAAAGAATGGCTTCAGTTTGAAACATTATTATCAAAGTGTACACTCTTGTGCAAGATTTGGTTCAGCTCGTAAATATTTACTTCATTATTATTGATCTTGTTTATATTTGAAATATTGCGATGCGATGTAGAATGGAAAGTGAGGTCGATTTACGACATTTTAAAACAACGAATACTCTTTTCTCTCTTCCGTCTGTTTCTAGGGTTTCGGCCCTTCAATATCATGTCCATTTTTACTCTCAATGCAAATTTCGGCTCTTGCTCATATTTTTAAAGTAGATCTTGACTGGATTTGAAAATGTCTATTAGAAAACTATACGAAATAATATGTGAAATAAATCAGATTTAAAATATCTTTATTCTTACGAAAGTACTTACATTTTAAGATTTGGTATCCATTTTTCTAGCCATTCCTCTTTGCCATTGCTTAGAGTGCAAGCTTCAATAAAAAATGTTCGTTTAGGACCTGCAAGCATTAACAATTTGACGAAACATACTTTTCTTTACATCAGAATAATCTGCAATATCTACATGATTACTATACTTATTTATCTATATAAGAGTTCTGAGTATAGGTAAATATAATCATTTTAAATCTGCACATCTCGCAAGCCATGAACTTAATTGGACACCTTTTGTTATGTAAATATTTTAAGCGATGGTGAGCAAATAACTATGAAAGGGCATTGTTAGTGAATTCTAACGTGCCCAGATCAAAGTGTACACTCTTGTGCAAGATTTGGTTCAGCTCGTAAATATTTACTTGATTATTATTGACCTTGATTATATTTGAAATATTTCGATCAGATGTAGAATGGAAAGTGAGGCCGATGCTGTGAACCACCCTCTGCTATATTCCAGTAAATCTGGAGATGGTTTAAGTTTCTACTTGAAAAAAAATGGCAGGTCACTACACATTTGAAAAGATATTTACTATACGTTAAATTTGGCTGAAGTTCACACTAGAGAGGCACTTATCCCTTGCGATGGTACCAAGTTAAACACCATATACACACGCCCACGCACTCACTCACGCGCACACATGCGCAAAATTGCATCTCATCTCAATATATGTACACATTTATGAGGGTTAGCGTACCATTTTTGATAGGGTAGGTTGGGTTGTGTAGGAAGTGCGCATGCCCAGACATTGTCTGTTTAAATAATGCTGATGTCAGCTTCAGAAATGACTTAAAATGCAGGAACATGTCTCGTGGGTAAAGAGGAAGCGGATACAGCATACAGGTACTCAAAATTGACTGTCGTTAAATTGTAACTCTAACGTGAGAGAATAGTGGAGAGTATTCAGACATATTGTAGGCGTTGGTTTTCGAGTTTTATACAGTTTTTTTACAGTGATGTTCATCCCGTACAAGGCTCAGTAATCACTCGAGTTAGAGTTTATAGGGAAGATAATGGTTAACTTGAACAGGTTTGGATTGTAATGATCAAGCAGTCGGTTCCAAAAAACAGTGGTTCGCGGCAAGAAGCTGCTCGAGTGGGAATTACTTCTCCCTAGTGGAATAGGAAGAGAGTGAGGGTGGTTCGCTACAATGTGCGTGGCATGGTGACTCATGAAACCGTCAAATTTAGAACTGGTAGAACTAAGAAATGTACTTCGTCTGACCATTTTCTATGGAAATAGCGAGATATAGCAATGAGAGGCTCGTGACGTTTCGTCTGTAAGAAAGAGGTTGTAATATAGAAAATAATTTGTCACCCACAAGGATGCGGAGACATGTCGAAATACGGCAACGGCGTTCTGTTTTTCAGCTCTTGATCTGGCTCTTTTAAAGGGTACCAGTAGAAGTCCCGGTGTTTACGGGATCGGTACAGGGAACCGACCGTTTTTCCAGCAACTTTAGCGATGGATCAAACGAGTTCAGCTTTAGGTTTGTGTTGAGTTCATGTCCCAATAAGCTCCCAAGGCAGGTGGATTCCTCCCGACCACCGAACGAACATCCATTCATCGTGACATGTGATAGTTCAGGCTCAGATCGGCGATGATGGAATGTAACGAGTTTGGTTTTCGGGACTTTGAATCTAACCACCCAGTTTTCCCACACTGAGCTCGATCAGAGAGATTAACTGCCCATCTCTGGCTGTCTAGAGTTTTGGAGGTGTATCCATATACCATGGTGTCATCAGCATAAATATTCACAAATGATTAAAGTATATTAAAGATCCTGCTTCAAAATCAAGTGACACAAGTTCAGAGATTGTAAAGGTCATTTATGAATATACTCACTGCATATTAATCAAGATATCTAATGTATTGTCTTTACCTTTAACAGAAGATTCATCATTCTCTGATATCCCATTAATACTGAGTTCCCAGAATGCACACAAAATGTCTTCTGTTTACAAAGAGATATTTTAAAATTGCTACTCGAATACTAAGTGCTATCAGTTGACTATAACTTGCCTTGTGTCGAGCAAAGTACTGATGATTGGCATCTGTCAAGGTTGACTATGGAAATAACAGCTTTTCTGTTACTACCTCTCTATGTAAGATGTTAATGGGGAAATAGTATGGCCAAATGTGTGAGAAGACATTTTATAATTTTATACCGTCGTAATGTAGCGTCCCTGTGTCTTTTCTGTAAATACGTTCATGTTAAATGTTCTGATGAACTTTCCTCTATGACACCAAGGTTTTTATAAATTTAAGCGCAGTACTAGATTGGCAAGAAGGTCTCATCATTTTACAGGTGAATTGGCTGGAAGTAACCGTAAGTTCTATGCTAACAGTTTCTTCTATTGCACTTCTCACTTGTGGAACTCTCTTCTAGCTTCTTGCTTCCCAATAAACTTTGATCTTTAAAAATTTAAATACAATCTCAATCGTTATCTTCTGTCTTCTTAATTTTGTTTCTTTTATTGTTTTTCTCCGTAATAGTATATTTTCTCTAACACTCATAACTCAATGCGTCTTAGTGGCTTTACTGCCTTGCTTGGATTAAAATGATTTTAAATATCTAGTCTTGTAGATATTTACTAAATTTAACTTAGTTTGGCACAAGGCCACAACAGTTGGGTACTCAGTAAGGATCAAGCTCACTACATTAACAACGATAAGTGAGACGAATTTGTTAATCATCTAAGGAAGATAAATTGAGTATATTTGCTGAACTTGAGTCTGATAAAAGATCACAATTGTAGAATCAAACTCATAGTTCCAGTCAGAGAATCGAATGCATTATTTCTTTACGGCAGGAGACTTTCGCTGCTTTAGGTTTATAGACAAATCCTATATGCAGATCTTACTCGAGGGTACTTGTAAAATCCATGACATTATGTCATAGTGTTATTGCCTCTATTCATAACCTGTGGCGATTACAAGAACACTGACCACAGTAACGAAGGTGTCTTTAGGGGCGTTTCGCCAGCTGAGGTGTGAGTGTCTTGTCGACAAAAGTCAGCAGGTGAATTTCAATGTTGGAATTTGGGAATTGAAATTATTTCCCGTTGAAACCCCCGGGGAAAACGAGATATTTCCATTGCAGACTCTGCATCCTGGTGCGACAGAGACTAACTGAGAGATGAAAATCAATTATAGCTAGAAGCAGAGAAGTAATACATTTCGAAATAATCCGCATTTTCTTGTGCGTATGACAAACTTAGTTTTTCCAGCCGTGAGTCTTTCAAGCAGACTGGAATTGCATTTGAGCAAAAGTAAAAGACGATATAAAATAATAAATCATCTAAATTGATTTAGATGTGAATATTAGGCATGAAATTACCTCACCTTCAAAATGACAAAAAAAGAAATCCGCGTGATGTGTAGCAAAAAGCAACCTACTGGGAATTGTAATAATAATAATTCGTAGTCAGTCGGACAAAATATACTGCGAGAACAAACAAACCTTTGTACAAATAGTGAAATGGCGGCTATTTGACGTGAGGTATTATCATTGTTTACATTCACCTAATTTCCTTATCGTAATTATCAAAATGTTTTGATTGTTTTTCAGGTATCTCTCGATCTGGGTATACCTCAGAGAACTTCGAACTGAACCCTAATCATCTATGTGGACAGATTCTACTCGTTTTGCTGTTCATGTCCAGAGATATCTCGCTTTGTTTTTCTAAGTACCTCTCAGTTATTGCTTACTCTGTTTTCATTGTCTGAAGCTACTATCCAGCCTAGAGATTGATCTCACAATTACTATGCCGATAAATTCAGGGAAAGAGGAAGTAGAGAAGAGAAAAGAAAGGGGGAATAGAGAAGTGAAATGAAAGTAGAGAATGAAGGAAAAGAGGACGTAGTGAAGGGAAGAGAAAGAGGAAGTAAAGAAGTGAAGCGGGGAAAGAAAGTAGAGAAGGGAAAGAGGAAGTAGAGAAGTGAAGGGAAACAGGAAGTATAGAATGAAAGAGAAAATGGGAGAGAAAGGAACACAAGATGAAAAGAGAGAAAATAGAGATGTAGAAATTCTGAGTCATTAAAAAAATGGCATCGTAGTTTCTCAGAAGGTCAGACCAAATTCGGATGACGCAAACTCTCGAAGAGACTGGTTAATTTAAATCACTGTAAAGAATAGAAGTTTCTACACGTCTTCGGGCAATTACAAACACACATTTTTTATCTGAAAGAATTTATTTATTTTGTATATTAAAAAAAACGGTGAGAATACAGATTAAAATCGTCTCCGGTTTACATTTACAAAGAATCTGCATAGCAAAACCCGACTTCATGAATTTAAGCAAAGTCTTAGATTGATCGTTAAAGTCACATAACTTCATTGTTGAAATTTTTCCTTTTAACCGCAAGTTCTATGCTAATAATTTTTTCTCTCGCACTTCTCGTTTGTGGAAATTTCTCCCAGCTTCTTACTTTCTTGTCTGCTACTATCTTCAAAAATTTGAATTGTAATCTCTCCTTGAAACCTGTTCTTTTATTGTCCTCTTTGTTTCTTTCATTCTCAATACCCCCCTTGCATCTCCTTCTGATTTTTATCGCTTTACTTGAAGTAAAATGATTAAGCAAGAGAAAAGATAAGAAACAATCAGAATCTTAACAAATTTATCTTTCTATCCTTATTTACTAACCTTAATTTAGTCTGGCACAAGGTCACACTTGTGGCGGGGTGGGGGGGACACTCAATGAAGGTGAAATTCATGAGAGTAATAATAGAGTGTCGGATTAGATTGCTTACTATTGCTGCAAAGTGAGAGGCCCAATTCAGTATGAATGGGTAGATACTGAATAGTCTAAGATGTTGAGTCAGAGTTGTGGAAACTGACCGGCCGACAACTTTTCAGCATCTCCTCGTATATACCTCCACATACATGTTTGTGTTTATGTGTATATGGAGATGGTCCGAAAGTTCCCTTACAAGAATGTAAAACAAAATCACTCTTTTTTTTGTTCGTGTTTACAATTACCTTGCTTAACTTCGTGTGGCACATTACAGTGAGACACTCAGTAAGGATCGAAATCACTACGCTTGCTTTAGTAGGTTACTTATCATTGTTCTGCGTCAGGTGCTTTAGATTTCATGTCTTTGAATCTATCATGGATATCAAGAAATGTTTTTCTGCATCAATTTTGATTTAATGAAAATTAATTTGGTTGGTTGAGTTTGTTTAGCGGCATATCAATGTCCATGGATTATTTAATGCCGAAATCTAAATATTTTTAAGACAATTTAATAACTTTACTTAAATATATTTTGAACGCAATTGTATGCCTTCAACTTACAGATAAAATGTATTGTTGGTAATTCTACTATAAAATGTATTGTTGATCATATTGCTTTAAAATTGTATTGCTGGTCATTTGACTATAAATATATATTGTTGGTACATTTTTAAAAAATAGATATGCAATTTCTTTACATAAAAATGTATATTTTATAGTGTTTTATTTTTGTTTGGGGGAGTTCACTATGTGCCCATAGCTGGGACCCTAACAGGTGCTACCACCCAGAGTGATGGAGGGCCTGCGAACAACAGCAATTAAGAGGTGGTTCCATTTTCCTCAAAGTCTTCCGATCAGAGATCTTGCTGTCCGGTGTAGTTTATCGTCATATCCAGGACTTATTGAAAATTAAAGTCCAATTTTTTGCTGTCGACCAACATTTTCTTCAAATATTTTGCAATGGAGAAGAAGAGTATGAATTTTCTAATAGAGCTTTGAAAAACTGGAGGATTGAAAGAAAGTCTCTCGTTATATTTGAAATTGACAGATATCGAAAACCTACGATTCATTGTACTTTGTTAAAAATCGATTTCGCCCCAACAAGACAGTAAAACCACTGAGACACAAGCGGTTACAGTAGATAGCAATTGACATTGCATTTAATTTTTTTTTAAATTAAAGTTAGCTGGAAAATATGGAGCCGGAAGGGTGTTCCACAAGCGAGAAGTGCGAGAAAAGAAACTGTTAGCATAGAATTTACGGTTACATCTTAGATAGTTCAATTGTAGACTGATGAGACCTCGTCGCCAGTCTACTACTGCACTTAAAATCAAAGAGTCTGGTTACCATAGCGAGGCGTTCATCGGAACAATTACCATGAAAGTATTTATAGAAAAGGCACAGGGAGGCGAATTTACAGCGCTGGGAGAGAGACTGAAGCCGAGTCGCCAGAACAGGGCCAATAATATTGCTGATTTTTGTTTGGATTTTATAAGGGGCCTCAAGGTAAATAGCAGGAGCACCGGATCAAATATGGCAGCAATAGATAAAATTGTCTCACACGACACAGTGAACCAACTTAGCAGCTGACCTAGCAATGGATTCAATATCGTCTTTCCACTTCATGTCAGCTGAGAATATTAGCCCGAGAAGGTGTACTGTGATGGTTGGGTCAGAGAGCAATTAAGTTTTGGAGGTGGCGTATTATCAACAAAAATTGCAAAGTCGGCATTAGTCTCGATAAGCTTAGCCCCGTTTGGTAAAAGCTCATTAACTATTGGGAAATCGTCGAGTAGTAATGATTTCAAAGACGAGTTAATAATCTACTAGTGACATTACAGTGCCTACCGGGATTATTTTTAAAACATTTACTATTTTAGATGCATTTGCCAAATCTTTTTGGCTACTGCCGGTTAGGTAAATTTAGTTTCATTGAACTCATTGAACTTATGATCGTCAGTAGAGATATTTGTATTATTTTTGCTACCACCTGGAATTGTACGCAATTCTACAAGTGTTGACAAGAATTCTACAAGTGTTGACAAGAATTCTACAAGTGTTGACAAGAATTCTACAAGTGTTGACAAGAATTCTACAAGTGTTGACAAGAATTAACTCATGACTTTCATCTTCTCTCACACTCTGCTTCTGTCTTCTCATTCTGACTTTTACAATTTTCATTGTCTGTCCATATTCTTTCTAAATGTTATGCAAACATAGATTAGGAAGAGGAAATGCACAAATATTTTCGACGGAATCCTATTTTTATCTTTCTTTTGCAATTTTATGTCTTGCCATTGCAACCTGCCTTTGATCATCGTCACTTGATACCCAGACAGAAAGTTTATCGTTCGTTCATTTCCGCCTCTTTCTTTTTTTTCTCACTCCTCCTCACTCACTCACTCACTCACTCACTCACTCACTCACTCACTCACTCACTCACTTTATCTATCTATCTATCTATCTATCTATCTATCTATCTATCTATCTATCTATCTAACCCTACCTTTCACCTGGTTTTCTTTACTTTTTAACTCTATTTATTACCTCTCTTATTTTTTCTCCTTCACGCTCTTCATTTCTCCATTTTCTTCTCTGCATTTTTCCCGTTCCTTATCATTTAATATTATGTAAATTTCTCGGCTAGAAAGTGTAACTGTTTCCGTTTACGAAGAGCCATGCATTGAGCAGATACTACACTCTGATCCTCGGTATAAAACCCTAATGGTTCTATATACAAACAAGCAGAATCTGGGATATCTTGATTAGTCTCCTTATCATTGTTGTGATTTTTCACATAATTCTGTGAATTTGTTCTTATGAAGCGATTCATCATTATCTTTTTTTTCCAGACAAATGTCTGTCGCACTGAAGACGCTACAATCATTTACCAATCAAATGAAACACAAAAGTTGATGTGGGAACTTCAAAAATTCATTAGATTTTGGAAACGGATAATAAATGATCGAAAACGCGTCCATACAGACGCACACATGCGAGCATATAAAAAAAGCGAAACGCACGCACAAAGAAACATAGACAGTGACGCTGAGAGGGACACACAGACAAACGCACGCACACACAATCACACACACACACACACACACACACACACACACACACACACACACACACACACACACACACACACACACACACACACTTCTTTAAGGCAAGACTTTCTCCAGTCATTTATGTAAAGCATTTGTGTCACATTAAGCGAAAAAAAATGACGTGAAATGCAATCAGTAAAATATTTTATTAATCTTTTTGTTTTTGTTGAAAACTGTTGTTTTCTTTTGAACTGACAAAAATTTAGATACTTATTGAAATGAATATTTTACTTATATTATATCAGACAAAGTATATCAGACAAAGTGTCCAATTTTGTTAATTTAACACCAAATTGAACATAATACTGACAAAATTCAGCCAAGTCTTACATTTGACAATATGAAGTTTGTGTATAGCTGTGTGTGTGTGTGTGTGTGTGTGGCTTGGTGTATGTGTGTGTGTGGCTGGGTATGTGTGTGGGGGTGTGATAGATAGATAGATAGATAGATAGATAGATAGATAGATAGATAGATCTGCATTTGTATCCTCGTATATTGGATACAGTTATATGACTATATTTGCAAATGGAAAAACGTTGCTCTACACACATACTTCATTCTATACACATGGTAACATAGAACATTAAACGTTAACTTTTCTGCCATTACACTGTCGTGTCATTTCTATTTGTCGGTTTGGGAGTGACGCTATCATTTTGCCCGCCGATTGTAATCTTCGCGAAACTTCGTGAGTATAAGCAGATAAGTAAACTTTTAATTTTATTTGTTACTAGTAATACTTAACCTGTTGATATTAAGTATTATTATTACAGATTATTTGCGTTAAAGACGTTATTTTCCAGAAATACTAGGGTCGACCTTCGTTTAGCGAAAAAACAATCTGTTTAATATATAAACATACATGTGAACAAAAATTTAATCCCACGGAATTTATATATTGTTTTAAAAAAGACAGACTACATTCCTGTATTTTTTTTCAACGAATATCTTTGAAGAAGTCTTGGACAAAAAAAGGTTCCTTTTAAAGAACGCGCTCCGTCATTTTTAAAACAATGTGTGTATGTGTGTGTGTGTATTTCTAAAGAGTTAATGAAGTTTTGTTCTAATCCGAGATATTTTTATTACTAAAATCGTTATATTTCATTAAAACGTCAGTTTTTTTAGACAATGTTTATTTGCCTACCGACCTGAGCATTCGAGATAACTTAATAAAGTAAATGTGTCCTTGGGCAGGATTAGAACCCGCATCCCACTTTAGATGAAGTACTACCGTCTGATTCGGTTATTGAGAGCTTCAAAGTCAGGCACAATCCATCAAAGACAAAGATCGAAATAAGACATAGGAAGTGGACAAGACCATCACAAGCGTATGTAGATGTACATTTTGGCATTAATCTGAAGATATGCATGTCTTTCGATAAAGAAAAAAAAAGACATTGAAACAAGTATCGATCCATTTTCTAATATCAATGCCTTCAGCTCGTGAATCAATTTTAATTGAAAGGGATTACACAGCATCGCCATCCTTTTCTTTCCTTGGCAAATCATTTGATAATTATAGGGGCTTTTTGGAAGATTGGGAATTTTCTTTAATTTTCATAAATCTTTTATGATTTTTTTTACTTTATCTCGTTAATATCTTTTATTATTTTATCACGTCTTTTTTTCTTGATTATAACAACTTTCCAGGTCGAATACTCTTCGACCTTAAAAGTAAGTGACGTAAAATAAGAATAAAAATATATATCCCAACAAGGCTTAAACGTGCATCACAGGCGCTCTTCATTCATGAAGAACCTCTTAAACAATTCGGTTATCGAATCTTATGACTATGTAACGTCTGATAAGAATACGAAACTGAATATTTCATACGTAAAGTTAACTTTTGAACGCCGCCAAATTAATGTAGTTGAGAGTATGCGGTTTCATAGACTTCGAAAATTCGATCTTCTTGTGAAAATGCGTGGGACTCTACCTTCCACCTCACTGTACGGGCTTTTATATAACTTACTACTAGTATTTATTTGACCTCTCCCCCCACTGAGTCAGGTTGTGACGTGGGGACCCAAGTGCCTTCACTCGGGTCACTGGTGTCTTGGCTGGTCATAGCTGTTCCAAGCTGGTCAGAGCCGGTCCAAGCTAGTCATAGCCGTGATACTACCAAAGCAGGTAGGTATCAATGTGTACAAACTACTCGAGAGAGCAATTTACATATATAACTTACTATTATCCGGTTGTCTTGTATGTGTCTATTCCAAGTTCAGCTGGGTTTACTTCTTGTTTTATGAATTTGGGCAGTCAGGTTCGACACTTGGTGGCTATAAGGCTACCTTCTAGGTGAAACCTCCGATGCCCCTAACTATTTTGATGTTTTGGTGTGACGCAGAGTACAAAGTTTACTTTGGTGTCACTCAGGGTGAGCTCAGTCCATATTACTTTATGGTGGGCCTTATAGGCTTACCATTCACCCATGCATTGAATAGTCATATCTGTCACCTCTGGTTGATGTTTCTGCTATTATTTAAAATTTTTTTATATAATCCCCAAAAGAAATCTGTAATGTTATCGGTCCTGACCTGGTATCTCGGCTTCAGTCACTTTCCCATCGCCGTAACGAACTCTCCTTGTGCCTGTTTTGTAAATATTTTCATGATAATTGTGCTAATTATTCTTGCACTTTACGAATTTAAGTGCAATACATGATTGGCAGCTAGTTCTTATCATTTTACAGTTGGAATTGTTAGATGTCTATGTTAATAGTTTCTTCTCTCGCACCTCTTGCTTGTGGATTTCTCTTCCGGTCTTTTGCTTTCACTCAACTTTGATCTCCAAAAATTGAAATGCTATGTCAATCGTCATCTTCAGTCTCCTTTAACCCTGTTCTTTTATTGTCCTCTCTTTTTATCACTGATTTCTTTCTCAGATTTTTCACACTCAGTAACCCCTTGCATTTTAGTGCCTGTATCGCTTGTTTGGAATGAAATGATTAAAAGATACATTGGGTTTCACCATAGATCAACTTCTCTTGGAACAAAAGTTCTTGATTTATATTAATTTCGATTCAAACTGGCGGTGTTTGACATGTTACAACAAGATAAGACATCAATTCATATGATGCTAGTCTAAATCTCCACAATGTATTTTTTTATTACTTAATAAATCTCCCTAATTACTTTGAATCAGGGGCTCAAGTGGGTGAAGATTGTTTAGTCTGTCATTCCAAAAGCCACGTTTATGAAGATTTTAATGAAACAGTTTATTATTGTAGAAGCCCACATCACTGACATTATTTTTTGAAAAAATAAACCTTGAAAAAATGATCGTGGATCTTTATAGTCACATCGCACCATACTTGCAAGTCTCTGTTTAGCGAGAACACAATTTCATTCATTTATCCTGCATAACTCCGAAATAAATTACGATTTACTAAAAGAGAGTAAATAAATAATTGCCAAAATGGCCGCTGATTCTGCAGTCAAAACTAGACAATTTACTATTCGCAATTTGCCTAAATTTCTCACTAACCTGGCTCTGGAAATGCTGACTCGTAGATAAAATCTGATGAACTTTGTCCTTTTATTTTTTATATTGCTTGTCACTTATCAATATATATATATATATATATATATATATATATATATATATATATATATATATATATATATATATATCGAAAAGATTTCCAACAACGTCACCATTTGTACAACGCAACATGGTTGTTTTGAAATTATTCACTTATTTGCTGAAATAAATTGCTGTAGTCTTTCGATGTTGTCACAGGAATTTAATGGAATTAAAATCGATTATTTGACTAACAGGACCGCATCAAAGAGAATATTCACCCCAGCCGCTTACTAGATATATGAGGAGTGCATCTTAGAAGCCAGTTTACATATGAAGCAGTGAAATAAGAGAAAGACAAAGTTCGCTTGTTATACTACAAATCGATGGTTCCATTTAATATGCATCAGTTTGTTTGAATATAAATTCCATGATTTATATGTTTTCCGTTAGACCCAAAAAATAGAAATAAAATATAATTTCTGCGTTGGGCTTATTTCCACTTCGTCAATCCTTAAATTATTCACATTGTTGACAGTATTTACATGATACCACCAAGAGATCTTTCGCGGGGTTCAATTTTTAACTATAAATTAGTATTTAAATTAAAGTGTCGAATATTTCTTAACCTTTAATGAATTAAATTTTTGTAATTTTCATAAATGTTACGGTTTGTGGGTAAGATCTACAGAATTTAAAGAACAAACATTTTATAAGACTAACGTACCCTATAAAATATATTTTGCTTAATGGAGAAGTATTTATTATCAATGACCCTGGTTAAGAAGTATCTCCCTTATTTATTTTATTTTTCTTAAATGAGCCACACACACACACATTCACACACACGCACACACACACATATATATATATATATGTATGTATGTATTAATTAATTCACCCCAAGCCAGTCGATAATGCCACTATGACGCAATGGGCTACTGCTACTAGGAGGAAAAGAGAATGAGAAGACTTTACAAGGAACCGGAAGAAGGAATAAACTTCTACTCCTGTACAAAAGACCAAAGAGAGGAATATGAACAAAACCATAGGGAAACCTATCTACCTCTATTAAATAGTCGAAGGATTTCTGAAAAGTTCTTATTCTTCATCCTGGGGTCGTCTTTTCTCGCTCCCGAAATTCGGATATTTAGCCACTGAAATGTTGATTTACAGAATGGAACAGAGATAGATAGATAGATAGATAGATAGATAGATAGAGAGTGAGTGAGTGAGTGAGTGAGTGAGTGAGTGAGTGAATATGTGTGTGTGCGCGCGCGTACGTTTAAATATATGTGTATGTGTGTGAGAGAGAGAGAGAGAGAGACAGACAGACAGACAGACATGTGCGTCGGTGCTGAAACGATCTCCAAGAAGTTCTTAAAATATGTTTAGTTATTTAGATTTTGGAAAGTAAGTTAATCTGAAAACTTTTCAACCCGCCCTTTTATATATTTGTACAAAGTTTTATCTGCCGATCCAATGTGATATCGGAACGTTGCCAGACAAAACCTAAGTACACTATTAGTCTTTCTTCTAAATACTCTTGCAAAAGGTATGACTCGACCTCTCCTCAATAGCAGGGAAAACTGGGTTCTCTAGCCTTGGTTGGTAATCAGTCTAGGAAGAGACAACTCTGTATTCAAAACCGGTTGAACGTACAGCTGGCAACTTCACTCCGTAGAAATGTAACAGCTACAGAAAGCATAGCAGTAAAACTTGGTGCAGTGAGGGTGTGACCCTATACTCGACAGGGGAATCTAAAAAGGTGGCATGACTTTAGTCAATAATATATTATAGATTATCATAATGTATCTGATTGTTTCAATTTGGCTACTGCCTATTTAGAAATATAGTCCTCCTTTTTAACCTTTGTTGACAAAGAGTCTAGGAGAGGTACAACTCTGAATTCAAAACCTGAAGAGGGGCGTTTGGAAACCTAGTTTCACACTAAGTGTATAAGGTTCATCGGAAAATGTGGTTGCTTTTAGTTTTTCACAACCTTCTCTACTATAATCAAATCATATATGCGCGTAGTCTGGCTGCTTGAAACTGAGTTGCATGATCCTCATACGCTGAAGTGTGTTTTGAACAATAAAAAATATTAAAAAACTGAAATAATAAAAAAGTTTTTATTATTTCAGTTAGATACCTCGATTAGTTTCAGCCAACATGGCCATCATCAGGAGAAAAAAATCTGCTTGTTAGTAGCAGTGAACTACAGAAATGAATGACTTGATGGAGAAAATGAACTTTATCTGTAGTTTTCATTTGTTTTTATTTTTATTTTTTATCATGAATTTTGGTCAATCTTTGTGTTAGTCAAACAGTCTATTTTAAGTTGTTATTTAAGATAAGGGCTGAACGGATTCATGCTGCTCTGAATTCCCTTTGACATTTTGACAGTTTTATTGGTTCCTGGAAAGGGGATGTGTCTCTCTGTTGAGTGAGTATGATGGGTGTGTGTTATCATTTGGCTCATTAGGGAGTGAGTGAGTATGATGTGTATAAGTGTGTATATTAGTATGGATGTGAGTATAAGTGTGAGGCCTCAACATCTCCGCAAGTATGTCTTGTATGGGTGAGAAATGTGGGAGGGTCCTGATTTGTGGGGTTATATATTAATTCTATCTATGTTGTTAAATTTGTGATTAAGTCCGTCTGGATGAAGCGTTCACAGACGTCGAAAGGGTGCTATGCGTAAATTGTCGCCATTTTTATTTTTAATTTTGCGCATGCGCCTTGTTTGTTTTTAATTTTGTCGACTGCACAGTAGGGTCAGATTAGAGGATTCGGAAAGAGTTGGATGAGACTAATGGCGATGACGAAGGTGTTTGGGGTGATCACTAGCGATGGCAATGCTATGCCTCCATTCACCTTCCCACAGGACCACAGATTCGACACGGAAGCCTACATCAAGTGCCTTGAGGAAGTAGTGCTGTCTTGGGTCAAGAGAATGGCTGCTGGAAGACCCTATGCACTATGCTACACAAGCAGGAGAGCCCAGTCATGGATGTCAGACAATTTCTGTGACCACATCATCACTTACATCTGGCCACCTAACTCCCCAGACTGCAAGCCACCATGATTAATAATTGTGGGGTGCAGTTGAGCGGGTAACCAACAAAACTTTTTGTAACACAAAACATGAACTGAAGGCAAGGATGATGGCAACTTTCACCAACTTAAAGGAGACCGTCCAAAAGAGTTGCAGGAGATTCCAAAGTCATCTGGAGACTGTGGTTGAAGCCAATGGCTATTTTATTGAATAAATTTACTCTTTAGTATTTCAGGATATTTTCGTGTGATTTTGGTAAACATATCTGTTAAAATGAGATGTCAATGTTATTTTAATTTTGCGTAATTTAGACATGATTTATCCATCGCATCTTATACACACACACACACACACACACAACACACACACACACACACACACATATATATATATATATATATATATATATATATATATATATATATATATATATACACTGTACTTTTTAATTGTGTTACTGGTCGATATTCTTTATTTGGAAAGAGAGACGTGTCACAACCGACGGAGACGCTCTTTTTTGTTTGTTGGCCCCTTTAGGGATAGACGACATGATTGACAACCGACTAATTTCTTTGACCGCATCTCTTCTATCAGTAGCCACTTTCCTATGAAGAAGTTATTGAAAGAAGTGATGAAATCTATTCCAGAAAAAATACTTTCTTTGTTGATTGCAAACTAAATCTGTCTTTTGTAACAGAAGCAATTGCTTTATTGGTTCTTGGCTATCACTTTCTTCTTCACGTTCTATTGACTCTAGAAAAAATTTACTGAAGACTTCAGTCTCTTGCTTTATTTATATTGCTTATATTTTGCCAATCTCGATTATAAATCTCGTAACTTTCACAGTATTTCCCTCATATGTTTCAAGTTTGGAGACGTCGACTATTATTTCCTGCTGGGGATTTTATTTTAACTTGGCTTATATCTGATCATTGTATTCAAGCAGGTAGTAGTTTCTAATATATTGTCGTTGTTGTATCATAAAATATCCACAAGTCAAAATGTGTTCAATCCCATATCGTGTAGAGATAGACCAATATGCAAATTATTAAGATTTTTGTGTGAACAGATGTTATTTACTCATCTCCCCACGCTGGACACAAGATGTGGCACAAGACGTGGCACAAGATGTGCAGCTGCTTTAGGCTAATACAAAAATTTCCCAGTCCTCGCGATCACTGTCACCCTGGCATCGATAATCCGCCTCTTTTTTTTTTTAACAGGGGTGGGTGGGGGGTCGAATCATTAATTCTAATTATTATCTTTATGTTAATATTTAATTTTGAATAAACAATCCATTTTTTTACGTAACTTTTGGAGTCATTCATATTTAGCGAAATACTTTAGTTAATAATATGAATTTGTTCAAATAATTAATTTATTTAAGTAAGTACACCAATTATTTATAACATTTTATGTATTTTTATGAATATTTCTTGATGATTTCAGGTACATTTATTGCTAAAAATATATATATATATATATATATATATATATATACACACACACACACACACACACACACACACACATATATATATATATGGTTATACTGCTAATATATAAAATCAGCCCACCCGAAAATAGTTGGGTGCAACTGAGACGCATCCTCAAATGGGGGATTAGCAATTTGAAGGGGAATGGACATGAAAAGGACCGTTTTTGTGTTCTCAATCTTGTTTTAGCCTCACGCTCAGCAGCAGTTGAAGAGGCGTTTCTCCTCAGCTATTGAGTCCTTTGATCAGCAGTTTCAGTTTCACGCGCAGCAGCTTTTGAAGAGTCGCCTGCCCAATAAACTCTAGGATAACGCAATCGACCCATAATGCGACATTGACATATATAAACAGTGGAGCCAAAACACAACACATATGCCGTGAAGATTGTGTTGATGCAAGAAACGGACTATCGCCGTTTGGTGTTGATCTCAGTGTCCACTTTTATATATATGATGTATGTTTAAATGTTAAAGAATGAAGCCAAATTACAAATACACACACACACACACACACACACGACATACGCAACACATACATACAATACAACATACTCAACACACACATAAACACGCACCTCACTATATACCCACAATTCAGCAGAACGTTCACATACGCACATCACTAACAAGAAGCATGAGACAAAACCGCTCACACATCTGTTCTATAAACTCCAATGTAATATTTGCATTTTAATATGCTTTTTCGTGCCAGACTTTCACTGGTGTGTGTAAATCTTCTTAATGTCTTTACCTCATCAGTACATTAACGTTAATATCGCCCGTTGTCACGATTTCACTAATAACTAACGATATGGCACGATTTTTTTTTTTACAGGAGAAACATCAGCACAGAAAAGTTGCTGTCTACAAATCCCTTATTCTTTTGGCTGAATTGTGTCGTTGCAGTAAAAATCTTTGCTAGACAAACGACAAAAAGCACACGATACAAATTACATATGATGCGGTTTTATACAAGTTATAAAAGGCTATTTTATATAAGGATTCTCTTTTTATTTCTGTTTATAGAAAAAATAATTTTAGTCAAATGACTCATGAATACAGAATCAGTTTCCATTTACAATTGTCTTTCTCGATCAATAACAATCACGGAAATAAAAAAAATCATCATTATTTTTGCAATCTGTCAGAAACTTGTAAAATATTTAGTATGACCAGAATAGTCAATAAAGTTTATTAAAACAGCCACAGACGACACTGAAAATTTAAAAAAGGCAAATAATTGACTTTTACACTTCTGATTTATGTTGTCTAAATAGGTACCCAAAAAACGAGGTGTCACTTTAAAGAATATTCTATCTATCTATCTATCTATCTATCTATCGTGATGGTTTTTTTGTAATGCATATACCTACTGTGTATTCCTATAAAAGACCAAAAATATGTAAAATATGCTGAAATATATGTATTCATTTATGTATACTCGCACACACACACGCACTCGCACACACACATGCACATATAGTTTAGTTTAGATACTAACTATAATGTAATTTGTATTTACACACAAATATATATATATTAAAAATAAAATAATGTTACAAATATACCCGAAATCATTTCTTATAAAACACAAAACGCGAAAAGTTACAGTGCATTATAATAAAAGCAAAAACCTGTTACGTCCTGACAAGCTAAAATGCAGGATCTTGAACGCTGATTTCTAAAGACAGATTCACATCTTTAGAAAGATGAATGCAACAAACTCATTCTTTTCTAAGTTCCTAATATACAACTAGGCTGGTAAACACACACACACACACACACACACACACACACACACAAACAAATCTCTCCTATGACCAACCCCTTTTTCTTTTTGTCCAAAAAAATCTAGTCAAACTGAAAAGAATTTCACATTCATGACAGAAAAGAAAAAAAGATGAAAAATATTCCATTTTCAATTCTATCAATCCAAACAAATAGTGCGCTTTGCGCTTTGATTTCGTAAATCCGACTTGATTCATGTCGAATATTTATCTGAGCTGTACTTCTTATTGGCCTGATTGTGGTAAAAGGCAATTCCTTACCTACATAGACATATAATCTTTGTCTATTTCTTAGTGACCGACTGGACATGAGCGCCTTTATCCTCTGCTTTGGATGCTAAGAATGCGCCTTTCATTTGATGTTTTCTCTTCAACCTCAGCTTTCAAAAGTTGCTACTTTGGAAGGAAATAATTCCAAAAATAAAATGCAAGACATTTCCGTTATTATTTGGATTCTTTGTATGACTGTACATGTTTGCATCTACTATTTTTTAGAGAAATACACGTACAGGTGCAAGTTATTGAGTGCATAGTTACATAGCAATATATATGTACATTCCAATATACGTATGTATATTCAATTTGTACGTATATATGGGAATATAGACGTACATTTCAATTTTCGACCAATAACTTCACATGTACTTCTGTACTCATGTTTCTAAGTGCACCACATCATATATATATATATATATATATATATATATATATATATATATATATATATATATTTATATAAATATATATATGTACCTCTAAAGAATCGCTAAAAGATGAGCATACATGATAAAAAAATGATCAAAAAAATTAATAAAAACAATGTTTTATCGTCAAAATCTTTATGTTATTATTAAGAGAAAAGACCAAAGCATTTTTTTATTATTGAATCATATCTTTTGTTCCTTTTTAGAACGTTCAACATTTTGTTTACTTGCGTCAGCGGGGTACCATAAGTTAGTATATAGGGTATCTAAAATTAGTATAGGAAATTTTAGCGTCTTTTTAGCGGTTAAAAAAAAAACACATTCATTTAGAAATTTTTACAAAATCAAATAACTGTCGGCTTATAATAAAACTTCCAGGACTGTATGAATTTATTTTTAAAAAGTTTCTCTTTTAGAAATCTTGAAAAAAAATTTCACATTTTTTTTATACTTGTTTAATTTTATGAAATCTCGAGAAATTCATTTTTGTACCGCTTAATGTTTATATCAGTTCTAAGCAGAACTTTGAGAATTAAAATCATCATTTTATTTAAAATAGGATCCCCAGTTACCGAAAATCTGGTCTGAATTGTAAAATAAAAAAATGCAATAAAACTAAGACAGAAAATATTAATAGAAAATATTTTAATTGTTGAAAATAAAATTATGAATTAGATACATTTTGGACACTATTAAGAAAAAATATTTCAATGAGTAATGAAGTTTTACAAGATTTGTTTTCATTTTTTAAAAATTTTATTTAGAATAATTTATAAAGTTTTAAATTAATTTATACAATATAGGTGATATTGTTGTTAAGTAAAATATATATATATTAATCATAAATGGAAAATCTTGCTACAATTCATCGACCACCAGTATTTTAAAAAGAATTTTGAATTTATTTTTGTGTGCATAAACGTGCCGATTTTTGCAAATACGGACGTCTATAGACGATAAGAGCGGTAACTATAGTAAATTTAAAGCCAAAATACCTAAACTTCAATAAACATTAGATTACGGAGAATATTTTCTTAAATTTTAGAGCATGAGTGAAATGGGATGAAAAGGGAGATTCGAATTCTGGGCGTGCAGTCAACCAATCTAGAAGATTGCAGAATGTCATTATGGACCCAAATTTCGAAATTCAAGAATATTGTCAAATCGATACTAAAAAGAATTGAGACGCTTCTAAAGGCAACATGGCATCCAGCCTGATAGTCAAGTTGTAGAAGAGTCTACCTAATCAAGTGACCGGTGAGTTTCTATATTGATTAACATATGATATACATATCTACGGGGCAGAGTGTTCATCATGCTCATAGAAATCGAATTGCATGCGGACTATTATTTTCAGACCTCAATGCGATCTTCAGTCCAATATATTTTTATAGAGAGAGCGCGATGAATAAGTTGTCATCTAAATTACGCAAAAATGAAAATAACATGGAATTTTAACAGATATGTTTACCAACATTACACAAAAATATCTTGAAATACTAAAGAGTAAATTTGTTCAATAAAATCGCCATTGGCTTCAACCAAGGCCTCCAGACGACTTTGGGATCTCCTGCATCTCTTCTGGGCGGTCGATTTGTTTAAGTTGGTCAATGCTGCCATAATCTTTGCCTTCAGTTCATCTTTGGTGTTACAAGGAGTTTTGTTGGTCTCTTGCTCAACTGCACCCCACATATAATAATCAATGGGGTTTAAGTCTGTGGAGTTAGTTGGGCAGATATAAATTGTGATGCGATTGCAGAAATTGTTTGACAGACATGACCGGGTTCTCCAGTTTGTGTGCCGAGTCCATTTGCCAGTTATAGGGTCTTTCAGCGGCCACCCTCGTGACCCAGTGAAGCACTACCTCTTGAAACACTTGATGAATACCTCAGTGTTTGAGTCTGTGGCTATCAGCAACAAATTCGGGAGTTCTTTTAATATCAGAACGACCAGAGTGTGTTTTCCGAACAGTCGTACCTTCGTAATCACCATCAGGCTCATCCAGCTCTTTCCGAATCTTCAGCGCTGTCCTTAGACTGACACCCAAGCAGACTGAAATGTTCGTATTGGAGTTTCCAGCATGCCATTTCCAAATTTCAGGCGAAATAAATTGCATCATGGTAGTCTTTTTGTCATAGATGGTGCTCAACCGACCCTAATATACTGTACCGTCGACAAAATAAAAAAAAACAAAAAAATTACGCGCCTGCACGAAATTAATAATATAAAATAGCGACAAGTTACCCATCGCCCATATATATATATATATATATATATATATATATATATATAACATCAATCACCTAAGTCACAAAATTTTACTATATTATATATAATATTTACTATTAATATAAGTAAGATTTTGTCACTTAGTTGATTGATGTTTATATATATATATATATATATATATATATATATAAAGATTAATGGTCACGGTTGAATTGAACCGGGGAACAGTATTATTAAAAAGTTCTCAATACACGTGTGAAAAACATTAAGATAAAACATAACAAGTAGATCTTTGAACTTTAAAATTTAGATCAGTTGATTTCGCTACTTTGGTTTCAATCTTTACGCTATCGTCAGGCAACTTTTATCAATTAACCTCGCCTGAAAATACGTTTAAATTGAAATCAAGCGAACTCAACTGATATTTTTTAATATATACAGATGTAGATACAGACACACGCATATATATATATATATATATATATATATATATATATATATATATATATATATATATATATATATATATATATAATAAACTATCGCTCTTTTTTTAGTCAATTCACGTTTTGTCACAAATTATTAATTTTTCATGAAGCACAATTATTTTTTCTGTCTTGGGCCAATCCTCGTAGGGTAATCTTTTGTCGAGTTGGGTGTATGATTCTCATTGGATGATCCATATTTATGTTCCTGTATGAAAACGGAAACTAAACGCCATAAGCAACTAATGCACTGTTTTTGTCACTTTACTGGTCAGTGTATTTCTTTTCCCAAATTTCTGAATGGCTGTCACACAAATGCAGTAAAAGAAAGGCTGACTGGAAATGCTAGGTAACCCTAAAATAGACGAAGAAATAATTAGAAAGTTATATTTAAATTATGAAAATTCATATCCATTTTTGTTAATATGTAACAAGCAAACTTTTAAAACATTTTAATAGGCATCGAAAAAGCTTGTCTGTCCTAATTCCGTGAGACCTTTCTGATTTAAATTTTCGGCTTTGAACAAAGTAATCGATAATAAATTCATCACAAGAGCAATCACCTTAGATATATTCAAACCTCTTTGACAAGATGTGATATATAATATCGGGGGTTACTACGCAAATTCTCCAGTTAATGAATCTCTGGAAGAGTTTTCTCAATTATCAAATCCTTCTTATCAGGTAGGTTGATGATGGTCGTCGTTAATGGCTTGTCCAGTGGAGCCCATGAGGTCAATGTAGGTGTACCCCAAGTCTCTCTCTCCTTGTTCTTATCCTATTTTTGCTTTATATTAACAATCTGTCTAAAAACAGTCATTAATAAATATATATGTAGAGGACACCAGAGTTTATTAGAGCACCAACATCTGGAAGATCATATGTGGGCTGGAACTGTTCAATCCCCACACTTCACACAGCCTTCCCGGGAAATGTTGTTAGACTCTAACTGCTCTGTTGCTATTTCCATGACAAATATACAGACGATCTATATTCCTTGGTTCTACCAGTTCAGACTTTCATAGATCGGACTCCACCATGCCACGGAGACGGGTAGGAAACATTCTCATTTACTTCGTATTCCACTGGTAAGGAAGAAATGCCAGTCAGTCAGCTTCTTCCCAAGAACTGCGGAGAAGACTGCTGACAGGATGATTCCTTGATCACAACTATCTTAACCTCTTCAAGTTTAGGGTCAACAGTTATCCTAAATATCGTCATAATCTGCACTTATTACTTCCCCCACTTACGCCTATACAACAAAATTATTCACTAACCCTCTAGCTTGAGTGACTTTTGGGCCTTGTGATGGATTAGCAATACTGTATAAAAAAAACTTTCATATTTGAAATTCGCTCCTCAGAGACAAGTGTTTGAACATTCGAACTGATGGTACAAAATGGGTATTTATCAATCTGGATGAAATTTAATTTCAAAATCATTTATTTAGTACATGTAGCTTCAGTTTTATAGACTTATTGTTTTAACAGTACTTCTGCTTCAAATGTTGAACTGCTTATCCGATCGAAGGCAACAGAAGAAGAAAGAAGAAGAAGAAGAAAGAAAGAAAGAAAGAAAGAAAGAAAGAAAGAAAGAAATTAGAATTTGGCTTCGTATTCAGATTTCAGTCAACTGGTGTTTAAGACAGCTTCAGTGAGAATCTATTAATGTGTAAGTCGGTTATCATTTCAAAGTTGACTGAACAAAAGGAAATCGTTTGGACAAAGTTTGAGTTGGTCAATATATGTAGACAGTCAGCAAGATAGACTAATCTTTGAACTTTCTGTATATTATCGGTCAGATAACAAAAAATCTGAGTCTTATTCAATGGCCTGTTAACAATGATAATTGTTTACTTAAGGTGTATTTCGAATAAAGACGAATTGATTTCGAAGTATGGAAATTATTGATGTAGACAAACAAAGTATTTGTCTCTTGAGTGAGTTTCAATTTTCAGTTAGCATCATTTTTTCTTAGTTTTCGAATTCGGATAAAAATCCAAATTATGAATTGCTGACGACAGGCAAACTCTGCAGCACAGCAAGGTGTTTCTAAAGTTACACTAGAAAATGTGTACACACACACGCTAATATATATATATATATATATATATATATATATATATATATATATATATATATATAATAAACACTACACTGACAACACTCAATCCTTGGTAATGACTGAGACAGTTGAAAGTACTTAATCATAGAACAAAAGGCTGAACATATATATATATATATATATATATATATATATATATATATATATATATATATATATATATATACAAATATAAATATAAAGTGAACATTGAAGTCAAGACTCAGAGGCGACAGGCTATTTCATGCTAGACGCAATCGTCAGGCCGCCTGAAGTTTGCGTCTAGCATTAGACAGACTGTCGACTTTAAGTGTTGACTTCAATGTTCACTTTTTTATTTATATTTACATACATCTCTGATATTGACCACTTTATCCCATAAATATTGCATACCTTAAAACCACATTTCTTCATATATATATATATATATATATATATATATATATATATATGTGTGTGTGTGTGTGTGTGTGTGTGTGTGTGTGTGTGTGTGTGTGTGTGTATTACTTAGTACATATACGCGTACCTACGTTTTTGGTGTCCGACTATAGTTTCCCCTGTTGGAGTTCCAGTTCGTCAGGCACGGGTTCTATTTGCCGTATATAATATATATATATATATATATATATATATATATATATATATATATGTGTGTGTGTGTGTGTGTGTGTGGCTTATATATAGATATATGTGTGTGATAAAATATAGTTTTAAGGTATGCTATAGTTATTGTTAGGTAATAAACTTAAAAGCAGTCATAATATAAGGTAGACTTTAATAAGAAATGAATATTTGAAAAACTCTATCCTTCCTTATCCTTTAGAAAAGCTTTTACTTTTTATCGATATTCTTTGGTTTCTAATATAAAAGTAAAGACAGACACCAAAATAAATATTAACTGCAAAAGAGAAAAATGTTTTCATTTTTTCAAAGTATTCTTTTGAATAATATTTCAAAACATTTTCAAAAGGGATTTTGATTTTAAATTCAGTTTTCTTTTCTTTGTTCAAAATGACAAATTTCAAATTTGGGCTATTTTAATATTATAACTTTATATTTTGTTTCCAAAATATTTACTATAAAACATTTTGTTACTAAATATTCTGTTGTTTTTAAAATATTTATTATAGAATATTAAAAACAGCGTTTTTAGCGATATTTAAAGATGGTCGGATTAACTATTCGATAGGATTATCAGGTTTCACTCACCGGGTTAGATTACTCAGGAAGAAATCAACAAAACACTCATTACTCACCATATATATATATATATATATATATATATATATATATATTACATAAAATGGATTGAGAAAAACGCAAACACAAATTGTATGAAACGTTTTGGGGTCGAATTGAGAGAAACAGGATTTGATTTCATATTACGATTTAGAAAGATTTCTTTCGTTTTAATTATGCTTTATTTATTTATTATCCAAGGATTAATGTTTCAATGTCTGCTTAATTTCAATTTTTGGTTTACTAAAGATGAAGAATAGGACAAAACAAAGTCAGGGTTTGAAACAAGAATAATTTTATAACTTTATTGGTGTATTAAAATATTCTTCAGATTGATTTAAAAACTTTATTCTATTCAAAGATATACATCACTATCATTGTCTATTTCACGTTCTCCTACTTAAATTTTATCTGCGAGAAACAATATAAAAAATAAAATAGAAAGAAGCAACAAAAAATGTCCCCCTCCCCATTATTCTCATCCTCAGCATTAAACCTTGGAAATACCATCTCTTTTGTAACTGTTCCTGTCATATTGATCGCGGTAGTTATCTATATGTATATATGTTCTAAAATTTAACATTGGAGAAAATTGGAAAATAATCCATATTCCTATAGCACGATCCTAAAGATACTGAGTACAATTCACACAGTTGGATTTAAATAACACTATAATTGATTATAATTGATTATATGATACGAAAATATTTTCTCTGTTGCTGGGACGCTAAACAAAGCCTCAAGAAATCACTTGAAATATTTATGAAATTCCCTTACTTTCGATTTTCGAGTAGAATAAATTGCACAAAATATTTCAATATAAAGTTTTACCAATGCAGATGAATTTGCGAATTGTGTATGGACGTCTCTCTAAGAAGTAACTCGTTCGTTTTTCTCTAGATTTTTTTCTTGAAAAATGTACGGAAAACTTAATGCATCATGAATAGTTTTCTTCATCGGCAGAAACAAGTTTCTTTGTATTTCACCCAAATTCGATCGAACTTCACAAATAGTGCGATTTCTAATTTCGATTTTTCCTTGTATCCTTGTGTCAAAATGTGCAGGAACCTATTCTTCTATTCCTATTTCTAAATTTCTATTCTTCTATTCTTAATTCTTAACTGATTATGGACGTCAAGGAAGGTTAAATTGCAGAGAGATGGAGAGTCGTTGTCATCTGATATTTTCTTGAGTGCACGCTTTATTCCAGATATTTTTACAGGATAAACTGTGGTTTTTAATGTATAATTACAATCAAGGTTTATTACTAGAATAATTGAATTAACCAATTATTTTTCTTAACGATTAATGATTTGCATTGAGGAGAAAAAGATAAAACAAATTTTCCAAACTGCCTATGGTGGGGGCGGCGGGAGAAGAAATAGAGAAAGCAAAAGTAAAACATTTGAGCGCATTAAAATAAGGTAATGTTTAATGAGCTAAATATTGTCGGTCATTACTACTGAGTAGTGAGTTGTCTCCACTTGGCGCTCCATGGCCTCATGTCAAACCAAAATATTTAGGCAAAAAAGTAGAAGGAAGGCGAAGTGAGGATGTTGTTTTTAGCGAGATATCCACCAAAATAAGATCTTTACCCACGAAGGAACTACACCTACTCCTGTGTCAAAACATAGGTAACTAATTTCTGGATTTGGTATAACAACAACAACATACTGAATTTAAAAATGACTAACCAAATTATAACCCCCAAAATATCGATCTCAAATGTCAGATTTTAACGTCATGTTTCGAAAAATGGGACTTTTGACTTAAATAAGTTATAGATCGAAACCTATAATTACCTTCAGATTTTTACAAGTCTATAATTAACGCTGTATTTTTTTTATAATATAGGATTATAGTGTGTACATTAATGGGTTAGTAGTTACCAATAGGACACATGTTCTAATGCTAGGGTCCAACTGAAAAAGAAATGAAGCAAAGAAGCAAAGCATCAATTTTCTATTGTCATTTTAAAAGAAATCTCATATAAAGACGATATTGGGAACGTATTGACGACATATGGGGCAGAATTGCCAAAGTTCGATACAAAAAGATTTGTGAAAGAAGGATTGAAGACGGCGAGGTTCATTGATCTTGAACTGATGGAAAGAACAGAAAGAAGAAAATATTTGGCAAGAACTCAAAAGAGAACAAGAGGTGAAAGTCAGAAAATAAAAGAATAGAAATCATTTAATTCTACAGGAAACCTAACATAAAACGAAAAATGGAAATAATACAATAAAGTAAACAATAAGAGAAGACAAAAATTTTGTTATCATTAAAGAATGAAGAAGAGAAAAAGAAATTATAAACTAAGAAATTTTATAAAATATATACCGACCAACAATATAGATGAATCGAATCATTCGTGTGTATGCAGTAGCCAAGTTCATTATCAAGAACGTTTTGGTTCGGGAAGAAAATACACAGGTGGACAAAGATGCAAAAGCTGGATGGGAAACAAGAGTGGAATAACAAATAAAATAACTACAAGAAACGAAAATAGCTAAGGAAGAGAAAAGAAGAGCAACAAATGATAGTGAGAAAATGTTATAAGAAGACTTACTATTATTTACTCTCCAGTGTAAGCAACAGGTTAATAATAATAATAATAATAATAATAATAATAATAATAATAATAATAATCACTAGGACTGGTTGGAAAAGATTACAGTAGACTAATTGAAGGGATTCCTGGAAATCCATGCCTCAAGGAGATACAAAAAATTGTTCTGACAAGTACAGCCCACACTTTACGAAGGGCTTTATCCATGTAATTTTTTTTTTTTTGTCAGTGGAAAGTGTCATGATGCCATCTCTAACCTTAGGTCGCTGGGCGGGACCCGGAAAGAAATGTGTAAACGCCAGAAATCAAAGAAAATAATAATAATAATAATAATAATAATAATTATAATAATATCAATAATGAGAACAAAATTGAAAGGAAGTGAAAAGTGAAGCAAATATCAAAGTGGAGAAATTGGAGGACATAAAAGTGAAAGCAATAGTCACTGTGGCAGGAACGAATTAAAAAAAACAGTAAAATGGTTGGAAGAACAGGAAAAGACGACACCATCCAAGCGACGGTATCACTGGATACTGAAGAGAATTATTGTCACTTTGTCTCCATCGAATACTACCAGAAAACTGACGTGAACATGTAACTATTAATAACTAACTAGATCCTCCGTCTGGACGCCCCAATGTGTCATTATAAGGTTTTCAGTTGAGCACATATTACGAGACACAAGGCCCTACTCTATGTGATCTCAGTTTCCAACTGATTCGGAATAATTAGGTCCGTTATCAATTGTCCAGTATGAAGGATCTTTTGACCTTTGAATGGCACCATTGTAGTTCATGCTACAAATATACTCTGTTAGATCCTGCCCTGATGTTGCTATCTACCGCCGTAAACCTGACAGGCGTAGCCTGCGGGTGCTATATCTTGCCAAAAGACAACCGATTATTTGGTCCCGATGCCACATACAGTTTGAATTCAAACTTGCCATTCTCTTACAGTAAATGTTAACTGCAGCTACAAAGCCCAATCTTCTCTGCTATTTAACCCAGAGGTGGGGAGAGAAGAGTTGGATCCAGACTTTTCATGAGAATTTACGCCTAATAGATTTTTAAATGGATTTTTTTATTCCGACATTATTATAGATATAGACGTTATTTTTAGTGGGTATTGAATTCGACTGGAATTCTAATTTACCTTTCCGATTTCTCATTTCCAGTCACTATCCATTAAACCATCCGAACATTATGAATGTATTTCTAACTGGAATCCACATGCAAAAACTGATACAGTTCTTTTATGAAAACCTGTCACCATATCGCGCATATTTGGCTGCGATGCATGTGGCCGGTATACTCTTGCCAAATTGAGAGACAAGATGGCGAAATTAGGCTTCGTATATCCGCACCACAGCGTCACTTTGTTGGCGTGCTGCTGCTGCTCTCTCTCTCTCTCTCTCTCTCTCTCTCTCTCTCTCAATAATAATAATAATTATAAATTAATTAATTAATTAAAATAAGTAAATAATAAGCAAGTAGTAAATGTATATTTCTTTAAAATGTTTTGTTACTTTACATGAGATTTTATAAGCATTTCAGTTTTTAAACAGGAGAAAAGGTTTTGGTCACTTTCTCCTCCAATTCATCTTGTGACTTGCCAATGCCGACCTTTTTAGAGATAATTTTTAAACCATTACGAAGTTTCCTGGTTTTAGATTCCAGATTGCTTCTAAATTAACTTTATTTCAAATTGCATTTATTTCCATTTCATGCTTTTTTTTCACAATGAAATTTATACTTATAAGATGAACAAGAAATAAAATCTCTTCTCATGTCGCTTATAAATGAAATTTTATAAATGGTCTCTTTCCAGTTTTTTTTTTTTCGACAATTAAAAAAGCTTGTTGTCACGAGTAAACCTTATGGCAAATGAAGGCTTCTTTTCCAGTCACGAACGAAGAGGACTGAGTTTATTATTTACATAATATTTATGCCTGTTTAATTCGAGACATTTATAATCCCGAGTATCATATACTTTACATAATCACACATCGACTGACTGCATTTGCCGCAATATGCATTCACTTGTGCAGTTAAAAGGAAATAGAATATAACTCGTTACAATATATTTGAGGATGCATCAATAAGTCCGTAACCTGACACGTACTTAGTAAATGATGAATTTTCATTTGAAATAGGTAACCGAAGTAAAGACATTATTTTGAGAAAAAATCATATCATTCTGCTGTGTAAAATGTTTCGTTATCTATTATCTATAGAATTCTGGTCGGGGCCACTCAAGGTAGAGGGTCACGTTAAAGGGTTGACCCTCGATTTGGACATGTTAAGATTGTAGTGATTTGGGAAACATCCTCTTGAGAGTCTGTTCTACAGGATAGTGGTTCGTGGGAAGAAACTGATTGAGAGGAAATGCTTGTGGCATGGTGGGTTCTAGTCGTGAAGGTTAGACCTGGTGGAATCTAGTTCGTCCGTGCACTTTTCATGATAGCAGCGATAGAGCAAAGAGAGGCTGCTACATCCCGCCTATGAGATAATGGTTTGAGCGAGGTAAATAATACTTTGTCAACAAAGACTAAGAGACACTCTTTAACTCTGACAACAGTATTCCATTTTCGGCGTGATCTGGCTCTTATAAAGGTAAAGGATATCATGAGGAGTCAGGTACTTACTAGAGCGGTACATGGAGTCGATCATTTTACCTGCATTGTTAGCGATGGGTCGTATATAAGAGTTCCACTTGAGGTCAGGTGTGAGTTTGAAGCCCAATATTCTCTCAAGGCACGGAGTTTCCTCAAGGGGACATCTTTTCGGCGATGATGGAAAGTAACCAGTTTATTTTTCGAATCATTAAATATAACCAGCCAGTTTTTTCTCCACTGGGAAGTTAGTGTTAGATCGGAAAAGGTTTTGACCCGACGCACTTCCACAATCAGTATACCGATTTTGGTCATTAAAATACTGATTTGGGGGGGGGGGGTTGAACCGATAGGTTCTCAACAACTCATATATATATATATATATATATATATATATGTATGGAAATAAGTATTCACTACACGCCATGAACAGTTTATTGCATTATCTATCAATATATATTATTTAACTCTAAATTACATATATAAATTTCAACTTCAGAAGAGTAAATCTGAACAAAAATTTCAGCAAATACATTTATATATATATATATATATGTGTGTGTGTGTGTGTGTGTGTGTGTGTGTGCGTCTCTGTGTCTGTGTCTGTGTCTGCATGTGTGTGTGTGTGCGTGTGTGCGTGTGTGTGTGTGTACTTTTCAAACAAGTTTTATGCATCAATAGCGACAAGGTATCTGTCCAAATCTTTATTTAGTTTTTCTAACTTCCGACTCAGTTGTTTTTTTTTTTCTACCCGAAATTAACTTTACAAAGGTGTTTTATTTGTATTCCGACTTTTGTCATCAATAATCTTGTGTTATTAGGATTGCGCATTTAGCAAATTCCGGTGTTTCTTAGCCTGTTGGAACCAATTTTAAGTCATTTAAATGTGACGTCATCTACAACGGAGGAAAGAGTAATGACTTCCCCAGTGGTCAACTGTTAAAACCTGGCAACTTATTTAAATCTTTTTAAATGGCGCCATTTACATAGAAAGATTTTATCACCAGGATATTTAATATTAGAGGGCATGTGAAAAACAAAAAACAAAAGCCAACAAAAGAAAAGAAAAGATAGTTATAACATTGATATATGATGTCACCAAGAAACCAAAATCAAACAAGGACTTGATATTAATATTGGAGTTAGATAGCAGCACTAAATACTTTTGAAACAGTAAATAAGAAAATGCTTTTGATTTGAATAACAATGGAAAAATAACATCAATAGACATTGGACAAACAACCATAGTATACACAATGAACAAAGAAATTAAAAGAGCTATTAATAACATTCCATTATTCTTCGTAAAAAAATACTTTGAAGAACTTGGAAGGCCCGTCAGACATTCATGAGTTAGCAAAGAACAGGGAGGTTTGGAGTCGACCGATAAGAGTAATTTCTAAAGTTACTGAAGATGAGAAATCACATTGATTTGCAACGTGCCTTCAAGTCGAAACAGAACTCATGAGACTCTACAACGGTTAATCTAAATTTATGCTTGCATTTGTTAAACATGGTTTACCACACTGAAAGCCGTTGTAATAAAAAGGAAGCAGGCAGCAATAAATAGGGTGTCTCTCTCGGTAGGAGATCAGAATACTTTCAAGATGACTATCTGTGGTCATTCAGAACACTATAATGAAAGTTGTTGCATTCATGTGACCACAGCACAAAGGGAGATGCATACACTAGAAACCCCATCCTGATACTGAATATAAAACATGCCAAAGTTTCAAACCACTTGTTATCCTTCAAAATTAACATAATCCCAGATTAAGATACACATGCAAATTTCTTATATTAAATGATCAGTCATAGATTACATAAAGTCTAGATTCTTCAACATTTCCTTTTTAGCGTAGATGATTTAAGTTTCAAAATGGAAATAATATGTTTGGAGAAAAGGATGGAAATTATGGAAATTTCTCGAAGAATGAGTCAACATGTGAAAACTAAAAGAAATCAGCCAGAAAATGCATACTGATGTTGGAAAAGTTTTAGAGATGTGAAGGCTGGTAGACTTTCGAAATTAGATAAAAGAAATATAAAATAAAATATAAGATAAAAATTAGTGTGGTTATCAATATCCAAACCAAAATGAACAATTCGTCAAATAATAACGGGAAGCAGAATTGTAAATTCAGTCAGTAAAAAGAATCACACGTAAAAGTAGTTTAAACGGATTGCAGACAAAAACTCATCATTAACCGCAACACATGGAATATGGCCGAAAGAACAGGAAGAGAAAATGGAATAAATAATGACGAAAGTAAAATAAAACTGAATTCAAATGTAAAAGAATATGTCGAAGAGAAATTAACACAAGAAACAATCCAAAATATGCAAGAAAGAATAAAATTCAATGGTGGAGGGTTTAAGGGTTTGGGATTACACCAGAAGCAATGATACCAGAAAAGTTGTTACAAATCGATGAAAAAATATTACTTTGCTAAAAAGGCCCCCAACCAGATATAGCCGAAGGTGAAATATTCCAACACGATAACTTCATTTGCCATAGATCGCATGTAACGAAGAATTGTCTCGCTGATGAAGACATTGCAGTGATTCAAGACTGAACTCATAAAAGCCCTGACCTTAATATAATCGAACCAATATGGAGAGAGAGTTAAAAACTCTGGTGTATAACAGAAAGCCTAAGAACTTGCAAGAGCTTTGGGTTTACTGTCAAGAATAATGGAAGAACATTTATTCTTCCATCTCACATCGAATTGAGGCTATATTTCGTGCCAACATCAACCATACTAAATACTCATTTAGACATTTCATGTCCACAAATATATAAATAAATTTATTTGTGCAATTCTGGTTTTATTCCCATCAATAAAAGCAGTTCATTTGACGTCTCCTTTTGTGCCTTATAACATTTGAATGCTTTATTTTCAGTACAGTGATATGTTTACGTGTGTATATCACCTCGTATTGGATCCAGGTGAATACAATTTGTATTACAGTCCTGAATGAACGCATATAGAACACCTAAAATACATTGTCTAATAATTACAGATTCTTAATAATAATTAAGCAAATGAACTTTTTCATAGGTGTCTCATTGCAGTACACACATACACAGACACGCACACACACCTTACTTGTTCATTATTTAATCGACTTACGGCCATATCAAGTTGAAAGCAACGTCAAACTCTCTCAGTGCCTGGATGACTGACCACTTGGGAATGATAAATGCTATAAGTATGTGTGTGCAGGTGGTGTTACATAACGCACCTTGGAATGAGAAATCGGAGAGCCGAGTTCTAATTCTAGTCGGATTCGTTCCATTCACTTGGGACATGTACGAATCCACCTCTACTCCCCACAGCTGTGGATTAAATATTAGGACTTCTTTCTGAAAATCATTATTATCTCCCCCCAAATTATTAATACAATATTCACTCGCAAAAAATAAAATATTTTTACAATCGAAAAGTATTTTTTTAGGTTTTAACTAACCTAAAAATGCTTGATTCGAAAAACCTTTATAGCCCTCACTCTGTAGTTTTAAAAAATTAACTGTGAGGACATTTGCGTTTGGCACAAACCCTACATAGTGTAAACCCTTACTATAGTGTAAGAATAAACACACATATACGCAGAAACACACATGCGTGCACCCATATATATATGTATATATGTGTGTGTGTATGTGTCTGTGTATGTAATAGCGGCACTGATATCAACAAAAAAAAGAACATGGTCTGTTTCATGCATGATGGAAATCTTTAAGCCATGTGTGGCTACTCAGCGTTGTCGTCAGTGTTTGCTAGTATATTTACAGACCCTCTATCCATGATATTGAGCACTTTTACCCATGAATATAGCATGCCTTAAGATTGAAATATCTTCCAACCTGAAAATAGTCAACTTTTTAGATATCACCCTCAACCTCTCTAATGATACCCTTAAACCCTTCCATAAAGTTGATCAGAAAATCCTATACATCAATGTGCACTCTAACCACCCTAAATCTGTAATAGATCACATCCGCAAAACTGTTAATACGAGAATAAATAGGTTATCCAAAAATCTTTAGCGATAATAAATTTATATACAACCAGGCCCTCAAAAATAGTGGTTTTTGACAGGAATTAAACTATAACGAAGAACTAGAAAATCATAATAATAATAGACCTAAAACAGAAAGAGGAAAGTAATATGGTTTAACCCACCGTATTGCAGGCTTTCTAACATTGATATAGGAAGTTTCTTCCTAAGATTAAACGATAAACACTTTCATAGTAAACATCCACTACATAAAATTTTCAATTGGAAGACATTGAAAATTAGTTAATCATGTGTAAGGAATATGGAGAAAATTATATCTTCCCACAATTGTAAAATACTTAAAAACTACCATAGTAATGAAACTCGATCTTGTAGTCCCACCTGCAATTGTAGGAGTAAAGACAATTGTCCAATCGGTGGAAAATGTATGTATGAGAATGTCGTATACAAGGCAACAATCTTCCCCAAAGAAAATATCAACCAGAAAAAAAGATATATAGTTATATCAGCTGGTGATTGGAAGCAGCGTCTATACAACCATAGACGCTCTTTTAAATATCGATAACTCAAAAATCAAACTTTCTTATCCAAACAATAATGGGATCTGGTGGATAAGGGACTAACCCCGCATTTCGAATGGAGATTCCTATCAAGAGCTAGAACCCTTAATAACTTCCGCAATTGATGTGATCTATGCATTGCGGATAAAATTTTTATTATTGAAGATAAAAATCAAGATGAGTTGCTGAATCTTCGTAGTGAGATCATTTCCAAATGTAGATATAAAAAACGATTTAAAACATAAATACGGTTTTATAACGTGTTGTTATCTGTAACAGTTCCATCTTGAATCACTAACATCGGACATGACATTTAAATGGAATGACTCTTATGATTATCTATATATATCATTGTGTATGTTTATGTGATGCCATGTATATTTTTTGGATCATTTAATTTGAGTTAGCAAACTTTATTCATGTGTTGATATATGTGTATGTGGGTATATATGTAAAAGTTTTCCTAAATAACTGATATACCAAATCTGATGTTTAATTATATTTTATATACCTAGGTATATATGTAAACATAAGAGATAGATACGCGTTAATCACTCCGTGGGTTTTTAATATTTTTAACTTTTTCTTCCTCAATGTTCTTTAAGTACAAATTAATTTAATTCCACACATCTATTTTTACATATTAAATGTATAAATGAATGGATGTGAATTTTTTAAAAATTTTTTAGTAATTTTTACCTTTTATCTTTTTAATTTATATATATATATATATATATATATATATATATATATATATATATATATATATATGTGTGTGTGTGTGTGTGTGTGTGTGTATGTATGTTTAGGTATCTATGTATACATATGTATATGTATAGAGGTGTATATATGTGTATGTGTATATGTATGTATATATGTACGTATGTGTATATGCATAGTAAGATGGATAGATAGATACGTTGTATATTTGTTTAGTTGAGTGTGTGTATGTAAATGTATGGAGGTATGTAAGGTTTTATGTATATATGTTTTTGTGCACGTATGTGTATGTCCGTATGTATATGTGTGTAAAAATATATATACATAGTAGTGGATGTGTATGGATATATATATATATATATATATATATATATATATATGTGTGTGTGTGTGTGTGTGTGTGTGTGTGTGTGTGTGTGTACACGCGTATCTGTATGTATGTACGTGTAAATATAAATATGTTATTGTGTATGTGCGTATATACGTATGTGTTTTGGGGCATAGAAATATTAGGTCCTTGCTAAATTAAATATTCGTTATTTTTTATATGTTTATATTAAATTATATTGCACAGCGGCTCTTTTATAAATGGCCTTTCGGTTTTAGTTGCCCGCCCCCATCTTCCCCCTTTTTTCTTTTCTTTCTCTCTCTCTCTCTCTCTCTCTCTCTCTCTCTCTCTCATCTTCTGATTTTTATGCTTAGATTATATCGTCTTTTATTGTGCGTTGTGTCACCACAAATGTATAAACCCATTTCCGGTCTCGGTTTTTAATTTAATTTATGTCAGCGATTCAGTAATGAATAATGCATCGGAAAATAATTGATGTTTATCTGTATCTCACTCATTTAAACCGTCTTTTAATCTCTCTCTTTAAAACTTCTCTCTGTTAAATTTTAATCACCCCCTTCACTTTTATCCCTTCCTGTTCTTCTGTCGTCTGTTACCCCCTCTCTAGAGTTTTCATTTCACTCTCACATTCGTCCCCTACTCTCATTCATACATACACTCTCACTAAATTTTATTTTTTATTCCCGGAGTTATTTTTTCTGATTTCTTTTTGAATTTGTAGGTCTGATGAATTGGATCGTAATTACGATTCCAATGTAATAAATTATAACCATGGAATATTAGTGTTTAACCCTTTGTATTATATATATATATATATATATATATAAAGTGATGACAAAAAAATTTCTTCGTACATTTTTATGTTTTTTTTTATTATTTTGTTATATAATATAATATGAGAGCACAATAAATGTTTTTTAAATGAAAAATATTTGGCTGCACTTGCACCTTTCGTCTGTTTTTGATATTAAATAGTGTTTTTTGAATTGAGCGAAATTTCCTTGTGTTCGAAAATGCTATTCAGTATTAAACACAGACGAAGGCTGCAGGTGTATTCCAAAACTTTTATTGCCCGCCCATGTGTTAACGCAATAAAATAAAGTATGCAAAGAATGCATTCATATATATATATATATATATATATATATATATATACTTTTAACCATAGATGAGCAGCTCTAAAAAGTGTGTATCCAAAATTGCTTATTGCGAAAAAGTGAAGGACGCCATATAAAATGGCAGAACTTTAATATATTAATTTCTTAAAATTCTATAACCTCTGACGTGACTTTAATGGCCCGGCTTAGTAGAACATCTAATGTCCATGCGTACTTATCTTTGCCTTTCCCGGTAGAATTTATTTATTTTTTAGTTTTCAGATATTTTTGATGCTGGCCGAATAGTTTACCTTCCCCCTGACGAGATTGGTTGGTTCGCCATCTTGAATTCACCTGGTTGTATATGGGGTACGCCTTCTACAAACTAGAACCACCGACCGTCTGATGATTGCCTGAAAACGCATGAAACTAGCAGTCGTGGTTGGTTACTGCTTAACTGGATTTTTACTTTATACACACACACACATATATATATATGAATTTTGTTTATATATATAAATGTTGTTTATAAAAAAAACTTTTTCGATACAGAGAACAATATTTTTTAACATCGAATGAATTTGTTTTTTTAAAAATGTTTGTATAAAATCTTACAGTTAAAAACAAATTGAAATTAATATCATTTTGTAGGGTACACATGATTTAGTCAAATTTCTGTACGCCTGTGAGGTCAGTTGCGACAGACATGCATGATATATTTGAATTGATGTAGAAATATCGAAATTTTTATTATTTACTTCAAAACCAAATAAATCAATAAGGTCACATGGAGACCAGGAAGAGAATAAGATAAATATATGGATTCTATATAAAATAATACTTAGCAGTATCAGTTAACTTTAGGCAATATATATATATATATATATATATATATATATATATATATATATATATATATATATATATATATATGGACGGGTGTCTGTGTGTTTGTGTGTGTGTGTGTATGTGTGTCATACTGATAAACACTTACTATTTGTTCTTTATCTTACCATACTGTCGGATTCTCATGCATATTTGATCTACATTTGATATTTAACTCACTCCCCCATCTCTCTCTCTCTCTCTCTCTCACACACACACACACACACACACGCCCACATACACACACTTTACAGAATCAAAATCTCCCGCCATGTTGATTTTTTGATCAGGTTGAGAGAAAATCAAACAGACAAAATTCGTTTGTTTGTATCAAGGTCAGGGATAATCTGAGGGATTAAGCGTCTTTATCTACTGAGCTTTCCTTACTTTGGCGTAAGGCTAAAATTCTGATTTAATAGTAAGATGTTTGCCCAGGATCAAATGTTTGGATTCATGTGATGGTTGTTTTTCTATGATGAGAAATCAAATAGTGTTTTTCGGCTCATATTTATCCTCATCTATTCTTCACGCTCGAAGTTTCTGATGGTCATCGATGGTGGGGAGGGGGCAATTTGCCTCGTGTTTTCACAAATGTCTAGCACTCACCATAGTAATTTCGCTAGTTTAAGCATTATTAAGGCCTGGATTGTCTAAATTCTTCCCTAAATGTTCATTACTTTCAATTTCTTAACCAGAAGAATTGGTACTTTCTCAATCATTGTTGTCATTTCTTGAAGAAGCTCTTAATTTCAAACTTTTCTTTTACACCTCTTTATTTTTGGCTAGCGGAACGTATACACCCATTATTTGAATTTTTCTTTTGTTTCTTTATAATATATGATGAACGGATGTCCCCTCGGGTTTCGGGGCGTTGTCCGTGTCCTGAGAGATAACTAAGCCTTAAAGTCACACCCAACCTCAAATGGAACTAAGGATGCAGGTAAAATGGTCAGCTCCCTGTACCGCTCCAGTAAGTACCTGACTCCTCCTGCTATCCTCTAACATTATAAGAGCCAGATTAGATGAGTTTATTGTCTACTTGGTTTCAAGACTTTATCGAATTTCAATTATTTCAGGTTCTTCGGAATCATTACAAGTGCTCTAATAATTATGTGTACGACTGCCATCTTTATATTCTTTATTATTTTCTAGTCAGTTCTAGCTATTTATTCTGATTTTCACCTCATTAACATTATGGACATTGTTGGAATGGCTTCTACTACGACTGCTACTACTACTGCTGCTACTACTTCGACTACTATTAGAAGCGTTATACTTTCAAGCAAAACAATTTAGACATTAGGGTTCACTTGATGATTCGCGTCCTCATTTCAAACCAATTTTCCTGAAATATATTTTCTATTTTTACCAAAGAACAAATGATTTTTTTCTTTTACGCTTCTAATTGCTCATGACCAATATCAAAGAAACTTGAGAAATGTAAATAATGGAAATAACAAATTTTCTATTGATGGAAAAAAATTTGTCAAATAAAATTCTTTCTTATATATATATAAATTGTTAGAGGTACAAAAACGTAATATTGCAAGGAAAAGATATAATTTGTTTCTTATAGGCATTGTGAAATATAAATAAAATAAAAAATAAGAAATGAAAACACTTACAAGACAGACCAACCAAACTACAGGTAAAATGATTAGGATCGCCCTGCATATCTTTAAAAAAGACTTTAAAATGAAATATTTTTAAAAATAAAAGATAAATTTTCAGTTACTACAATGTACATGATTTTATTTTTCACTCTTTTACCAGGCCCCTCTTACTACCAAAATGTTCAAATTTGGATTTTCTGTTCGCAATACATTTTTCTAATTTATGAATATTTTGTATTAGAAACATTATATTTTGTTTTCACCGTTAAAAACTCTTTTTTGAGATCTTCAACAAAATTAAATATTAATAGAGGTTCTAAATGTCAAATGACTAATATTGTAAACAAAACATGTCACTGTCTCTATTTGAAGAACAAAAGATTTGTGCCATTACGACAGGATTTTCATAGTATTATTTATTTATGTTTTCATTTTGAAGTAATTTGCACAAAATGATAAAATCAAATCAGCTAAGCATTGAGGTGAGGGCATAAATTGAAATTTTATTCAAAGAAGGCTACTCTCAAAGACAAATTATCAAGAAGTTGAAGATTTCTAAACGTGGTGTGAAATATTTGATACAAAGGCAGTAAGAAACTGTTGCAAATATTGAGAGAAAAAGAGCTGGAGCACCAAAAGTGACATTTGCTACTGAAGATAATCACTTGATTATTGAGAGGAAAAGAAATAGAAGGAAAACTGCTCTAAAGCTGACAGCTGAACTTAATTCCTCTCGACAGCAATCAGTGTCCTTCTCAACTGAGAAAAATCGACTTAGATCAGCGAGGCTCAGAGGGTGCATAGCCAACAAGAAATCCGTTATGGAGTGCGAATAAGCAAAAAAGACTGTTATGAGAAAAAGTATAAGAACTGGACATTATATATAAGAAGAAAGCCAGGATAAAGACTGAATGATGAAAGTGTGGTTCCAACAGTTAAGCATGGCGGTGGTGGTGTGTGTTATGGTGTGGTATGTTTGGGGGAGGGGGAGGGACCTGGAGATTTGATTCAGGTCGAGGAAAATATGAAAAAAGATCACTATCATTTGATTTTGCAAAGATATGCTATAACATGTGGTGTATGCATATTTGGAAAATAAATTCACCTGTCAAGATAACAATCCAAAATACTCTTCTAAATTATCTCGAGTTAAAAAAGGAACAAAAGTTCGAAAATTATAACCTGGCAGTTTCAATCTCTTGACCTCCTCTCTCCCACTGAATTTGTATGGGGTGACTTGGATAGAAGAGTTGAAAGGGAATACCCAAAGTGTGAGAGTGAATGTTTCTAGTGCTTGTTTTGAAAGGCCTGTCAGCTACAGAATTTGTCAAGCAATAATTAAGGCGGGCGGTGGTTTTATTGACGAAAACAAATTATGAGACTGTTTTAGGATAATTCTTTTTTTTATAATTCTTTTTAAGTGCTTATTTCTTGTCAAAATAAAAACAAATACACTATAGTTACTGAAATTTTATCTTTTAATTTAAAAAATATAAAATCATCTCATTTATATGTGCGTGGATGTGTGTGCCTATGTGTGTATGTGCATGTATGTGTGTGTGTGTTTGTGTGCATGTATGTGTCTGTGTGTGTAGTGTGGAGTGTGGTTTACGTGTTGTTTAACGTGATTTCGAAATTTCTATGCTTGTAAGTGGGTCGATGTTTGAGTCTAAGTAAAGAATGTTCCTTTTTAAGGCAGAAAAGCAGGTGGTGCCTCTCTATTTGGAAAATTAACACAACAAAAAATTCCTCGTTCATTTGTTGTCTTGTTACAATAAGTTAAGCTTAGTAAATGTTTATATTGATAGTTAATTGTGCTTCAGTGTATGTGTATTCCACGCACACACACATACACATACATAGAAAGAGAGAGAGAGGGAGAGAAAGAAAAGTAGTGATATAAAAGGATAGAAAGGAAATGTTTGCGTATATGTCTGTATGCGTGTGTGTGTGTGTGTGTGAGAGAGAGAGAGAGAGAGAGAGAGAGAGAGAAAGAGGGAGAGCATAAATCTTTCTCAATGCTATTTGTTAATTGCATATTGTCGTGAGAATTCAAAAACATCAAGGAAAGTTTAGCGCCTAAACCAACTGTCTGTATAAAATACCCAAAATTAGATGGTGTAGGTCTTGTCTGAAAAAGGTAAATATTGAATATGGTATGGCATCTATAAACAATCGTTCCATCCTGACAGCCGTAGAAAAAGGAACTGTGTCCATTTTTACAAATAAAGGACAATTTAAACTTCCAGTGCAAAAATCTTAATATCTTACCACTTTTCTTCTTTTAATAAAAATGTTGGCACTCCGACTATTGACATGTTCTAGAATTCGTTATACCATATTCATGATCCATTGTTTCGCCATACATTATTTCATGATCGATTGTTTTACCATACATTGTTTCATGATACATTGATTCTTCTTGATATTTTTAATGAACAAATGGCTTGTAGAATTCTTCTTTAATTTTAGAAATTCCAACATTTTCCAAAATTTTATTTTATCAATTTTGGCAAAATGAAAAACTTTCATTTATTCATTTTTAAATATATTTTCCCACTTTTTCTTGCTTATCAGTTTTATTCAAAATAAAAAAAATGCCAAACATTTAAATTGTTTTCTAAATTACTCTAAATATTTATTTATTATTGTAACATTTAATATTCAGTATCTTAGAAACAATAAAATATGCACGTGTTCGTGTGTGTATGTGTGCATACAGGATCTGTGTGTGTGTGCCTGTGTGTATGTGTGTGTTTCAAATGCCCTCAAATATCATGAAATTAATTCCCAAACGGCATAATTCATTTTTTCAATAAATAATCTAATAGTCAAATGTTTCCAACAAAAAAGCAAACTGCCTTTTTTTCGAGGCTGAGTCTTTGTTAAAAGGATTGATTTTTTTTTCAAGGAATGTAGAATATACTTCTGTCAATAGTTTTATTTTCGATTGAGATTTATGTATGAAGCAAGTGGGGAATAGCGTAGCATCACCATCTTTCTTTACTTCTGGTAGCGTTCCAATATGGAAACCATATTTCAAATGGCTGCTTATGGAACAAATCGAAATAAGAGGTTAGACACATGCTTTTCTCAAGAGTTGCAGGCACCGAAGAGATAAGAACGACTACAAATTTTATTCAAAATTTGTTAGCTGCTTCTATTTTACAACTGCTACTTCAGTTTTCTTGATTAATGTTCAGCTTCTTTTCAAATCGACAGCTTTTAGGCATTGTATTAAAACATCAAGATTATAATATGATTGTCAAAGGAACTTAATGTTTATATAAGTTCTTACAGGATTAACTTTCTAGTTCTTTGTCAGTTGTTGCGGGGCATGAATTTTTGTTCTAATCAGAATACTGAAGGTAATTTACAAGGCTTCATTCTGTCACTCCACCGATACGTGTGTGGGGTATTTATTGTCGCTGAAATAACCACATTTAAATGCAGTGCCTTCTTTTTACGACATAATTAAACTTTAATTGGCATGGTCTGCAAATCACTGACAATGGAAATTTTTTTTTACAGAAATGTAGCGTCTTCCTTTATTGTGGATGATAAAAAATATGGTTATTAGTAGGAGCAATTCATTCGCGGTTTTGCTGTGTTTGATTTGATAAGATCGCATACAATGTTATCGGAATTACATTTTATCTGCACTTATCTGTAAGCGCGTCACTAAGATTTCGTCTGTACCAAAACGGTTATCTATATGCAAAACATATGTGAAGAAAAGTACATTTATTGACACTTATTCGTGCATACGAGAGAGGTAAAGCTCTTTTCTCCATAAAAAAAGACGATTAATTTCAGAAAAAAATAGATAAATGCCAAGAACGGGAAAAAATTTGATAGATTAATCGCCAAGTAAAGATGAAAGCATTAAATTAGATAAAAACATATTTTAAATCGTAAAAGAATGTTGTCTGGGTCGATAAAACAAGTCCATCGGGATTCTTATGTTGCATCGTAACAGAAAAGAACAACAATGGTGGTGTTGTTTCGATTCTTAAAAAAATAGAGTTTTAAGAGTTTTGAAGTAAAGCGATAATTTAATTTCTGTCTTAATTTCTTGGTTGACGAGTTATAATTATTTACACTATTTAGATGGTGACTATTATCCTCATCTTTGTTATTGTTATCAGAACGTTTTGGCTGTTGTGCCCACCAGCCTTCATCAGATGTATATCAATCCGGGAAATCAACAGTGAATTCCGAACTAAACCCTTTATTTAATCGACAGGAGTAGACTGTTCTTGTTCCACTGCCCATATCTAGAGATATCTTTTCTAGTTCTTATCTTTAGTACTGTTAAGTTATTTCTTATTGCAACTTATTATTTGCCCTATTCCACCTACCCCAAGTACACTATACCCGCTCCAGGGATTGAACTCAATGCTTTAATCCACTAAGCGATTGTCCTTGTGATAACTTATATTTCTTTACTTTTAAATCAAATAAATGTTTTATCTTATTTTACCAACACTCATTATTTTCATTCAGCATACAGTTTATTAACAGAACTAAATGGGAGCACGTTTATGCTTAAAATTCAGAATGCGAGCAACAAATGTCATATTTTCCCAATAATCTTTTTTTTGAATATCTTTTTTACAGTTTTTTTTTAAATGAAAATCAAACCTTTTTTATTGATTTCTGAGAAAAGAAATAGAAGAAAATGACTTGATTCATTGTCTTGCTTGGAAAGTCGGATTTATGGTTATGGGGACAGAGAAATCAGAATCTGATTTTTCCTTTCACTACTTTTGGAAAAGGCATGATACGAAGCTTCTTTATAATTTATTATATCGTCATTTCATCCAACTATAAATTTGTCAATAGTACATCATCTTATTTAAAAATAAAATATTCCTTGAGTGATGTCATCAGATGATCTCAACGAAGCCTTTCTTATTATTCTATGTGGTCGAGTATCCACATCTCTGTTTTCACTAGCCTTCCCTCAAGTGAATGCTTCATGCAGTGAAATTTTAGCGATTCTCATCTGTGATTTCCTGTAACTATCGCGCTGACGACAATTTTGTGAAAATTTCCCACATTTGTGAAATCGTAATTCATAAATCAGCCAATATCTTATTAATGGCAGCCAAAAGTGTCATTTTTAGCCTAAACCGTTTTAGCAGTCAATACTGTTTCGATAATATAACCAATTTTCGATAAAAACAATTTTCTAAAAATCCAATATTATTATCTAAAATGATGCACAGAAACAACTTTTATTATTGCTTAACTGGATTCTCCTATCTGCATTTTTGGTAACTAAATAATAATAATAATAATAATAATAATAATAATAAGAAGAAGAAGAAGAAGAAGGGTCCCTTCTTGTAAATTCTATCCTTAGCACGACTTGAACGCACAATGTCCAATCAATTAACTCTTTAAATATAGAAATTACATCTATTGCACTCACACAGATACACACAAGCACATACAAGCACACAGACACACACACAGAGAGACAAGTGTACCAATAAGATAAAATTTTAATATGAAACCTTCACGATATAATATTAAATCTCAGTGATCTATCAATATGCGTTGGATGAAGTGTATTGACTAGGAGGGGGATTTCATTGAAAAATAAATTTGTTTTGTAAATGCTTTTTATGATTAGGCTACAAACTTGTTCATGTATTGGTGTATATTTAATAATACAGATAAATTTCAGTTTTAACATATTGTTCTGCAGTGTGTCTTCGTTATTTTAAATAGAGATTTAAATAAAAAAGGTCAAACTATGTGGTTCAAACAAAGATCTGTACTTCATCGCTTTATGACAAATGGAGCAATTTACACTGAATTGCCATTGTTTCCCTATGTGTGAAAGTGATACTTGTTCGTTGTACCATTTGGAGACTTCATTGGCATATGACAGAATTGTATCTGTCGTTAAATTAGGGGAGTTACTTCTGCTATTTTGACAAAGTTTCCTCACTTCGTGTTGGACTCATCGTCTAATCATGTCCACCGTCAATCGATACAGATCCTTGTTAGTTGTGTATATATCCATGCCCACATTTTTAAGAGTCTCCGGTTTATCGGTTTATCAGCAGAATTTATTAAACGACTGGTATATATATATATATATATATATATATATATATATATATATATGAAGAAATATATTAAGGTGTGCTATATTTATGGGATAAAGTGCTCAATATCAGAGATAGAGCGTGTGTAAATATAAAAGTGAACATAGAAGTCAACACTTAGAGGCGACAGTCTGTTTCATGTTATATGCAATCGTCAGGCCTGACGATTGCATATAGCATGAAACAGACTGTTCACTTTTTATATATATATATATATATATATATATATATATATATATATATACATGCTTGCATGTATATATATATACATATAATCTCTATAGATATGCAGATATATAATATATATAAATTTAATATATATATGTGTGTTCTTATATATATATATATATATATATATATATATATATATATATATATATATATAAATTTCTATTAAGATATTCATAGATTCTAAAGAACTACATCCTTTCGATTCAAAATAGCATCATGTAAAAAACATCTTCCTACATCAGAGTTCATTAGGGCCATCGATTTGAAGGAGTAACATTTTTTCCCATTTACCAACTTCCTTTTTGACGTTTTTTAATAGGAAAAACAGAGAAGAAACATTAACAAATAGGAATATTTAATAAGATAAATAATAAGACATGGAAACATTTAAAGATACAGAATCATCTAAGCAAATCTGGAAATGGCAATTCGTAATTTCCTTAAGAGAGGATCTAAAAAGAATTTCTCTTCAAGTTAATTCAAGATGTACTTGTCAGAAGTTTTGAATTTAGTAAAAAAATAATTGACAGCAAAAAGACAATATACGTTTTTTAAGTGAAATATTAGAATAAACATTCTCATAGAAAATGTAATATACCAAAATGATTCAGCTAAATGATCTGTGTTCCAAAAGAAATTTAGAATTACAGAATATTTTTTTTAATAAAAAGTCAAAAGTTTTATCGAAATCTCAAAAAATCATAGTTAATACGCAGAAAATATCCTTTGGCCAATACTTTAAGAAATCGTAAATGATGCATTTCTATAAAATCACAAACTTAGGTTTTCCTTTTCTCCGACAATCGAAATGGAATAAACAACGCATGGACGCAGAAAATGGAATTAAAATCGAATGGCGGGAAAATGTTTGCTTCTTTATTATTTAAATAAGTAAATTTATTGCACAATCAAATATTTATAATCTGGCATAAAATCATCTTTAATTTGGGTTCTCAAAACGGACAATTTTCACTGTTTATAAAGGTAGTAATTATACACGAGTTAAAAATATGTGAAAATTGTAATGTTAGAAAAAAGTTTTAAGTCATGACTATTTATCTGCTCCTTAAAAGGATTCTTAATTTCAATATTGCGGATGAATATTTATCATTTAATCTTAATCAATTAACTATAACATTAGTAAAGATGAATAGTCAAAAAAATCTTGTACAACATTTAAAATTCCATTCCTGCAACTTTTACTAATTTTAAAATTTGATTGTTTGAACCAAAAGAAACAATCAAATTGTATACTGAATGATTGGATCGTTTCACCAAATCAAATCTCTACTCGCATTAAGTAGAAAAAAGGACTCTCGTTATGTCACGAGGGGAACTCTTGGCTAAAAAAAAAAAAGAGACGAAAAAATTTGCTGCTTGAATTTGTCTACGCTTCCCTACAAGCCTTGTTGATTCTGTAATAGAATCCAGCTGATTCGATAAAATACAGTTCCTGGCTGTCATATAAAATAGCAGCTAATCACCGGACTTCTCTTCCTGATTTTTGTGGACGTGAAAAAAGATAAAGAAAAAGAAAGTCGTGAAACTAAGATGTTTTCGTCTAAGTTACAACCAAAACCAATGTGAAATAACTTGTATTCATATTATAAACGGTGAATATTTTGGTCCAGATTGTTACTCCTAAGAAAAAAAAATCGATGGACATATTTTACATGTTCAGCTTGAAGGTTTATATATTGAGATGTTGGTATGTTAGATGTTTTGAAGGTTTATATATTGAGATATTTTGGCAGTTAAATTATTATTGTTTTCAGCTGCAATGATCTACGATGTTTTTATTGAATGGTTAATGGCACATAATCAAGACATAAGCTGCGACTAGGAAAAGTCAAGCAAAAATAAAGAGAAGAAATATGAGCAAAAATGGATATCCAGCGATTAATTTATAATACAAGATTTTGAATCGGAGAAGCTTTTAGACTTAATTAAATGAAAAAATTTAACAGAAAATATTTTATGAACATCAATGACCATCTTAAAACCAGTATGTAATTAATTAATCAATCAAGTAAGTAAATAAGTAAGTAATAATAATAATAATAATAATAAGGAGAAGAAGAAGAAGAAGAAGAAGAGGAAGAAGAAGAAGAAGAAGAAGAAAGGACATACAACTTCTTTGAGAAAAAACAATTTACTCCCAGCAGAACAGAAGAGATGTAAAAGAGGAAGTTATGGGTGCAAGTAGTAACTAATTATCAATAAAACAATATTGGAAGAGTTGAAAACAAGGAAAACAAATTTATCGATAGTATTGATCGACTAAAGAAAGGCGTTCGACAGTGTACCACAATCATGGATAGAGAAGAGCCTAAAATACACAGAGTATGCTCTACAAAGATCAAATTCATAACGGAGAGAATGAAAAACTGGAAGACTACATTAATTCTAAACCATACAAACGGACCATTAACATTGAGACCAATCAACATTAAAAGAGGGATCTTTCAATGAGATGCATTGTCACTATTACTCTCCTGCCTTGCATTAGCGCTACTCAGTTGCCTACTGAACACCAGTAGCTACTGATACAAGTCACAGAATAGCAAACTCAACCATCCATTCTATATTGATGGTCTTAAAACGTTTGGCAAGGATGACAACCAACAGAAAAACCTACTGACCATTGTCAAAACCTTGAGCAAAGACATTAGGATGGATTTTGGAATCGATAAATGTGTCAAAGCTACCTTCAAAGGCGGTAAACTAACGAAAACTACAGATTTAGACCTTGATATCAAAAGTAACAATTAAGGAACTCGACCAAGATGGTACATACAAATACTTATGTATTTGTTTGATACTAGTAAGCGAACTTAATGGGGGCAATAAAATGAAGGCTATCAACACCTTAGCTATACTTGACGCTTCAACATTATTAAATAGAAGTTGAATGATATTAAAAGATTGAACACCAAGATCAAAAAAATGCTTCCCCAAATGAGGATGCACCCCCACCCCGAAATGTTGATAGAACTTTAAGGAGGACGAGTTCTAATCCAACTAAGTACCTCACAAAAACCAATGACCCACTCTTACAAATAGTAAAACACCAAATCCACTCCAACCAAGAAGCTGCACTCGTCAAGAAACAACTTAATATACCTGAAATCCATAAAATGAAGTGAATACCATCTACGTCAAACAAGTAAAACAGAAAGCAAAACAATTTGGCCAAATGAAATTACAAAAAGAGTTGGGATGACAGGGCGTTGCATGGCAAAAACCTAGAACGAACGAAAGAAGTTGATGTGAACCAACAGAAAACACATCAGTGGCTGAGGGGCACCGGGTTGAAAACTGATATAAAGGCAGCTCAGGACCAAAGCCTCGAAACCAAATCTTATCACTGTCACAGAATCAAGGATGGAACTAACCGGAAATGCAGAATCTTCGGAAAATATGATGAAACTGTCGAAACTAGCAAAACTCCGGAACTAGCAAAAAGAAAAAAAAATGAATATATCCAAAGACATAACTAGGGTAGTGACATATGTTCAATGGAAGATATGCAAGAAGCACAAAATTGAAACCACTGAGAGATAAGCACCAACCAGACACAGTTACCCAAAATAACGCTGTAACTATCCTCAGGGACATGCCAATTTAAACTGACAGGGAAATAAAAGCCAACAGACCTGATATTATCATAAAAAACAAGAAATTCAGGAAGTGTATGCTTATTGACATAGCAGTACTATCTGAGAGAAGAACCTCCATAAAAATTGTTGAGAAATTGTCCAAATATAAGGACCTGGAAATCGAGATTACCAGGATGTGGAGGATGAAAACAGACTAAAACAATAGCAGTCGGAGCTATGGGCCACGTGTGAAAATGAATGGGTGATTTTACTAATAATGTTACAGGTAATATCAACATACAGCTTGCTTTAATAGGAACATGCTATATACTAAGAAAAGTGCTATCAAGTAAATGACAATCCTCCTACAGGACCTAAGTACCACAGTTTGGAACTGACTCTACAGGATGCTACGCAGGAAACATAACATACATAAATTATAATGATGATAGTAATAATAAGCATTTAAATGTGTTTCTTTTTGGCAACGTTCTTTAGCCATTTTCTTTGAGGGAGCGGGAGAAAATAGATTAGGAGATTTAGTAAATACCTTAAATCAACCGATAAAAGGATTATAGGTATAAGCGGTGGTGAGTAATCGCCTTGATGAAGCATATAAGAAATAATTCTGATTATAATAAGAAGAAATTTGTTGGAGAATTAAACTGGAGATTGTAGAAGACTGTGGCTTTGTTCAAAGCACAGGAAACAAAAACTAATGATCAGAATATCATCAAAGCACACAATAGATGCACAGAAAAATAATTGCATTCGATAAATTTTACTATACGAAGAATTGCTTTTAATTTTAAAGAAAGCTTGATCTCCATGGAAAAGATATTCAAATAATTCGTAACCTCTTTTGGGAACAAAGATTTTGCATGTAGAGATAGAACGATTTATGAGAATATACAAATATAGGAAAAGGTGTGCGATAAGGATGTGTTCTTTCAATATATCGATGTTATTGGTCCTGACCTGGCATTTCGTCTTCAGTCACTTCTCCACCGCCGCAACGTAGCTTCCCTGTGAGTTTTCTATAAACATTTTTCATAATATTTGTTCTAATGAGTTTTCCTTTTTGGTACCTAGACTTTACGAATTTAAGCGCAGTACTAAATTGGAGGCAAAGTCTCTTCATTTTACAGTTGAAATGTGAGATGTAACCGTTCTATGCTAATAGTTTCTCCTATCGCAATTCTCACTCGTAGAATCTCTTTTCCGGCTTCTTGCATCCCAATCAACTTTGCTCTTCAAAAATTTTAATGCAATGTCAATCATTTTCTTTTGTCTTAATTTCTGTTCTTGTCCTTAATGAATTTTCCTTTTTCTCATATTCTTTCACAATCAGTAATTGTTTACGTCTTAGTGGCTTTATTGCCTTTATTGGGTGAAGTTCTAAAAGAATAACTTGTCTAGCGAGATATTTCTAAGAGAACTAGGATTTATAATTATTTGTTTATTCAACTCAACAATCTACGCCATGCAAACGATATTGTACTGATTTCAGATAGTGAAAGAACTATTAGACATGATAGTTGAGAAAAGCAGTTAGATACGACTAATCATTAACACTAAAGAAACAGAATGAAAGTTAATAGTAAAAGGGACAACCCGAGGTATGAATTACGTATTGGGCATATCACAATCAAATAGAAGCGGAAATATAACTATCTGGATGCACTTAGGAAGAGTAAAAAATATATTTTAGAAAAACCAATAAAGAATCAGCAATGTGCTTCGAAACAATGTGTTAATTAATGTCTAGTCTCCGATAGGGGAGTGAATGTTGGAACATTTTGTCAAAAATAAATAAAAACCTTGAAGCCGCAATACGAATGTAGAAAATACAATGGAAAGATGATGTTAGAAACAAGGAAATTTTTTAAAAACTACACAAATAATTGTTGAAGTTTTCGTGAAAACTAAGGAAAGAATGATTCTAGAATTAAATACGTACATTGTTGAAGCTGAGAGAAGCAAAGTGAAAAGAAATGAATAAATTGTTTGATAAGAAAGAGCTAATGAATTGCGGAACGAGTACCAAAAAGCGGTATTGTAAAAAGACTGTGGAGAGCTATGGTCGTCCTGAAGGAATTTGGTATATATACACACACACACACACACACACACACACACACACACACACACATATATATATATATATATATATATATATATATATATATATATATATATATATATATATATATATATGGCATATGTATATATACACATGGTCGAGTGGTTCTAACCATGATATCCGGGTCCGAATCTCACCATGGTCGATTTCTCAGGAAGGAGACTTCCTGAAGTTATCGGTCTAGAGAGATCGATCCCAGCGTGCGGCACCTTTGAAAAGTGCCTGAAAACCATACCACGGGTTGACCCAAGCCTTGTGAGTGAAATTGGGTAGGCGGAACATTTGGGAGCTGTTGATAGCTGTGCTAACACGAAGTCACAAGTCATCGTGGCCAAGGGCTTGAGTGTGCTGGCCTTGTTCACACTAGATAACACGATCTTTCCTAGAAACTGCAACTAAGGTTTGTTCAGCATAGTTGCAGTATAAATTACAGGTGGACTCTGTGGGTGTTGAGTAAACACAAATGCGCCTCGCCGCCCTGGTAGACGGGTATCCTCGAATACGAGTGGATAGCTATGAATATATATATATATATATATATATATATATATGGAGAGAGAGAGAGAGAGAGAGAGAGAGTGGAGAGAAAGCGTTCCATATAGATAGTTGCAGATAGATATATAAATGAATAATGAAAATACATAGATATGAACATTTTGAGAGAGGCAGACACATCTGGACAGCGAAATCTCTAAAAACTTTGTCTCATGTGTATAGATAAGCATTGACTTTCGCCGCATTGATATTATATTACTACTTCGCAATAAAACGTCTGTCTATTTTCAAATAAAAGAAATTATGGTATTGATCTATGGAGAAACATTTTTTTCCTTTTCACGTCATTCCATTTTACTACCATTAAACAGCATTTTCAAGCTTCATTTACACACAAGACGCTTAAAATAATCACACTAAAACATCGAGTTATGGTGAAGCACTTTATATCAGACGACGACAAAAGATTTAAATGTCGGATAGTTAAAAATAATGACTAGAAAAGCAATAAAAACACTTAACTTAACCCTAAACCAGAACCTCTTGCTATTTTGCAATTCAAATTTGTTTTACTATTTCCGCTTCTGTTATCGTTTGATCAAAGGTTTTCTAGAAAAAAGAAACGACACATCTCTTCTTAAATTCAGCATCTTTCTCGAAATATTCACTGACTTTAGTGATGTCACTTTTGGAATGTTCGACTTTTACATGACTTCTCGAAACATGTCTTGCTGTCTCTCCAGAATTACCAGTAAATATCTATTCCCTTTTACTTAAAGGTTTTTGAATCTTTTTTTCTCGAAACATGTGTGGCCGTCTCTGCAGAATCACCAATGAAAATCTATTCACTTTTTCTTAAAGGTTTTCGAAACTTTTTTCGCAAAACATGTGTGGCTGTCTCTGCAGAATCACCAATAAAAATCTATTCACTTTTTCTTAAAGGTTTTCGAACCTTTTTTCTCGAAACATATGTGGCCTTCTTTCAAGAATCACCAATAAAAATCTATCCCGTTCTCTTAAAGGTTTTCGAATCTTTTCTTCTTAAAACATGTCTGGCAGTCTCTCCAGAATTACTAATAAATATCTGTTACTTTTCCTTAAAGAATTTCTAATCTTTTCTTCTCGAAACATGTGTGGCCGTCTCTCCAGAATCACCAATAAAAATCTATTCATTTTTATTTAATGGTTTTCGAACCTTTTTTCTCAAAACATATGTGGCCGTCTCTCCAGAATCACCAATAAAAATCTATTTTCTTTTTCTCAATTGTTTTTTAATCTTTTTTTCTTGAAACATGTGTGGCCGTCTCTCTGGAATCACCGATAAAAATCTGACCAAAATTTATGATTAAAAAACAATTGAAAAGTACAGATAGATTTCATTTTCCTTATATATTTTTTTTTATTGTTTTATTTAGTTATTTAGTTTTTATCAAAACATACACACACACACACGCATGCACACACATACTCATATATATATATATATATATATATATATAATCTCATATTATCAGCGATGTTTCCAAAATTGTAACCAGCAAAAGTGCTGTTTGGATTCAATTAAAATTAAGCATCCACTGCCTCTTTGATTCCAGAAGTAAGATATAAATACTAGGATCGCTTCACATTATTATATAAAGAAAAAATTCACGTTGAAATTACATAGTTTTGGTGAATGACAGGTTATCCTCTGTCATAACAGTATTGAAATTAGTGAGACTTTTATTACATACGGTTTGAGAAACGAAACTGTCTGGTTTAAAATAATAGTCGCATCAAGTAATGAGGCATTTTTCCAATTATTTTTTATTAAAATATTTCCAGAAAGAATTGTTTATAATACACAAACTTTTATTTGTTTTTAGATGCATTTATTTAAAAAAAAAAATTATTTTGAATAAAATAACAAAAATATTATCTTTTATCTGATGATCTTATTGTGAGGTGGTCTGAACAAAAAAATCTTCAATTGTCAACACAAATATTTAAACATTTTTTAACTTGGCATATTTGATCGTTTCTTACTAACCGCGGATTTTGTCAATATGCTAATAGAGTCATAGATTATATATATATATATATATATATATATATATATATATATATATATATATATATATATATATATATATGTATGTATTAATTCTTATACACACACATCTTATTACACATCAGCTAAAAATTAATGTATAGGCGCGAAAATCTTATTTTTACCAACATATATGGAATTCGTACCAATGTTTCACGGACTGAAACCTTTTTCTTATCGGAGAAGTAATTTTCAGCAAAAGCATTTTTCCTTCCAAGAAAACCTTCAGAAATTCAAAATTTTTCACCATTTTAGATAATGATTTTGCTTACAAGACTGCTTTCCTCTTTTTGTGTGCGAAGGGGTCGAGGGAGATGCAAATATCAAACAATTTTTCGCACATTCTTCCTAGCCTTTTCCGTACGAGATGAGGATACTCACCTAATAAGCAACATTCTTCACATCATTTCCAATAGTTTGTTTCTCTTTTGATGCTGTTAAATGGAATTCTGGTAAGATTCCGACCTGGTATGAATTTGGCCCATGAACCTTTTTCTATGACAATGTATACAAAGTGACTGCCATGTAACTAGATAGAAAAATGATAAAAAAAAATATATAAAAATGGTAATTTATTTTAGCTTTTCAAGTCAGTCATAACTTTTCAGAAAACAACATTTACATCTGTCATTTTTAGTTTCTCATAACAATGAGGAGAGATAGATATGTAAAACAAATGCTCTTTTTTACAAATCTATCTCTACTCATAGCTATCGTATTATTGTCTTTCCACATCTCGCCATCTATCTCAATATGTTTTTATCTAGCTTTCTATATATATTTACACACACACACACACACACACACACACACACACACACACACACACACACACACACACACACGCGAAATGGACAGCTATAGATATACTTATGTATGGAGATATAAAAGAATTGCCTTAAAAATTCAATAATTTAACCACGAAAAAAAAATCTCTCTTTAATCCTAACATCATGGATAGAGCCTATGTAAATATAAAAGTGGACATTGAAGTCAACACCCAGAGGCGACAGTCTTTTTCATATATATATATATATATATATATATATATATATATATATATATATATATATATATATATATATTACATTTGTGTATGTGTGTGTGTGTGCATGTGTGTGTGTGCGTGTGCGTGCGTGTGCGTGAGTGCGTGTGCGTAGATATTCCTTGGTAAATGTGCCTAGTTAGAGTTTGTTCAGAAGTCGTTTATATATTTTAATAAATATATTTTCTTTATTCATTTGTGTTTGTTCTGTGGGATTGTCTGGACAAAAATGGTGAGAAGACTTAGGATTTTTGATGGATAGAGGAAATGATTTTTTTTAAAAAACAGTTTGTCCTGATTTCAATTTATACATTGTGTCTTCAGTGAGATGAATACAAGTACAGCAGTCTGGGCGCTCACATATTTTGATATTTAGTATCGGGTATGTTTATACAGATTGAACTGGATTCTTTACGCGTATCGTTAATCATTTCGCGCTTGTGGACTTTTGAACGGCCGTAAAAGTGGCTTGGTTCTACATTCAAAATGTCAAATCTTTTGATGTTGACAAATTAACGTGTTTAGACTGTCCATCGTTTTTGATTGCTGATAGTTATTTACCTTTTCATAATAGGTAGTGTCTTATAGGAAAGAAGATCTAGTATTTTGTAGCATTCAACATTCATAATGATCGGCAGTAATTCTTTTATCCGCTTCCTTAATTATGATGTCTTTATTGGTTTTCATTCATGAATAATTATTCATTCCTTTTGATTCGTGTTCGGTTGAGGTTTACGCTGTGACAGTTCATTGTATGGGAAAGTTTATATGTGATCACCTACCTATTTTAGGTTTGTGGCTGCTTTTATTCTGTTTTCCTTGTCAATCGTATCTCATTGAGTTTATAATATTTGGGTACTGAGGTGAAATTTAATCCCTTTGACAAGTTTTTAATTTGTAGGGTTGAGGCGTTTATATTTGATAGATAGATTATTTTTGGTTTTTCAAAGTTGCTTTGTACCACAGTGTCGTGGTTCTTGTTGACTTGTCCGAAAAAAATGATCTTTCAAATTTGTCCATTCATGGATATTTCTTTATGCACGTTGTTTGTTTTTGATTTTGTCGTCTGCACACTATAGAAGGATCAGTTGGGTACCGTCTGTGAGAAAAAGAGCACCATGACGCAATTCACTCGGAGGCCTACATCACCTGCCTTCAGGAGGTAGTGCTGCATTGCGTCAAGAGTGTGGTTGTTGGAAGATCCTACGTTTAGCAACAGGACTCTGCACCATACTACACAGGCAGACAACCTAGTCATGGCTGCGACCACCTCACCTCTTACATCTAGCCACCTAACTCCCAAGACTGTAAACACTTGATTGATTATTATTTATGGGGCATCGAGCGATATATATATATATATATATATATATATATATATATATATATATATATATATATATATATATAAGCAAATATATGGATATAGATCCGACAGTATGAAAAAAAATATATACGGAAAAAACAAACAAAAATCCTTATATGCACTTATGCTGTTTTAAGGTTAATATGTCAACGTCGGACGTTTCGGTCTAATAAATCATCTTCAGGACATATTCATAAAATATAATTAACATTATCAATTCACATGACAAAGACGATGGACATAAGAACAAGACTGGTATTTATTCATACAAAAAGTACAAATTGTGGCACGAGGCCAATAAAGGAGAGGGGTAGAGGCTGGTCAACACTAACTATCTTATACCTAGCTAATCAGATTCGCGACCCATTCGTACATTACATTTTACCCATCCACCAAAAGAACTCGTCCATCACCAAACAATCCTTCAACCACCATAATACCACGTGTTCTCAGGGAGACCTACCAAAATCGCGTCCCATGCCATAAAAATTTTAATGATGATATATATATACAATTCTAATAATGATAAAATGAGAGGGGAGGGAAATGAACCCAATAATAAACTTAAAATAAACACAAATGCAAACTAAACATAATTGATGCCAGTAGGGACCGTCCAACCCATAAAACAGAGAGACCGCTGTATTCTGCCCAGGGGACAAAATCAAGGGAGTGGGAGAAAGTATAAAATATTAGGCTGGAATAGGAAAATATAAAACTGACCCAGTCGAGATGAAAGCGGGGGGTCAAAACAAACTGGGGAGGTTGAGAATCTCGACTTGGATCATAACCAAAAGAACAGCCGGGATGCAGGCCAGAAACAACATTACTCACATTAACTAGGTACACTGAAGCTTGTCTAACCTAATAAAGGGAGGGTTCCACAGGAAGCCACCCCGATGTGCAATAGGTTGACCTAGAAGAGAAAATCAGGCTAGCCCGTTCACATCGAGTTAGAAGCAAGCTCGCTTCTTTTTACCCACCTTTCGCTAAAAGACTGTCGAATGCAAGAATTTTCTATCCGATCTAATCTTCATCTTGAGCTGATGCTCAAAGAATCGAATTAGATCCGAATGAGAAAGACGATTGCTTCGCAAGACTTCCTCCTTTCGCGTCGTCCAAATCACCATTCGAGCCGTGGCCATCAGCGTCAGAAACACCATCCGTTTCATCCCGGAATACGGGGGCGACACATTGTCACACGCGAATGCGCGATCAATGGACACAAGCTGTTCGGGAGCGAGACGAGCCGTCATCTCGCTGACATGGTCCCATAAGGGGCGGACCTGGGGGCAATGGTAGAAGGCGTGCGCAGCCGTTTCTTCTAAGCCAAGGCCACACCGTTCAGTCTGGCAAATCCGCCAAGCCCTATATGAAAGCCTTGTCGTTAAGAGGCAGCCGATTCCGAGCCAATCGCCAGCTAAGCGAAAACTCAGGGCTACTATGGGTAATCCGCCGCAAAAATAAGACCAGTAGGAGCGATACTCCTCCTCCGACAAGCCGAGCATATCTCGTAGAGGATCCTTCGCGGGCCTCTCCACTAATTCACGATTGAAGACCTTCCTAGGCCGAGAAAGGTCACTGGACCGGGGAACGGCCCTCAATGCCGACCGACACTCGCGAAGGAAAACCGTTTACGACCGCGCTCAACCCGTGAGATGGGGGGACAGGGAACGCGTCCCTAACAATCCCCTCCAGAATCGGATCTCCTCCAGTCAATGTGCGGCGTAGGAAAGCCAAGAAAAGAGGCACGGATGTGACTCGGCAGGTGCGGCATTCAGCCCCCCATGACACGGACGTTTAGTGTGAACTCGTCTGTCGACCCGATTCCCGCGTCCCCTCCATAAAATGGAGGATAGCGATCGCTCGAGCGCCTTCTTGTGGGTCTTACAGAGAGGAAGTACGGACAATCGATAAAGAATCAGGGGAAAAGCGACCCCCTTCCAGGCACTTAACCGCAAGCCGGACGACTTGTCGCGGTTTATTTTATAAGATCAGCGCTCCGTTTAAACATGGTCACGTTGTCGTCACATGGGCGACGCTGTGAAAACGTATTCCTAAAATTTGAGTATTTTGAAAGAAAAATGAAAAGAATTCTATTTTGATCTAAAATTTATATGTACGCTTGTCGAGCATTAATCTCGCTAGAAAAGGGGAAATACTAAAGAAGCCAGGTCTAGTATTCACCGTGCGTGAGATAGATATTATGTCTGCTTCATAAATCCGCCTAAGATTTTTATTATGAAAATATTTTAAAATCTTCACGGAATCAAAATCGAAATTATGATCTGCTTTAGTTGTGTGTACAACTAAAGCATTGTTTAAATTTCCGAGGCGAATATCTCGTTTATGTTCAAAAACACGAGATTTTACGGACCTACACGTTTCACCCACATATTTCAAAATTCAAATTATATCGTAAACCCACATGTAAAAATGAATATTTACACTTTTACTCTCACCATGATACTAACACTAATAGGGGTATTATTATTGGATTCTACTTAAGGGCTCTTCGCATCTGTTCAGCAAAATATTTAGATGATGAATTCAGATATATTGAGGATACCTTTTCATATCTTTCGTATCCGAGACAATTATTACTGAGAGCTAAAAATAAAGCGTTGAAAATTCACTCATCAGCGCAAAATGACACAGTGAAAGGTACACTTTCATCTGCCCCTGATAATAATTCTTTTGGTCGCATCTTTCTACCAAATAACCATTTGACCGAACGTATCTCCAATAATTTAAATGCGTTAAAAATTAAAACTACGGTATTACCTACTAGAACTATCCGTAGTTTATTAAATAGCACCAGCAAACAACATATTACATCCGATGCTTGCAACTACCAAATCTCATGAAAAAAATGTGACTTATAATATGTGGGTGAAATTTTAGGAATACGTTTTCACAGCGTCGCCCATGTGACAACAACGTGACCATGTTTAAACAGAGCGCTGATCTTATAAAACTTTCAGTTATCTGTTTGGATAAGTCTTGTTCTTAGGTCCCTACTAACATCAATTATGTTTAGTTTGTATTTGTGTTTATTTTAAGTTTATTATTGGGTTCATTTCCCTCCCCTCTCATTTTATCATTATTATAATTGTATATATATATCATCATTAAAATTTTTATGACATGGGGCGCGATTTTGGTAGGTCTCCCTTGAGAGCACGTAGTATTATGGTGGTTGAAGGATTGTTTGGTGATGGACGAGTTCTTTTGGTGAATGAGTAAAATGTAATGTACGAATGGGTCGCGAATCTGATTAGCTAGGTATAAGATAGTCAGTGTTGACCAGCCTCTACCCCTCTCCTTTATTGGCCTCGTGCCACAATTTGTACTTTTTGTATGAATAAATACCAGTCTTGTTCTTATGTCCATCGTCTTTGTCATGTTGAATTAATAATGTTAATTATATTTTATGAATATGTCCTGAAGATGGTTTATTAGACCGAAACGTCCGACGTTGACATTAAAACAGCATAATTGCATATAAGTATTTTTGTTTGTTTTTTCCGTATATATTTTTTCTTCATATATATATATATATATATATATATATATAAATGAACATTAAGTCAATACTCAGAGGCGACAGGCTGTTTCATGCTGGACGCATGAGTGTTGACTTCAATGTTCACTTTTTATATTCATATTTACATACGCTCTATCTCTGATATTGAGCTTTTATCCCATAAATATAGCACACCTAAAAAAAAATATATATATATATATATATATATATATATATATATATATATATATATATATTGCACGCACTACACTATGATTCTAGGCAGAGGTGCCGAGGCGTGTCATTCCCAGGTAGGATATACAAGTAATATGATCCAATGAAAATGATGATCCATAACGATGGATATCATGATATATATATATATATATATATATATATATATATATATATATATATATATATATATATATATATATATATATATATATATATATATATATATATATATATATATATATATCTTAAGATTTTAATTTCGTGCTCAGGTAGGAAATAATGTCGTATAAAAAATCCATGAATTTCTTAGAAATTCCTTTGCCTATGCTTCAAATATTTAAAAATAGCAGATATGCACTTTCGAGAACATCCGAACTCTCTCTCACGATCGCCGGATCAGACGGCGGTTTCGCCAACAAAGTGAGACGCTGGTTCGAACCCTACCGAATACCACAAGCTCTTTATTAAGTCCAATGATTTCTTAGAAATTCAATACACACACGTTAAAGATTTTTTTTTTCATTTTCCCCCAAGCAAGGCCATAATGCCACATAAAGACACAAGAAGTTACTAGGAGTGAAAGACAATGAGAAAACTTTCCAAGGAACCAGAAACCCAATCGTAAAAGGAAACAAAGGATAAATATCTACTCCATTTCAAAGATTGGCGAGGTGCATGAACCGTACAGGTAAATGACATCTCAAGTTTTTAAACTATAAAATTAATGTCTTCCTGCTTAAAGATCGAAAGATCCAATAAATAAATATCCTGCGGGGTGGTTAATCTAGTATATATATATTCCTAATAATATTTGGTGGTCTCCAAGCTTTGGAATGTTATTCTATTTATCGACAGTCCTCTGTTGATGTTGCGTTATGAGAATTATAATTTCAACGAAAACAACTTTGAAGCTATTTTTTGAAAAGTTATTATGCGTTTAAATAATAAAAATCTAAACTTCAACTGTGGTTATCGACCAATTATGAGAAATCCTTTCTTATGTCTCACCTTACTGATCTATTTCTATTCATTCTTATTTACAGCAATATGAATTTATCTATCAAGCAAAGATCCAATAAGACATTTCCTGTTTTTTTTTATCATCTGGAAATTTTAAAAGAATTTTTACTTTATTAGTAAATTCATATTTGTCGAAAATTTTACAAAATATTCTTCTCAAAAATTACGTGAATAGAAAAATGACCTCTGAACATTTGAAATTTCCAATTAACTCATTCGAAGAGATCACATTCGAAGAAAAGCATTAATGATTAGAAAGAAGTGTCTTAAAGAAATGTGCTCCTGAACTGATTCTTGTTCTTTTCAAACTCTGCAATAAATGCCTTACTAATTCTTGATTTCCAGCTTGTTATTACTGTCTTTAGAACCTCTGCTGAATCCATGATCCCGGCAATTATCGTCCTATTAACCTTTTACCTATTTTTGGCAAAGTACTAGCAGCTCCAACTCTGAATTGGTTAAGCATCTCATTTCACACTGCCTTCTTTCACATAATGTGACTTTCGTTCCTCTAGGTCAACTTGCCGATGTATTAATAGTTATTACTGAATTTGTCTACCGGGCTTTAGATATGAACGGCGAGGTTCAGGTTCTGGCTTTAAATATCTCGAAGGCATTTAATAGGGGTTTGGCATGCTGAACTTCTCGAAAAGTTCAAGGGTTATGCCTTGCCTCCTAGTGGCATTGTCACTTTTCTTAGGTAAAATTATTTTAAAAAGTCAACATTTCAAAGCAAATAGAAGCTTTTACAATTGAAAGGCTTCAATATTTTCTCCGAAAAAGGAAGAAGAGTAAGCTGACCCTAATAAAAAGTAAGAAAAGAAAAAAGGAGTAGCAATAGAATCGATGAAAAGTAGTGAATATGAGTTGAATAGAACTAGAGGAAGAGAAACTTATCTGTTGAAAAGTCGGTAACTTCGTGTCTGTCTGACAAAATGGCAGCGCCCTTAAAAGGTGTTGTTATGTTGAAGGAGAGGAAAACAACTGACAAAAAGGTGGTGTCAACAATTTGATGTGACGTTGAAGGAGGTGGAAACTAAGTGAAATAGGCGGCCCCAGAGTGACTTACTTTGTACTGAAAAGTGAGTAACCCATCTGACAAAAAAAAAAAACAGCTTTTGGGAGAGTTGGGTGACGGAAAACGAGGAAAAGTCGGCGTCACAACGAATGACGAGAAGGAATAACTTTTTTCATGAAAAAGTGGCACAAGGTGAGTGGAGTGGCTTGAAAGAGTTGTAAAAACCTAACGAACACATAGGCACCGTCAGTGGTTTGTAAGAAGAATAGGATAATTTGAGTCGGGTGCAAGGCGATCCTTATACCAGGTCTGGCAATCATGCGACTGTTGTTCAGAACTGGGGGCGGATATATAGAGGCCTAAGTAAATAGTATTTACTGAGAATATTTTTAGCAATGAACTTTTCAGTAATGTCCAGTAATTAGTAAATTAGCAATTATATATAATATTAGGAGGCATTTTTGTACAATTATTGACTTATTTCCATAAATGCAAATGTTCAAAGAAAGAACAAAAATAGCAAAAAATAACTAAATACTAAATACTGTACTAAATAAAAATCACTTTATTCGCCATAAATTAGACATTTTTAGATGATATTGTAAAAATAATGAGTTAATTTATTTATGAGATTTGAGTACAGAAAATATAATCGAATAAGACAATTAGAAAGCACTTTACAATACTTTACAAAAAATGTGAATTTTAGAGAAACAATAATTTAGTGGGGAGGCAAAATTTGCACTAAAAGTTTTACTTGTTTTTCTCATGAAGCAGTTCAACTAATTTTATAAAACCTGGTGCACTTTATTATAACCTTGCATAATAATTACCCACATTTTTTTACAGATAATTTTGTAAAAGATGAGAGTTGAGGAAAGCAAACGTTAAAGGGTGTATGATAAGATAAAGGCACATGTTCGTCCACAGAAGATTTCAGTCATAGTTGAGGTATCCCTACGGACAGATTTTAATGTGAAGAAGAGAATGACTATGAGGGAAACTATTCAGAGAAATCCTGGAATTGGCGGAATCAACAAAAAGCGCAATAATATTTCATCAACAATATCAAATCCAAAATCTCAAAAGACCGAACGAAATCCATTAGAAAATTAGCAACTAAACTGAAGGTGGATGCTAAGACTGTCAGAGCAGCAGTGAAAGATGACTTAAAAATAAAATCTTACACATGAACACCATGAAATTTGCTGACACAATCCATGAAGGTCAGAAGATTGGAAAAGTGCAAAAACTTCTTACTAATCTTAAAAGAAACAAGTCCGCTGTAAAAATTTTCTCAAACGAAAAGATCTTTACCGTTGAAACTGTCCAGGAAATACAGATATATTGCACAGTCAAAAGCTCATTTCAAGAGCACTTTCTGAACGAATCATCCAGCTCAAGTTATGGTCTTTGAAGTTGTGGCATCAGATGGGAAAAATGCCTAGCAAATTTTTCAAACCTGGTGAAAAAGTTAATGCTGATATCTATTTCAAGACTCTGAGATACAATGTATTATCATGGCTCAAATCCAATCACCCAGAGGAAAACTATGTATGGATTCAGGATGGTGCACCTGCCTATAAAGTCAAAAAAAAGAATTTCTGCAAATCCAATTTTGCCGATTTTTGGCCATCACACTTCTGGCCCTCTTTTGTCCCAGATCTCAACCCTTTATATTATGCTGTTTGGAGCGTTTTAAAACATTCCACTAATAGAACCTCTCATCCAAACATTAACTCTGGTGTTTTGAAGAATTGCAGAAGTTTCAGGGAGCGAATGGAGGCAGTAAATGAGAAATAAAGAGGACATATTGAATAAAGTGTTTCTTTCCTTTTGTATTTGTACGTTGGAATCATTCGTATTTCTTAAAATAAACTAATTAATAAACTATAAAGTCTTTTTATTTCATTACCCAAATTTTGCCTCCCCCTTCACTTCACAATTTGTTCTACAGAAAATATTTATTTCTCTAAGACACAATAATAGATATTACCAGTACACATAGTTTTCAAAATTAAAATCAATTTACATTAACAAGAACACAACATTTAGATAATTTAAGGTGTTACTCAATTAAATATATGTAAAAAGGGGGAAATTGAAAATAAAATATTATTTGGTATCCCTGCGGTATCCAGTGGAATTTTTAAATTACCACAATCTATTAATTTCAAAAATGTTCATAATGTTGAAAATACAAACTAGTATTATTAAATATTTCCTCTTCTGTGGGTCAATCATTTTTGTAATATAGCCTGCTACATATAAAAGTTACATTTTAATATCTTTAGGGATCTTAGTTTCAAAGTCTGTTAAATTATCAAATGTCTGACATCGCATTTCATCCAGTAAATGTTCAGATTTTGAGCAATTATGGTCTCAATCAAAGTTGTATTACTTGACATCAACACTTAATTTAAGAAGTTGTATAGTTTCTTCAATTTGAAATTTCTCAATAACTTTTTCAACTCTTATAAAATATGCAACTCCAGAACTTTCTCTTCATTTTTTAAATTCGTTTTCTAAATAGTCTGTGATAAATTCCCCAAGGATAACAAAATTAATAATGTAAAAAAGTAAAAAACGATCTTGAATGTCTTCTTATTTTTGTGTTATATTTTAAGAATAGTTGTAGAAAATTAATAAATTTATTAAATTTAATTTTATCATTAATTTTGTGATAAATTTTTTAATAAGTCATTTTTCATTAATTTCGCAAGGAAAAACGTTACATTTTTAATATCTAATTATTTACGAAAGACAGAAAAATTCAACATATTTTTTTATAAAAATATGTTTGTTCTGCTAAAGAAAAATAAGAAATTATTTATTAAAAAATAATTTTGTACTTAATATGTTCATTGCTGAAGAATAATAGCATAGAGGAAAATATTTAAATTTATATTAACTTTATTAATTCTTAATGACAGTTGTGAATTTTGGACCGAAAAAGTTTGTTTAAAGATAAAATCTGCAAGTTCAAATAGATAATAATATTACTTACTTCAGCATCTTAAATAATATCTTATATAAAAAACTTAAGTTAATCCAAAGTTAAAAATAAATATTTCTTTAAAAATAATAAATTTCTTAATCTAATTCCAGCAACGAATTTTCATGTCTTCAGTGTTCGCCCGCAGTCGCTCACAGGTCAGCACGGTGTAGAGGCATGAGTTATGGATCGTCTTGATCGGGTGGCAATGGAAGAGGAAAAGCTAACTGTTAAGTTTCGTGGGTGGGGGGGATTTGAGTAGAACTCTCAGACAAAAATGCGGAGTTCATTGATTGGCACTTATCTGACGAAAAGGCGTCGCGAGGATGAGTAGTGTGGAAGAGAGAGAGAGAGAGATAGAGAGAGAATGAGTAAAGCTCGGACGAAAAGGCGGCAATAGAGTAGGTTGTTGCATAAAGGAGAGAGACCCAAATTATGAAAAAGCAGCGTCAGCATCGTTGTAGTGGAAGGAAATGAATATCTCTTGGATGAAAAGGAGGTGCGTCCAGATGAGTGGGCTGTAGTAGAAATAAGACGAAAATGCTATAAGAGAAAATGGCGACGTTAGGGTGAAAGAGTTCGAAGCCGAGGATCCTACTGTCGAATAGGTTGTATCAGGTTGAAGGCATTGGATTTTCTTGTTTATATAATATGTTGAAACATGCTAAAATCGAATGATGGATTCATTCAGAGAAACAACGAATTGAAATAGGCAATTATTATAATCGACACACCAGGGGAAATGATCAAAATTGGAATAAAATGCGAAAGCGAATCGTACTATTGTGGTAAAGAGAAACATTACTTTCTCTTTAACGAAATGCTTAATAGCAACACAAATTTTATAAAGTTGCTGCTTAGAAGTAGCTGAAGAAGGAACAACGTTATTCTTTTTACACTTCATAAAACTCCAAATTTCCAATTTTCAAAAACTGATATTGGATAAATATGTGGATTCCATATGTCGTGGTGGTAGTAGAATTTGTTAAGAAGTTTATTCTAGGTAACTTTACGTATCATATACAGACTTTGATATTTAGTAAGTTTGACTTGTCATTTGGTCAAAATAACACGCTAGAACTTCTTACGCGATTGACTTCCAGAATGAAACAACGTGTTTAATATCGTCCAATAATGCGTGTGCATGTGCGTACACACAAACACATACACACACCTATCTGTATATAAATATATTTGTAGAGATAAATATAGTCATATGTGTATATATGCATATCTAATCCAAAATTATCTGATCTTTGAGAGGTGGCGTATATTTTAGATATTTTCGCATGTGATGGTGACTTTTTCAAATATCAAGCTTCATTGAATTAGTCTTCAAGAGAATTCCCCTTCTTTTTTCTCATTTTATTCTAATTCACTATTTTATTGATCAAAACAAATCATTTTAGTTCAAAAAGGAATATGAACGCTGGGAGAGGTAATCTGTTTTCCGGAATCAAATAACACTTAAGCCATCGAATTCACATAAACCGCCACAAAAAGACGCTTGTTTGACCAACAAACAAAATATTTTTCTCCACATCGATTTCATTGATATGTGCAGATTTCCAGTTCGATTGCATTCTACAGCTAACTACATATAGATTCCAATTTCCCAATACGGAAACGTGTATTCAGCTTCGTTCTCTTTGGGAAATATACTCTTGTGACAAATGCTGGAGACAAACGGAATAAAATGGTTTTATATAAACATCATATTGACGAGAAAGAAATGAAAAGGTTATTTCATGATTGAGGTTTAGTTTCTCTGAAAGTAACTTTCAAATGATGAGATCTCTTAAGAAAGAAATCGTTACATTTGAAGATTTTTCTATGTTTATTCAAGCTTATTAAATGCGGTAAGAGATTTTCAATGTACATAATACAAACAGATGGTTCATTTGAAAAGACGTGATCTTCATCAATATATTTATAATCATGAAACGCCTCGCAATTGGAAGAATTATATACCAAGTATTCGAGTAGTGACTCATCTGCTGGAAGAGCAATGTAGTTTTTACAAAGCGAATACACCATGTGTCACATCGTGGGAAACACAGCATTTGATAAAATAAAGCTTTTTATAACAATTTAATGATTTCGTGTTGATAGGAATAAAACGGGATAAAGATAATCTTTGTTTTTACAAATGAAACCAATATAATTCTGTAATCAAACAATAAACTGATAAGTTTAGTGTTCAATTTTGAGTTGGATTTCGGGAAGAAGTTGTGTAATTTGGATGAAGTTTTGGGACGAATACTTTTATATTGAATTAGCACTTGGCGTGTATACACGTGTAGCGGAAACGAAATAACAAACGGAGCAACTAAACGCTTCTGATAGCGTTAGCCTCTCACGTCGGTCAAAGAGACGGCTTTTAGTGTGTTGTCTCTGCAGAAAGACAGAGTATGGCTGCCATCCCAGAACAGTGACAATGCGAATCCCGGAATGTCTGCTTATGAAGAAAGAAAGTGTCAACCAGCTTCCCCATGAGATAGTCAACACGGTGAGCTGAGCGGTGTTAGCTATACAAATGATTCCTTTGCTAGCCAACATAGCAGGCAGGCATATTTTCTGAATTGATTTTTGTTCGCGTTACCAAGGATTTCTGACCGTATTTGTCCGTCAGCGTTTGTGCCCCCGGTGTCTCGGTTGTATTCGTTCCGTACGTGTGCTGTTCCCGTGTGGAAGTAGTTGTTCGTGCCATGAACGTCGGGATCCATTGTTTGATTCCGGTGCTGCTGATTTTTTCCGTCCATCTTCATTGGAAGATACTCAACCAGTAACAAGAAACTTTACATGTTTACATATAATTTGCTTGAAAGTTAAATCTGATGCAGTAAAACGCATTCAAATTCAGTATAGACGTTTATCTATATTTCTTATAGAAATGTGTTTCCATACTGTCGTTTGCACGCATATAAATATCTCTTAAAACGAGTAAAAATATGAAAACTTGCTTGAGAAATGGATAGGTTGGCTGATATTTTCATAGAAAAAACTATGAATGCAAGTGACAATTTTGAATAGGAAAACTTTTTTCAGAAAAAACTTTTTCTTTAAATTATTCGATTAGCATATTCTAATATAAGGTATGTGTGTGTGTGCGTGTGTGTGTGTGCGTGCGGGCGTGTGTGGGGGAGCTTGTTATGAAGTTAGACGTAAGAAACTGAATGATAAAGCAGGAAAGAGTGTGACGGTGAAATAATTAGCCAATACGGATTCGGATCCCGTAACGAGAGTAGAGAAGAAAAAGGGTGCAGTGATGCACCAAATTGTAGGTAACACCTGATTTCAAGAATACTCAAGACGCTTATAAATATGGTGAAACGCTGGAGGAGAAAAAAAGAACAGAGCGACTACATAACGATCAATAAGAGATTCAGAAAGGCAATTTTTTACAATAAAAGCCGAGCCAAGTGACGATTTTGGGAGCAACCATGTCCCACGCATATGGAATCTCAGAATAAAACTTGGAAAATTAAAGAAAACCAAAACAACACCCAAACCACAATCCAATAAACACTTGGATAGCTCCAATTCCAAAGGGATGGATGAGGATAGAATTAAAGGGATGTATACTGATAGAGTTAAAAACAAATGCAATAAATTAAACGTGAATGAAAACAAAGTTTATAATTCAAATGATCAGAATTAGACCGGAAATAGGACAAGAACAAAGACACCGGAACAACAAATCCTGTATTTATGCAGAGAATGATATGAGAAACACAGATTTTGCAAAAGCATTTCATGAGATGCGGCATAAATATGTTTGAACTGCGACGAACACTTTAGATTTTAAAATAATCCAGAACTTATACTTGGAGGAAACCGATGCATATGAATCGAAACTGAATTTAGTAAATAGGAAAAAGTATAAAGAGGCGCAACCATAAATGTGACTTCTAACTAGATTTACTTAACTTTTACAGCGAGCTTATCCTTAGAGAACTAGATGTCCTACCAGGAGTTTTATTAGCAGAAAAAATCTGAACAACATAATATATGCAAACCGACGCTATTGATATCAGACACGGAAAGGAAATTAGAATTTACTCCTCGACAAGGTTGTAAAAAAGTGAGAAGAATTGATGAATATTCAGTTATATGAAGAAAAGATGTTTGACTGTCACCAAGAGGAACATCCCATGATTCTGGCTACGAATTGAAGATAACAAAACCAAACAAGTGCAGTAATTTAAATATTTAAGAAATGTATCACCGAAATCCGAAGGTGCATTGGGATAGCGAAAGATGACTTGCAAAATCTAAGCAAAGTATTAAGAAACAGGAAAGCTTCGTTAAAAACAAAGAAAACAACACTGAACTGCTATATAATATCAGTCCATCAGTTTCGCAGTGAACGCTGAACAAGAGATAAAGAGACTTGATACAATGGAAATGTGGTTCTGCAGGAGGATGCTGAGAATACTATGGAAGGGACATGTGAGTAACGAAGACGTTTTTAAGGATAATAGAAATAAAAAGAATATCTGCGTTTAGAATCAGAAAGAGGTAGTTGAAATTTCTAGGATATAAAATAAAGAAGCAGGACTTGGAGAATTTGACACTGGCGTGATATACAGAAGGCAAAAAAAAAAAAAACATAAGAAAGCACCGAGTAACATTGTTAATGAGCTGTTGAAGATAGATAGCAGAACAGGATGTGGGAGTGATAATGAAGCGACAAACCTTACTTAAAGATGAGAAAATTTAAAGAACCATGTTTGCCCACGTTCTAAAGGGATACATCAAAAAAGATTACTAACTTTTGAAATTGGGTCAAAATTGAAATGGCCTATATCCCAGGATGCCCTAAGTCAATTATTGATATGGATCCCATCCAACAAGTAGAGCCTGTCTTCTTAGATCATCGCCTAATCATTCAGGAACTTGTGGACAGGCTTACAGTTTTTTGGGGGGGTCTCTGGAAAATAATCTATGAGAACATGGATATAGAGAAAGTGTTTTTCCTACTTTTTCAGAAGTAAATCAGAGTCAATTGCTCTCCTCAGAATTTGGGCCATGTGTCAGGAAAATCAAGAGAGATTTTTATTCCGAATGTTTAAAAAAATTTGATTCATTATTTTCCAAAGACTAAAAAAATACTTCAAATAATTGAAGCTTGATGATTCTCTGTCACGCCCCAAATATATATATATATATATATATATATATATATATATATATATATATATATATATATATATATATATATATATATATGCTAGCAAAGCCATGCTCAAAATGTGAAAAATAGTCTGGTGCTTACGGATTTCCTGACCAAAACCCCCTCACAATGACCGCTTGATAATGATTCATTGCTGTTGAAATTACGGGAAAACATTAAAACCAATACAGGCGCTATAATCGATAAACGCGCCCAAGAAATATCGCACAAATGGAAATACAATCGGGTGGTTACAAATTTTGCCCGATTTCCACTGTTCTTTTGACCTGACACTATTTCATTTCCACATCTTATCTTCGATTAAATTATATTTTGAAAGGAAAACACTTCTACGATGATGACACATAATGAAACACTAAATCCTAATTTCCCCAATGCATCAACCTATGGACATGGCTCATGACAAATCATTAATGAACATTTGTTGTATCTTACGTTCCATCAATAACATATACTAAACTGAAGTGTCAAAAAAAATGGATACAGTTACCTGTGTAGCTCATTTTTTGCTTGGATAAAGGTGGCGACACGATGTGCTGGAGTCATTATCTGTGTGTGCGCACGCGCGTGTGTGTGTGTGTGTATTGATTGAAGCACATTTTAGGGCTATTCATAACTGTGTTGTTTTGCGGAGCAAGATCAGTAATATGGATCATACATGATCAATGGGATTTAAATCTGGAGAGTTCTAGGTCATTGGATTATCTGTAATTCAGTAGTGCATTCTTGGAACTATTTTCCTGCCACCTGCTCACAATTGGATTTCTGCCTCATGTTGCTCGAACAAAACAACCTGGAATAACGGTGAGAATAAAAGGAATACAAATGGTTTGCCGTAAAATATTTTAAAGATATTTTTTAAGTAAGATAAAATACGACACACGCCATTATAGAACCTTACACAGCAGTGCTGAAAGGCTACACTGACAGATTCACGTGATCTCCTCCACACACCAAATGGCCGCCGAAAGAAATGGAAAATTCACATGAATTCCACAATCCTATACCAGTGATTTCTAATCGATGTTGTATTGTCAATATTGGCCCCCTTTTATCTCGACAAAGAAACGCAATATAATGTAATATACGTTCTACAGAGCGTTCTCTCAATGGTTAAGTGTAACCAACATCGAATTCGGATGCGATATGACACGACGCGTTCCCCTTCTTTAGATTGTTACCATTTGCCAGCAATCACATTTTTTGCATCCTCTTTGTGTGCTCGTAATGTTCATGTGATGTTGATGGTTGTCCGGAATTCTTGAAATAGGCTTATTACACTTACCATAGAAAAATCTCAAGCAGCCTCAATAACCATTCCACAGCGAAATATTGCTAAATTCTGGACATAATTCATAGCTTCTATAGCTACGCTACCTCTTTACCTATTAGTTTATACATTATCCGACTGGGTCCATTTCTACAAATGGTGGAGGAACACATTATCCAATGTATTTCTCTCTCTATGTTTTGACACTTGACTTTTTATTAGATGCCACAGTCATTATTTAAATTTAAGATTCATGTAATACTCGTAAAACATCCATGCTTTTGTTGTTCTGGATACACAACGTCAGCGAATTTGGCGTCATTAAAATAACAGTGTGCTATAATTATTCACACGGTCAAATCGGTAATGAGAAGTATCACGAAATGAGAATTCGAACACTCGAATTGAAACGCGAATACAGGATTACTGACAGCTTATTAATGCATGAACGAACAAACTAAGATGAAGAAGAATGAAAGAATATAGGAATAAAGGTTGAGGGCTTGTGGACAGGAGACGGTGGAAGCCATTTTGAGAGATGGCATTTGAAGAAGAATTTGATGGATGAATGAATCAGTGAAGCAATCTAGTAAGTGGTAAATGATAAGCCACAAGCTGACCATAGACTGGACGGTAATCAAGCAGTGCAGCGGGTTACAAGGTTTGTTTGTCAGGGCAAAGAGAATGTGGATAGGGAGCTAAAGATAGGTTGATTGAAGTGAACCATGTCTCATTTGATGTGGCATTTCCAGTTAGCAAACCTTACACAGGACGATTTGAAAGTGTTTGAAAGAAAGGAAGCAAAAGGAAAAATCGATCTGAACTGACTGAAGTCAAAGGATAGAAGTAATCGAAAACTGAATCAAACAATAGACATGATAAGTATACAGGGAAATAGAAAGAGAAATGAAAAACAAAGAAAAAAAAGAGATTTTATGTAAATGTGTAAACATGCCTTTATCAAATCAAATAAAGAACAATGTCACTTTTTCTGTTTCTCTCCATAACTTCTGTCATGTAAAATGAACACGTGGATCCTCTGCTCTGATTCGAACATTCAACCAAGCAAAGCAGACAAATCCACTTCTATTATATATGGATAAGCAGTAGGTTAAACAGGACACACTGACCATAGGCAGAAGATAGGGTAGCGACATTTTCATCCTCTGTAAATGTGCCGATCCATATATAATCTGATCATTTTTACGGGTATTATGCAAGTTTATTATAGAATCTGCATAAAAAGAAGATAAGAATGCAAAGGCAGTAAAAATATTCTTTATTAATTAAATATTAATTACCTATAATGAATCTTTTCCGAATATTATATATATAGATATATATGTATGGATGTATGTGTGTGTGTAAAAGTGTACATTGATAAACAACAGGTGATGACAGTTTCATGCTTGAATATAATTTTCAGATGGCCTGAAGATTGCATTCAAGCATGAAACAGATTGTCGACAATCACTGTTGACCCCAATGTCTATTCTTAGACACACGCTCTATCTGTGATATTGAGAAATTTACCCATAAATATAGTATATCTTAAAACTATATTCTCTCTCTCTCTCTCTCTATATATATATATATATATATATATATATGTGTGTGTGTGTGTGTGTGTGTGTGTGTGTGTGTGTGTATAAAGAGAGAGATAGGTAGACTAGGTTTAAAGATAAAGATATGTAAATTATATAATCATGTATGTAGACAAATTGTACAAATTTAAAAATGTAACAGTAAATTCAAATTTAAAAATATAACATCAAAAGTTATGTTTCTTAAGTTAAAAGATTTTCTAAGCTGATTATAAAATGCATTCGATAGAACATTAAAATATTTAATTATTGTTTTTGTTGAAGACGCACAAACGATTTTTTTCTTTCAATTTTTAATATTTTAATTCCACACACATATGAGTAGAGATATGATTCGTTGTTTTTGTGCGACAAATATTTAGTAACAAATGCGTGGAAAGGTGATGAATTTTAAGTACATCTTCCCATTCATTCACTATGAAAAGTTCGGAGTTCATTGTGTGCCACCTTATTTTGACAGTACAAAAACTAAACATTTGTTAATAGCAGACTTGCCAATATGGTTGCTAGCAGTAACTACGGGTGGATGTTAGAAATCATTACTTTCATAACATATTTTGGTAACAGTAATATTGGATGTTTCCTTATAAGGGAACATTCCGCATTCATTAACCGATCAACCTATGATAGCTTCAGTTAATATTCATAAATTCTTTCTCGTAAAAATTTATTTCAGGAAAATCTCTTCCCCATGTCCAATAACTGTTCTTCCCCGTACTGATGACGGTTTCCCTTCCTAACCTTTTGTTTTTGAAATAGCGTGGAACATTAACATCTTGATTATGTTATTATTTTCTCTTCGAGTTGCATATGCTATCCATGCTGTTGCTGAAATTCCTCAAGTAATGTGATTTGTGGGATTTGGCACCGTCCTTTGCTTGTACTTCTGTAGCGCCAGTTCCCGAAGTTTGAAGAAGTTTGGTCCTCAATAAGAACTCATTGATTTGAGAAATCGGTTCTATATGCTGACACTCTAGATATTTGTGAACAACATTCATATAAAAAACTTAATCGGACGAATGTGTTGATTTTGTAGCAATTTGCAGTGTTGGACGAAAACAACCCTAGGGCAATTTATTCTATGTTTAATTCCATTATCTCTTATACTAAATTTGCTATAGATGATTGATGCATTGAGGTATTTGAAGTGTTTAGTATTTACTAGTTTCACACCCTGAAATTTTTTTATGATGGTTTCAGAGTATGTACCATTTTAATTCCAGATCATAATTTCTATTTTGAAAAGGTTTATCTTGAGTGCTTTTTCTTGGAACTCTTGACAGAGGATGTTAATTTTTTTTGTTCAAGATCATGAATACTTATGTCATCAGCAAGCCTTCCGTTCATCATCGGTACAGTGGCTTTGGGAGGGAAAGCAAGAACGCTTTTTTTCTCTTGGTAGATTTGTTTGGGATGTGGGGTATGGAATGCATAAAGGATCAGTGTCCATCCATTTCACATCTGTGCTTGTAAATGCGCTGGGCATAATTTAGGAAATGATAAAATAGAATGGAGCTCCCATTTTGTCCTTATTCTATTCCTGATGAGGTTTTAAATATTTCATTATTGGGGGACTTCGTCAGACATGTACGATTTTGTGGACCACTATAATTCCTCTATCAGATCTAGACATTCAGTTGAGTCAGAGTTTGGAAGGTGGTTTCTAATGAATGGAAATAGGAAGTTTTTATTGATGTAGTCATGAGGTCGCTATAACCGGCATACAATTTGCTATTGAAGATATCGATATGTCATTTCTTGCAGTTGTTTGATGACATATTTGCCATCATTGCATCCCTTATGAGAAAGAAAACACTGAGCAAACCCCGTAAGATAAACATTTAAAATAAAGCGTCTTTGCAAAAAGTTGCAGGTTTACTTCCTTATAAAAAAATTATGCAGTGTAGAAAAAAAAAAGAAAAAGAAAAAAAATATATTTCGTAAATGTAGAGTTTACTCTTTAAACAGACGGATACAAGAAACGAAAATTTATCTATCAAATAAATATGTGTTATTGATTACAGATAATGATTGATTCTATTTTTAGTCTAAGCAGACACTTATGCTGAAAAGATTGTCTCTGAAATTGATAGTTTTTACCATCTTTAAGCTTGACATTTGTTGTTTCAGGATGTATTAAATAAATTACGATTAGTCGGGGGAATTTGGTTCTACTCGAAAATTCAGTTTTCTCAAAGAAAGAATCAACTGATAAAAAAAATGACATTCATTATTTGCTCATAGAATAATTTTACCAAGTATGTGAAATGTTCGGTGAGACACGGAAAATATTAAGTAGCCTGACAGATGAGAATATTGATCAGTTTGTTCAAATTGCCTAATTGTTTGGTAGCACTTCGTAATTAAACAAAGTACAATTCATATATTCTGTTAAAGGAATTAACAAACACATTCATGCCTAAGAGGTTTCCTGAAATATCCCACAGGATCGAGAGATTTTGAATGATGAATTTCAAAGCAATTTATATTTACAAGGTTAATCTTTTCGCCATTTTTGTTTTGACATCTGTTGAACGAAATTCTCCAATTTTTATTTGTCACGTTCCTTCCTGACTGATACTGTCTTTCCATAATTTCCCATCCTTTGTAACTCAAATCAATGTTTGTCCTCTTACTATACGTTCCAGTCCCTGTTCCGACATCCAGTTACACAAGGTTGTTAGGTAGCTTACTTTGTTTTCCTCTCTCACACTTAGTATGTCCTATGAGTTTCATATTCTCAGACCCTTCTTTTCTCATTTGTGTTCCAGAAATTGTCAATTATCTATTTCCGATTTTAAACTTGATTTTTGTTCCTTATCTACTGCCTGGAGACATTGTTTCGCATGTATTGTCATATAGGAAAATTGATATTATATAAATGTCGAATACGTTTTCATTCTAACGAAATTTCTTGTCTCTTTGCTTATCTTTTGTAAGGCATCTTTCGTTATCTCAATACACCTTTGGATTTCGGTGCCACGTTTTCTATCCTCTATCAACGTTCTGTCTCCTTACAGTCGATAGTTACACTTTTCTTTTCGCTTTACTTTTACTCTACTTTCTCTCGGAGTTCCTCTATAGGTTTTGTAGCTGCCATCAGCACAGTGTCATTTGTTTCTCTTACGTCGTTAAGATTGTAGCCCCCAATAATCAATCTTGGCAGGACTTTTAGTTCTCGTAGCCAAGCCTTTCATTTTTAAGTTGAATAAATCCGGTAAAAAGATGTATGTACCTATCTATTATTGTCTATTTAATCTATTTTCTATTCGTATGCTGAAGGTTTGTTTCCAGTTAGATGTTCCGAATTCTACTAATATACTATACTCGTTTTTCTAGCATAAGCTAACTAAATATGTCTCACTCATCTTTTCAGGGCATCTAGACTAAACATAGACATAAATGAAGAATTCTCCCCAATGAATTTAATAACGGTTCACATGGTTTATTCGCACTTCACTAAATATTTGCTTACCACTCATTTCAAGCAGAATGATCTGCCCTACTTTCTAGCATTCAGCAATCCAGGATTGAGGGAACTGGATTAGGCTGCTAGAGATATTTGGCTTACGAAAGAAGAGAGAAGAGAATTTTTAAACAGATGCAATAACTGAATGATGGCGACTGCATAGAAACAAAGCAGTACAATCAACATTTAGCAACTGTATTTAAACAATCAATCTTGAGAATACTTAGAAATAATGGTTGATTGTTTCAATGTGGGTCACCTAAGTTGTAGTTGCCCGTTATGGTGTAACTTTGAAAAGATAGATTTTGAAGGGACTTCATTTCAACAGTTATTTGTTTCGAACTCTTGTCTATCATTCTATTCCAGGTGTCTATTATCTTTCTCTCCCTCTCTCGCGTCCATAATTTCCATGCCTGATGATGACTGAATATACAGTTGAAAGTACTTGCATATTAAAGAAAACCTCAAACAGATTATAATTTTTAAAAACAAGGATCATAACATGCATCGAGTGATTTGTAGGTTAATGCACCTTTAAAATTTTGTTTGCGAAGAAATTTCGCCATTTTATATCATTAACTTTACTAATCTACTTTTCGTATGAATGATACATTGTAATATAAATTGAACTGCACCACATATATTATATTTATATATATATATATATATATATATATATATATATATATATATATATATATATATATATATCATGTGTACTTCAGTAGAACGCCTTCATTAATCCATGTTTGAATACGGCATTAATAACCTATGTATGCTAGTGTATTATAAATATAAACAATTATGAGTGTGGATAGATTGGAAAGATTCTATGAAGAAATGTCAAAGAGGGAAGATAAAGATCAATTTGAAATAGAAAAAGCGAAAATGATGGCCAAACTTACATCATTTTTAACGTGGATGTATATACACGTATATCTGCTATTCTGCGTTACTTTATCTCTTTATATATGTATGTGTGTATATATATATGTATATATATATATATATATATATATATATATATATATATATATATATATATATATATGCGTATGTGCGGGTGTGTATGTGTGTATGTTCAGTTGTGTGTATGTAGGTGTATGTATGTAAATATGTAAGTGTATAAAGATTAAGTACAAAAATCGAGAGAGAAGGTGTCAGAGAAAAAAGAGAAAGAAAGATTAAAAGAGAAAGAGAAAAAGAAAAAAGAGAAAGAAAGATCAAAAGAGAAAGAAAGATCAAAAGAGAAAGGGAAAAGAAAAGAGAAAGATTAATAAAAGGAAAGAGAAAGAAAGATTAAGAGATTAATGGAAACAAATTGATAAAATCTATTGGAATTGTAAATGAGTATGTCGTCAAAATAAAAACAGTGACTGTGTGCGTGTACTTTATTTATATTGTGTGTGCGCGTGTATATGCTCTACGTGGGTGTGCTTATGCACTATTTATGTGAGTACGTGTGTGTGTGTGCCTGCTCTATTTAAGTTTGCGTGTATGTGTGTGCGCTATTTACATCTATGCGTACGTATATATGTATAATTTATGTGTACGTGCATGTCTTCAGTTTACAGATATTTCTATGTGTGTATATACTATGTGAACATTCGTGTGCTCTAATTCCGTTTTTGTGTTTGCGTGTGTATATTCCATTTACTTAGAGTTGCATGTGCACCTTTTACATGTGTATGAGCGTATAAAATATTTACGTGTAAGCGCATTTCTTTTATTTACGTGTGTATATGTGTGTGTGCTCTATTTACGTGATCCTGTGAGTGAATGTGTGTGTGTGTGTGTGTGTGTGTGTGTGTTGAGATCAGACCCATTCAGACAGCAAATTCAATAACGAATCTACGCGTTATACGGCGTCTAATATTCTGTTACTATGGATTGGAGACTTATCACTGAAATCATATTTATCATATCATAAATGCCTCCAGAGTCCTAATCAAATGTAGAAGAATATGTAGCGTCAATTTTCCAATTAGCCTTAAAAATCAGGATCCGATAACTTTGTGTTTCGGCTTGAATATCAATCGATACATTTTATGGATTTTCCTGACACAATTTATGATCAGAAATTGTGTGCAGATAATCACTTTCCATCTGTTATCTTATGGCGAACTAAACCTAACTCAATCTAAATGCATATTTACCAGATTAAGTTTAGTTCCGCCTAAGATAACATATGGTAAGTAATTGTGTAGCGCAAATCATTCAGTTAAGGAGAACTGAAATGCCTCAAATGAATTTGTGAAAGTTTTATACACTGCCTCTCTACTCGAGTTATAGCATACATTATAAAGATCTCAAGTGGAATCTATAGCTTTGACTTTTTTTTTTTTTTTTTAAATTGTCTCAAATGTCAACCACTGTCACCGGGGATAAATACATAATTATATCAAATACCAAAAAATCAAACCTGGATTATAAGTGTTCAGGATCAGTATTGTCTACCTATTTATTATATCTCATTTGACTAAAAACTACAAGAACTGAAAAACGTTAGCATTATTTCCAATATTGAAGTAAGAACTAAATCCTGTATCGGAAACAATTTTTAGTATGGCTATTTTTCCGAGATAACGAACCTAACAAAAAGGAGGAATTTTGCCATAGAACAAGAAAATTTGTCAACAGGGAATAAAGACAAAAAAAGAAAATAAAAGACATTGATATAATTAATGTGCATCACCAATTGAAAAACTTCCCTAAGAAATGACGAATAAATATTGTATGAAATTTAGATTTGTATTTCTGTGCAAATGATTTAGGAATTTGTGCAGGTTTTATACACTACATCTCTACTCGAGTTATCAGCATCGTAAAAGAATGCATTATAAAGATCTCAAGTGACAGCCAATAAGAACAAAAACATAATAGAAACGCCTTCGTCTTCCATTCAGTTGCAATCGACCAATAAATTTGTATCTTACGTAAGAAATACAACGGTAATTTTAAGATACAGTTTTCTGCATAATATTGCATGTATTCATGTATATGTAAGTAGATCTTTGTCTATTTTCAAGTGGAAATTTCTGGAAATCCTTGCAGAAAGACACGCAAATAAACATAAAAGTTCCATTCCAATAAAATTATGCAATAAGAAATGTGTTTTAAAGAGACGCTATCTGAAACTATGCCAATATAGCCCAAATTCTCTGTTGTTAAAATTTGCGATATTTATTGGTAAACAGAGCGTGTTTAATATCAGGGATAAAGCATCTGTAAATCTAAACAATGAGTACATAAAAAAAGAATCCTGAATAGTGACTGGCAATTTTTATCTATTAAGTGACCGCCATAGATTCATACAGTCTTGATTAATAAAGGATGTCTCAGTATAAATGTAATCCAAATAAACTTATGTAATTTTGTTGATTTTTACTATTTTGCTTTTATATTTTTATATTTCGAAAGCTGAGAAGATAGCAAAACCAAAACACCAAATACAATGCCTTTTACAGAAGAACAGAAAATGTTCTGTGTGCTGAGAAAATTGGAGGGAAATTCCTATAAACATGCCATCGCGAAATTCAGCAGAAAGTATGACAAGAATAAAACCCCAAGCAAAACTGACATTTACCAGTGGATCAAGAAGTTTGAGGCTACATTTTCATGATTAAAAAAAGTCTCCAACAGTAAAAGTTGGCAGAAAACCTACTGTAAGGTCTCCTGAAAATAATACTAACTTTCCGAGATTCAGTAGGCAGGAGTCCGAAGAAATTCGTCCGTAGAAGGTAGCAGGATCTTGGCCTCACCAAATCCTCCCACGAGCCATGGCAGGGCTGCAACCAGGGTTTAGAGGGAGTACCATTGGTACCAGCAAGATGGGACCACTCTACATAAAGCAAATGTGTCTCTGTAGTGACTGGAGCAGAAGTTTTCCAACTGACTCATAAGCTGTAAACGCGAAACAGAGGGGTCTCCGCATTCCCTCGACCTCACCCCCCCCCCGACCAGATTTAATCTTTTGGGGTATCTGAAAGATCGAGTTTACAGGAACAACTCCCATTTCAGAGCTAAAGGTAGTAATCACTCAAGAAATCAGAGCTGTACCAAAAGAATAGTGCACCAATGTTATCGACAACTTCGCCCGTAGAATTCAAATATGTCTTCAGCAGAACGGAACACATTTCGAGCATATTCTATAAATGACGATAAAATCTTTGCCAGTAGGGCTAGTGACATGTTGTTTGCATCAGTAGACTTTCTAACTTCTCTAGTTTTCAGAAATATATGGTTTGTATATAGTTTGTAAAGAGAAAATAAATTACGTTTACATTCTTGGATTACATTTATTCTGGGACACCCTACTCAGTCTATCTATCTATCTATCTATCTATCTATCTACATATATACATATATATAAAACATAAAATAGAGAAAGTAAGAGTCATTCACACAACCACACACACACACACACACACACACACACACAAACTCATACCCACAGACACATATATAGCTAAGCTTCAGTTCCTGCTAAGTTACAGCATGTGTATGCAAAGTAGAATCTAAAAAAAATTATATATATATATATATATATATATATATATATATATATATATATATATATATATATATATATAAGCTCCTCCAATATCCTAATTATTTTTTTTCTTTAACGCGAAACACAAAATTAATCAAATTGACTATAATAAAAGAATGAATGATATAAACAAACTTAATAAAATTGGAAACATTATACTAACTATTAAGTCTATCACAACCACAGTCGAAAAGAATTTGTCTAAACTTAGCATCAAAATTATTACAACTACTTCTAAAACAACAGTAACAACAACTGTAATGGTCACTACAAGCAATACATAGAAGAAACCTGGAAGAATTTAAAAAAAAAGGGTTATATGAACAGAAAAGTGATCAATACACTCAGTTTATTTGTCACTCACGGTAATTTCGGATTTACAAAATGCTAGCTTAATTAAAAGAGTAAATAATTTACTATGGCGAATATCTATAGAAAGTGAACTTGTTGCTTACAGGTTCCATTATTTGTCCAGGAAACAGAATCAGCTAAACATTATTTACCAGTGATTGGGAGTCAGGTTTAATTCTTTTTCCACAATTAGGGGTCAGATACAATTCTTTATCTACCATTCGGCGTGGACTTAATTCCAATACCTTTTAATATTCGAAAAAGAAGTCAAATTCAAGCATTTTTCCCACGTTGAGATGTTTGGTGAATTCCGACTTTGGACAAATTCTTTCTCTACCATTGGTAGAGAGGTAGAATCCTTTTTTCTTTCATTGGGCGGTAGAACGATTCTTTTATCTACTATTCAGTTTTCCGTACAAACCATGTTCTTCAAGTCAGTTAAAATTTAGAAGACTAGAAATATATATATATATATATATATATATATATATATATATATATATATATAGAGAGAGAGAGAGAGAGAGAGAGAGAGAGAGAGACAAAGAGAGACAGAGAGAGAAAGAGAAAGAGAGAGAGAATCAGAGACTCAAGTTTAGGCTTAGAGTTTTATATAGCGTTTCCTCCAAAGATAGTAAGATTAATATTTCTGATCATTGATATCAACACAAATGTACAATTCCTGATATTTGAATGAAAGCAAAATTCGTTTGTCTTTTAGAGATGCAAATCTGTTTGTATGAACCTGGAGTAATTTGTAATTGGGTTTGTTACTTTTGGCTTTGTTACTTTTGGCTTTGGACGCTACTAAATTGGAAATGAGGTTGTGCCTTTCTAGAATCGGTCTAAAGCTTTAAACTGCATTTAGATAATTCCAATTTTATTATTTCCGTATAAGCCACTGTAGAATTTCAAAATCACTGCTTTATTAACAAAGTTATTCAGAGTTTTAGACAGTTTTCAGATTCGAATAGGAAAGCAATCGATCGTATGGGAAAGCAATCCATAGAATAGGAAATCAATCCATGGAATGGGAAAGCAATCGATCGTATGGGAAAGCAATCCATGGAATAGGAAAGCAATTGATCGTATGGGAAAGCAATCCATGGAATAGGAAAGCAATCAATCGTATGGAAAAGCAATCCATGGAATAGGAAAGCAATCCATGGAATAGGAAAGTAATCGATCGTATGGGAAAGCAATCCATAGAATAGGAAAACAATCCATGGAATAGGAAAGCAATCGATCGTATGGGAAAGCAATCCATAGAATAGGAAAACAATCCATGGAATGGGAAAGCAATCGATCGTATGGGAAAGCATTCCATGGAATAGGAAAGCAATCGATCGTATGGGAGAGCAATCCATGGAATAGGAAAACAATCCATGGAATAGGAAAGCAATCCATGGAATAGGAAAGTAATCGATCGTATGGGAAAGCAATATATAGAATAGGAAAGCAGTCCATGGAATAGGAAAGCAATCAATCGTATGGGAAAACAATCCATGGAATAAAAAAGCAATCCATGGAATAGGAAAGCAATCAATCGTATGGGAAAGCAATCCATGGAATAGGAAATCAATGAATCGTATAGGAAAGTAGAAATAATCGAGTTATTAAATAACATAATTTTGCAGAACATATCACAAAAGAACGTTAAAGAAATTATGATTTGTTAACTTCATTACTGGCGACTTATATTGAATCTATTTCTTAATTTCTTTATTTCTTAATTGTATTAAAATACTAATTCTAGTGAGAAATGATGTCGCCATCTTAGGAAGAGTACGTATCCCTCAGGTTTTTTAAAGAAATCCGCCACAGCAATATAAAAAAGCAAAATATAATGAAAGCTGTTTATTTACATTAGGTATGCCTAATCGAAGACTGATGTTAGGCTCAAATCGAAGATTGATGTCAGACTTAAATCGAAGATTGATGTCAGGCTCAAATCGAAACCACTTATGCAAATCGTTTTTTGTTTTGCTTTTTGAATGGATAATAGGAAATCTTCAAAGAATACCTATAGAATTAAGGATGTTTTATGCAAATGAAAACAGTCAACAGTTTTTTTTATTTAAAATGTAAGAATAAAAAATTGTTTTCGTGAAAGTTATGAGAGAAATAACAGAAAATGTATTCTGAGTATAAGGAATGTATTTAGAAGATGAACTTTAATTTGATAAACAATGATGCTTTTTAAAATAAAGTTTTGAAAAATAATGTTAAAATGGAAATTATTAATGTATGAATCTTATATATAGATATATCTTTAAACCTTCGAAAAACCTTCGGAAATAGAAACCAAACAAATAAAAATTAACAAGAGAGAATGAGAAAAGAAAGGAAAAAGGAAGGAAAGAAAAGTTAACACGAAAGAATGAGAAAAGAAAGGAAAAGGGAAGGCAAAAAATTGAAAAGAAACAAAGACGTGAAAAGAGAAAAGTAAGGAAATTACAAAAAAGAAAGAAATAAACAAACATAAAAAGAAGAAAAAAGGATGAAGAAAACGGAGCGTTCGACTCTCTTGATACAAATTAGTTTCTCATTTGTTCGGTTTGTCTCAGCCAACCAGCCTTCATTGACCTTTCGAACTTCTCGCCCAAAAAGTAATAATGAAAATGAATCAAGAATTTGTAAAGAATTCTATCATTTTACCTTCCGCCAACGGAAGCAAAGGTTTTTGGTAACTACTCAAGTGTTTCAACAGGTTTCATTCATGACATTATGAAGATCTTCGATATCGATGTCGGAATGTGCATTGACACTGAAAATTGTAAAAGCTTCTTCGAATTTATAAAGTAAATTTTCTATAGATATTTCGTTTCATCCTGATTTTTTGCGGATTTGGGCAAGTTAAAATACTAGTTTCTATTTCTTCGACAATTTAGAACCTGAGTAGGCCTGGCTGGACTAAGTATGGTTGTTTGAGATTATAATCTAATAAGAAATACTGTTGCTCACCACCCAGCTTTTTCATATCTTAAAGTAGCGCACAATTTGTTTGTATTTCATTGTGCAGTTTTTATCTTCACAAAACGATTAGTTTCCTAATTTTCTCAGTGATAACTATACGCCAATGATAAGGTGTATGAGTTTGAATTTAATTTTTATTGACCAATGTCGGAAGAGATCAGGTTTTATTGCCAACACTCGTCCACTGATTTGTTGTCTGTTGCTTCCCAACCACAACATTAGTTATCAATGATGCTAGAGTTTTAGTATTGTCAGAGAGAAAACAACGAGTATTTAAACATCTCCATAGCGATATCCGTTAAAGCTAAATGATAATCCACTGGAAGTTGAAACCATAACTTGAGACCTGCCGATAATACGAAGCCAATAATATTTTCCTGCTGAGCTTCTAGCGTCCATTCAGAACAAATTATAAACGAAAGATTTTATCCATCCACCGAAACCTGCTTTAATTTAACTTGTTTAGAGAAACCACGTTTGGAAATGTTGGCAAATTACGCAGCGCCTCATACGTCTTCTGCGTCAAACGTCAACGGGTTGATGATTGCAGGCGCGATGTTTTTCATCAGCATTAAGCATTATAGGTGGATTTATGACGACTTTACTTATTAGGCCCCGCTATTTAATCTAATGACAGACGCAATTCTCGTGTCTGCCTCGTAAATTTCCTCGTGACAGTCTGAAAAGTGTAAGAATTTTCTATTGCTTCTACTACATCAAAATGTAAATCATTTAGTTGGGAACACACGCATATTGACACGCACACAAATGTATACAAAGCCAAATTGACGCACGCACAAATTTATATGTACACTGAAGTGTGTGCGTATTAACGAATGGCGAATCTGTCTCTCTCTCCACACACACACACACACATACATACACACACATGTATTTGCTGAAAACGCTTGAGACATTGAACATTACTGACTTTTCCTCCGTTTTCTCAGATCCCACAAAAGACAAAAACTCTAAGAACATTAGAAAAACTTAATTAAAAAAAAATTATAAAATTATCCTTGTCTATTACATTTAACGAACCATCTGCCTGTATTTCTGAGATGAGGTATTGTAACTATTTACACTATTTATATCGTTTGTTGTCCTCGTCTTTATTGCTACATTCACGAAGTTTTAGCCGTAGTACGCTCTGGTCTTCTTCAGGTGATATTATTTGGAATTTCGAACTGAACCCTTTTATTTAGTCCACGCCGGTACATTGTTCTAATTCCACGTGCCATGCCTTTTTCGATATCTCAGCTTCAGTTAATTTCCCTCCAGTAACTCAACTCTCCAAGTTTTTAGTATTTTGAACTCATAACTCTTTGGGTCAAGTCACTTTTGGATCACTCAACCAACAATTTAATTCACTGGGTCATGTGTCCTTGGGAACATAAGTGCGTGAATATTTGGGACTTATAAACCTAATGTCTCACCTCATTTTTTTACCTGAGTTCATATTATAATTTTTGTTATTGTTTTTCTCTACCACTTTGTATTACTGATTCCCATATTGTCTCGATGTCTATGCTTAGCCGGCTAAGGAGATTTTTGTGGCCTAACATATGCGCTTATTCCTTATGTTTTCCAGTGAGGCTCTCTGCCGATTACATCAACTTCATTCCACAGAGGGCGGTGATCTCGGTTTTCTTTCCATATATGGTCAGCTATATATATATATATATATATATATATATATAATTATTTTTACTAATAATACATCTGTTATCATAATACGGTTATCTACATTGGATATACATCGACGACAATCAGTAGAAGGATGATAAACCACTTTGATTTCAGTGCCATAAAAAACACCTAGACACCAACAAACATCTGCCTGCCTACATTAGAAAAAATCTTGTTGATAACACCATCATTCAAAAGAACTCTAATTGTCGACGACGTCTTAAGAAAATGGAGGCTCTTTATATGAAACAATTCAAGTTAAGCTTCAACCCCACCCTATTTGACAATGGCAGGAAAGTATTAGCAGTTTTTTAAAACACCAACATCGAATCACAACCACCTTTTTGCAAACAGCTTAGAATTTTTACTACTTCCATACTATACAAATTAGAATACATTGAAAACAAAGAATCAAAAAAACAAAAAAAAAAGGTTTTCTTTCCATATATGGTCAGCTATGACGAATTTTTCTATTTTCCCTTGGAAATAGGGTTCCTGCAATCTTATCATAAGGGGGAGGGCTGTACGGGATGGTGTACACAGTCCTTAATCATGTTCTCTATTTCACATAAGGTAGACAGACCGGGGCCGTTGTTATCGCCTTGTGCCTTTTGATCCCATTTTTTTTTGGTGGGGGTGGGGCTGCTGTCATATACCCAGGGTAATTGTTATGTTGTATGGTACTACTTTCAGTGACCATTTCTTGTTCATATGCTTTTGGGTCTCCATTTATGGCTTTTGATCGATGTTTTAGGCAGCGGACAAATCCCTTTCTTTACACTGTATGGGTGGTGGGAGTTGAATTTGATGTATTGACTGGTGAATGTAGGCTTGCAGTATACACGAATGTTTTGAACCGATGCTCTGTCCATGATATTAGTACATCTAGTTATGCTAGTTTGTTGTTACTTTCTCTTTCCATTGTGAAGTTTATCGATGGTTTTACTGTGTAGTAGCTGAACCACTTCATGGTGGGGCCAGAGTATGAAGGTGTCATATGTTTTAGTAATGATGATTCTAATGCCATTTCCCATGTATATGTTAGCCATTGCTCGTGATAATGGGGAGGGGGTCCATCACCAAGTCTTCGTCTAGAAAACCTTCAGGAGTGGTAAGTTCTGCGAACCTGAAGTCGGGAGATAAGTCACTGAACTTTTTATTTAAGGATTAAATAATTATAGATTATAGTAATAACAAATAAGTATAGTCTATAGTAGTAATATATATATATATATATATATATATATATATATATATATATTACCTTGAAAATGACGGAAAACATTATTATAAGTGTTGGGCGAAAAATGTCGCTTTAAAAGAATGCCTTCTGTCATGTTCAAAGCCATATATAAATTCTCCGGGACAAAATTTTTGTTATACATATAAATTTCTGTTTATATAGTTATTTTCTAAGCGTAGCTTAGATGTGTCACAAGGCCAAAAGTATGGGATACATGGTGAGGATCGAACTCACTTTCCAGACATAACTGATCTAGCGAGACAAGGTTGCTAACCATTACAAGGTGCCCTATTTCTGTGTGTGTGTATATGTGTATATATATATATATATATATATATATGAATTTTGGTTTAGTTCTACGATGTATTGAGGCCTCTTTTAAATTAAATGTTATATACAGTGTTCATGTGTGTGTGAAGAGAGAGAGAGAAGAGAAAGTAATCTTGTTGATAGCTATCAACATTAAAAAGATTAAAGATATTTCTCTAATTTTCTTTCTCCCTGTAAATGCATTCCAGCTTGTTATTGTGTATCAAGAAATGAAATAATCGCTCTTGTGACTGGAATGAGTTACATAGACATTCTCTTTATAATAATTCCACAATTGATCTAATCTCAATCTCAATCTATCTACCCTTGGACTGTTAGACAAAGAATAGATAGATGGAAATAGGATCGATTGTAGAATTATTATAAAGAGAATATCTATGTACCTCACTCCAGTCACAATACCTATTATTTTATTTCCTGATACACAAGAACAAGCTGGAATGCATTTCCAGAGAGAAAGAGAATTAGAGAAAGGAAGAGAGCCACATTTGCGTTCGAGTGATAAAAAAAAAAACTAGAAAGATGTCAAAATAATAAATTACTGAGTTTTCCAACTCAAATGTTTTGGATTTTAAATGTGAAATGGTCTCGTTTTAATGTCCATTTTAGGTAACTTCTCTTTGCCGTTTTTAACGCATCGAATATTGATAAAATATGTTTAATTTCAGAATACATAAAAAAGACCCGTGAGTCTATCAACTGAGACGTCGTAATCTAAAAACAAAATCAGTTATAGAATAAAGATTGCATTTCAGAATTTCAAACAGTAGAATGTTCATCAGGCGTCGGAAGTGTTTAAAAACGTTCACGCTTGTTCGCTGACCCGGCAGCGTGCAGTACTGGTTTATTACAAAGTGGCCTTGTGCTAGACACCACACTAAACTACCGAGTCCACAAGCAATGTATAAAAAAAAAAAAAATAATGCGTGAATGAACAGTGAGAGGAAAGGGGTCAATCAACAAGTGCATAAATTAATGAACATCAAAGAGATAGCCGGAATAAAATGACAAAGACGTCTGTACTGTAAAACATATGTAACTTTTATTAGATGGAAACAAGTAGATTATCTCGTGGTACGAGATCAAGGAAAAGTTCCGCGCCTAAATAGAAATGCAAGATGAACAAGGCGGGAAAAGTGTTTTATAAGGTTCTGGAAAAGGGAACTCGTTAAACACGAGGTGTATGTGCGCACAGATAGAAAGGAGTACTCACTGTGGATTTTTTTGGCGTTGAGAGTAATGTTATGCATATTTTTAAGGTACTGGTTCAAAGCAGATTAGAATCCAATGAATTGAGAGTGTATGTGATTTTGTGTTTTTTCTTTTTTCTCTTTTGTGTTCAGGTTCAAAGTAGGGTCTCAGAGTTCGATCAGGTCTTGAATTAACTGTTGAGAATTTTAACGGAATGCTGTGGACGTCTAGCCAAAAGGACGAAGAGCTAGTTGCGGTTGGTTGCATCGTCTATGAGAAGTTAATTATGGCGAGTCCAGAAGGGACGAAGAATATCTGTTCGTCAGTAAGATATCCCTGTCTGTATTTACTATTGACTGACGAGGGATAAATGTAAGTCACCTGTTGAATACGAAGTTTTGCTCACGACTGTGTCGTGTGTCTCGCACATTTTCTAGCAGAAAACGGAGAAGGTCTGACCTGCGGATAGCAAGTTGTTCGTCAGTAGGATATCCCTGTCTGTATTTACGATTGGTTCACTGACGAGGGATAAGTTCTGCTTGCGACTGTGTCGCGTCTCGAACGATGTGTCTCAAACGTTTTCTGGTCGAAAACAGAGCAACTGGTTGACCTGCGGGTAACGTCAAGATGAGAAGAAATCTTGGTAAATAAGTGTGGGGTCAACATCGTTGAGATAAGATATTCCGGCCCGCATATGGGTTAAGGGCACGGAATAAATGAGTTGCCCGTCTAGTCAGGTTGAAGATCGGAAAGCAACTGGCTTGCAAACGCTGACCGTTTGAGACGCCGCGAAACGCGCGGGAAAAAAATTCAAAATCTGTTAGTCTGACTTCATCAGTAGGAGCTAGCGAAGTTCTTCCTCCAGGTTACTGCTACGTCTAGCTGTGAGAGGAAGGAAGGGGTGCAAACCGCGCGCACACATGCACGAGTGTGAAAGGAAGGGGGAAACTCGCGCGCGCGTAAAACATAGATGGAATTAATGTGTTAATTCCATACGCTTTCTGCCTGAACAGAGACAATCTCAAGAGGCTTTTAAACAGACCCCACACAAAGAAACCATTTATAAAAACCTGGTTTTGAAGAAGCAAGTTGTCCCAGTTTTGATTGAATAAAACTAAGGGATTTGAAATTCTTTTGTTCTGTTCATCTCATAGAACGCGGCATTTCGGATTAATGCTTGAAGGCTTCGTGGAGACCAATGTTTATTGTAAATCAGATCATTCACCGATAATAATTCCCTTAGATTTTCCCCAGATTTTGAATTAATCTCAATCGCACTTTACCCCCAACTATGAACAGCATACCAGGAAAAAGATTTTCGTGGTGATCAAGTCTATTAAATTCATAAAAATCTTGTTGATGGCCATTTGTACATTAAACAACCTTTCTATCTTAAGCTTCCTTTTTTTTTTCTTTTTAGATATAGATAGAGTGAGAGATAAACAGTGATAAATATTCTCTTAACGTAGTTTTACGATGGTAAGCCGTGCCGTAAGCTGTAAATCTTATTTGAGGTTGGTGGGCGCATTTACAAGAACAATTAGATCACATTGAAAGAAACCATATTATCTGTTTCTTTCCATATTTGCTCTTTCTGTATCCTTTCTAAATCGAGAACACTGGGACTAAACACCGGAAAGTTCTTAAAATTGTCGATATGCTTTGCTTATAACTGATGATGACATTTGTTTACCTTATGCTATTTTAAAATATACAATGAAAATATTTTTATTATGTGGCTGAATAATCAATCACATAGACCGAGACAGGTGTAAAAAGAACATATACAAAACTGTTTAGTTTACCTGAGATTTAATACGAAAGCGTAATAGACATTACCTATTATAGACAATCCAAAAAATAAAGTCAGGCAGTCATCTGTATGCAAACAAAACAGACGTATAAAATTTTCTTAAAAAAAAAAACAACAAAAAAAAACAACAAATAAATACAAAAGAGCTACATAGCACATTAATTGACAAACCGGAAATGGTATTGTACGAATCACTAGGAACGCTAGGAAAAAAAACAAAAAGCGTAAAATCGCGAATCTCATTCCAGCGGAAATGCTTTTGGCATTAAATGTTGAATTATTTCCTGACTTGGATAATCAATTCTTTTTGAAAGAATATTCATTCTTTAACTGGTCATATTGATATAAATATAGTTGGGTAGAATTCAGCCTTACAGGGAAATATTTCAGTTGCTCACTGTTTCAGGCCTCATGTGTTTAATGCACAGTAGGATACATACATACATACATACAACAATATATAGACGCACACATACATACACAGACACATACACACATATATATATGCATATATGGTAAAAAGTATAGTTTTAAGGTATGCTATATTTATGGGTAAAAGTGCACAGTATCATAAATAGAGCCTGAAGATTACGTTCAAGCATGCAACAGACTGATAACACTCGGTACTGACTCAGTGTCCATTCGCACACACAGACACAATATATATATATATATATATATATATATATATATAAAGTGGGACAATGAAATCATAAATATATATATATATATATATATATATATATATATATATATATATATATATATATATATTATATTATGTTAATAGCTATACTCGACTGGTGTAAAAAAACGGATAATATAATTTGCAAATAAAAATATATTAAAACAAATCTGGGTATCTGAGGAAAAATTAAAAAAAAAAGAAAAGACTAAAAAATCCCTAGTAGGCCGAAAAAAATCGACCCGTGTCGTAATTGCTAGCCCAAAGAAGAAAAAAAACGCAATCGAGTAAAACAAGAAAAAAAATGATCTTCAGGGCGAATGGCTGTTCGCGCTGGAGATCCATTTATGTGAAACCTAAGTAGGTAGTTTCTGTCTCACTAGGATTTTATATATATATATATATATATATATATATATATATATATATATGTGTGTGTGTGTGTGTGTTTCGAGGCTGATATAGTTTTATGTCAATAGTGTCTGCTTTTTACTTAAAGCAACAAGATAGTTATTACTAAATTGTTTTCCTTTTTTAAACGAAGATATTATGATTGGATGCGCGCAAGTTTTCATTATAATTAATAGATCCAATGATAATAAGGCACGCTATATGTTCTGAGCGAAAATACTTTAATTTATTCGAACTAATGTCATCGACTTTATTATTATACATGTTATTATAGCGGCAAGTATTTTTGTCAAGTATTCTCCTGTCATCATCATATGACCATTATTTTTGTTGATTTGGGATATTGCGTTATTTTGTTCTTGTGATACCAGTACTTGTTCATACCTGTTTAACCAATGTATATTTTTTCACTGCCTGATGCAGAGGTTGAACCCACGACCACTAGATTGGAAGTTTTACTCAACATCTATATTCCGAAGGATATCAGTGCTATATTTTCTTAGTCTGTTTGTTAGCATGGTAGATACGAACCCAGCATGATAACATAGTTGAATTAGTTGTATACAATTTAAAGAGATGTCCGAACCCAAAGAAACACACACACATACGCGCGTGTATGTGTATGCGTGCGTGTTAGAATAATCTTTTTGAAATAGGATTAAAAACACTGAAAACTCATGAAATAACATTAAGCCATCAACTCATTTGCAGCAAACACATTCAAATTTACTTGAAACAACTTGCAGATCTCTAGATGTTATCGATTAGATATCTTTTAAACATGATATTCACAACCTTATCGAATCCAGGAAAAGACTTATAGAATTTAAAAAAAATATATTTTACATAATTATACATTCTTGAAAATGAAAACGTAAAAGTAGAGAAGTTTGATTAATATAATTTCACCGTCTGTCAGCCATATTTGAGAAATCAGCCGTTCTAGAATGAAAAAAATATTAGACGTTTTTTAACTTTCAAATTTTCCAGTGTAGAACGAGCAGCCATTTTATTTGCAATGGATGCTGTTATGAGAAGGGTACGTATCCGAGATATGAAAAGTTTTTATTAACTCTGTTAACCAAATTTAATGAATATTTATTTCAAAATTTTATCTTCAAGTTCAAATGTGTAACATGTTAACATATATCTCAAACAAAAGTTCTTCATGGAACAATTTAATTTTGAATTTAACTTTTTCCTACCTTGGGAAATGTTTTGAATTTCATATTTACTCATGACTAATCCTATCTATCTATCTATCTATCTATCTATCTATCTATCTATCTATCTATCTATCTATCTCTCTCTCTCTCTCTCTCTATATATATATATATATATATATATATATATATATATATATATATTTAAAAGTTTTATTATGCAAGTCATTTTACTTATTATAGGATTGGTATAAACCAGTAGCCGATGGTAACATTTTCAGAAAATGCGTATATTTTCATGCAACATATACCACACGAATTGCTTATGCATCCTTATTAAAAATATCTGTCCGTATAAAAAATATTGATAGCAACTTGTTCTGTAGATGTCAGCTTTTATTATTTAAAAATATGCAACAAAAAATTCATTTATGAATAATCATACATATAATGAATAATTTATTTAAAAGATATGAAATATAAAATAATATCTGATCAAAACTATATTCTATATACTTGAATGAATTATTTTGTCTACTTTAATATTGGATCGTTGATATTCCATGACCTTCATTAGTATTTATTCATTGATTTTGAAACATGTTCTCCTATTTCGACTTTAACATTACTTGCAACATATGTATTACTTGCTAGATATTTTATTGACTGAATATTGTTTTGTAATCTCAAATGCATATTTTTTAATGACGGATCACAAGTTTCCCATTTGATTTACATATAGAAATGCTTGAGTCAATTTATTTAATTTGGTCTCTTTGAAACGTTTCCTTGGTGAAGTTGACAATAGTTAGCTTTGCCGAATATAAAGAAACAATGGTTTGTGCAGCACTACACTTCATGCTTCTTGGTTATGACATGAACCTCTAAAAGATGCATTTTTTCTGCATTTATCTCTAAACTATAATTAATTTTGAAGGGACCTATAATCTTAATGCAAAATTATTTTACTACATCTTTGATTGTAGTCTTCGAAGTCTGCATGGTTGAGTATTTCCATGAAAGAACCTATGTCTAAACTAGCCATCAGATTTATCCAATGTTGCTCTCCATTCAACGCTAGAAATTACTGTTGAGGAACCAGTTTTCATGTCCTCTTTCGCCTAAGTACACTCGTTGTTGTTTTTTTTTTATGTAACGCTTTTTGTTGCTTTCATGACTTAAATCAATGATCATTATATTTTGTACTTTTTCTACTCTCAAATATTTTCTTGTTTGTCAATCCCTTTTTTTCTGCTTATTGATCTTTCATTTCTCAAATCTATGTGACATTTATATAAATTTTCTTTATTCTCAGCTTTTCACCGTTTTCAAATTTTTAAATTGTTTCCTGGTCACAATTTCCAATATTCTGTTCCTATTATTCAATAGCTTTTCAATAGATTTTCAATAGAATTTTTCATTTTTTAGAATTTAACTTTCTTATGATCCATTGCAATATTTATGTATCTGAAATTAAAATAATAAATATCAGTAAATATACTATTATATATACGGTATTATATCTATAGAATGATGGACAACCTCAAGTTTCATATTAAAATCTCACATCACTTGCTGCTATTTTTAACAATTCTAAGAAAAACAGATAAATTAGAATTAATATAAGTCAAACACTAAAATTGTTTACCAGTATTAGTTACTTAATCGATTTTAGTGTGAAAAAATAGGAAGAATACATATAATACAACGTGTCTTTCTATTTCAGTTCATACACACATGAATACATATATATATATATATATATATATATATTTATGGATTATATATTATTTCTTATTACGGAAAACGTTATTTTTAGTGGGTACTCGTGTTTGAGTTAAGATCCCTGCTATTTTAAACATTGAAATTAATGTCAGCCGGCCTGAAAATAAATAAATCTTTATTAAAGAAAAATGTAGGAATAAAACCAAAAATTCCCTTTTTCCATCAAGTAAATAAATTCTTTAACGGAGGTGAGCCCCAACTAATCTAGCCACAGAGCACCATCATGGCGAAGCATGGTTCACTGAGCTACTAAAAGAATATCTATCTCTCGTTGCAACCTTTCGAAGTTTATTCCTATTAGCTTATTTTCATTCCTGAAGCGCAATTTTTAAAATAATTTTATAATCCAACATTATTTCGTATTACTCTAAACGTTATTTTTCGTGGGTACACAACGTGCCTGAGTTGATATCCTTAATATTTCCAACAATCAAATTAATCTCAACGGGACTAGAGATCATTACAAGAAAAATATTTCTTCGAAGGACTTCTCGATCTTTAATATATACTAAAGACACGTATGAATTATATGGATAGATTATTTTTTTTAAATGCCATGTTCCTTCAAGACATAAACAATCATGGGTCTCCACGGATTCATTTTCATTTATTAACGGTTACTTCTTTGGAAAAGATAAAGGAATTGTTTCCCTTTGCCTTCTCTTCAGTTTTAAATAATGATTTTGCTTCTCCTAGAATAGTTACTAACCAAGATATGTATGGTGTGTCGACATTGCGTGTTGACTTATAGTTGGGAAATAGGGCGGCTTGTTTTTTTTCTGTTTTTAGAAAATCAACATTAAAGTGCGAAATCTGGGGTTTCATGTGATTAACTGCTGCTACCAAAAGTTAGATTCATGGCTGTTACCAACTTTTGAGCATTTATGTTTCCTAATTTCCGAAGTTTTTGCTTATAAACTCTGATAAAGTTGTTATTTTTTGTATTAAATATACTGAATGGAAACTATATTCAAACTAGAATTTTAATTATGAATCACCACAAGCAAAATATGCAATATCTGTACTGTATTTGATAAGTGAAAACTAAAAATTGTAAATGATTACAAAAAAAAATCTAATCAATGAATAAGATCTTACAGCATTTGTTAGGCTATAATTAATAAAAAACAAAAATTAGAAGTATATATAACACCATAATACTGCTGGGCACATATTATAAGACAAAATGTTTTAAATTTAAATTGTTTATTGAAAATCACACTAAAATTACTGTATAACATATTAAATCATAATATAACTAAATTTTCAATGCAATTTCCATTTGCAGCAAATGAAGGTCTTATTTGATGGCACAATGATTTATTAATAATCTGCTTGTACCTTGATTCTTTTCCATATACAATTTGTGCAACCTCAGTACATAATTTAACCTCTCTTTTCACACTTTCTAAATTTTGGCAACTCCAGTATTGTTCCCTTCATTAGAAACTCTTGCAGTTCATTATTGGAAAAAGGCTTCTGCAAGCGCAGGTTCACAAACTCCATTTTATAAGAAGTTAATCAAATCTGAGCAGATTGTCTCTTCAGAGTTGAATGCCATATTTTTAATCTCTTCTCTGGTGGCTTGCTACTTCTGAAACAAAAAATATTTTTGTGCTGTAAATTTTCTAATGCCACATTCTGTATTTCAGTCGACTTTTGATTTATTCTCTGGTTCATGTTGAAGATTTATTCTTTAAACATATGTTCTCTAGATCATCTTAAAGATATACAGTTGTTGGTTATGGATTTTATTATTCCTTTTTATTCCAAACCAACTAACTGCATTCATTTCTATTAGAAATATAATAAGGCTGTACAATTTATCATAGAATTCTGGTGGATAAATATCTCTACTCCATAAACACATTAAGCTGACGGCTAAATTTAGCCATCTTGCTTGATTTCCTAACCCAAATTTCTAGGCAGCAAATCTAGAGTTTACTTTCCCTCAAAAACTTCCTGCTGCATATTCTAAGAGCAGTGTTTGGTCACCACTTAAGTCTTCCATTGCTCCTGCATTAAAATAGAAGTTATCTAGAGAGCTATTGATTATGCTAAATTCTTCCTGAGGCAAATTCCGCAAAGTTACCCTTGAGGACCAGTATAAGTAGTAAGGCTTCTTGTAGTTCCATCAATGTACTTAAATACAGATCTAAATGGAAGATCATTTTGATGACGTGAACGGCCAATGGTGTGCAACTTTCGTTTCTAATTTTTTTTCTCCAGAGCTGTAAGAGGCCCTGCTTCACAACCAGTGTTTGTACTGGTATTGTCTACAAGAAATGCCTTAATGAAATTTACGCTATTGAATCCTTATAAAACAGTAAGAACATCCTCTGCTCGAACAACAGAAGTTGTACCAATATTAAGGATAACTCTGTGGGTGAAATGTCTACTTTCCATCTACTTGTCCATCGCTGGTGAAAGTGATGAAATAACAGATGGTATACGCTGGAGTAATGGATAGCGGCTTGGATTGAGGAATCGGAGAGCCGAGTTCGAATTCCGGTGGAGTCTATTACATTCACTTACGTGCTAATATCCTTGGGTATGAATCCTCTTCTACCTCCAGCTTTGGGTAAATAACAGGACAGACCTGATTCTGTAGCCTAGGGTGGCAACTGGTCTACCGCAGAAAGAAATGGCAACATACTGCGGGAACAATCTGCATCGTTAGTTATGTATCTTTCGATACATGACTGACGATGCAAATGATAGTGATCGCCTACGCGTTTATCAGGAATGGCACATAACTGACTTTGATGTTCTTTTTTTTTTCGCCGTTTTTCCTTGTAATCTCTTTGTATTGCAAAGTTTCCTTATCAACTCTGTAATTAACACACTAGTAGATTATATTTTCATGGTTCTAAACATGCTTCTGATTGGTGATTACTTTTACTCTAACCTTTTACCTGTCTATTTTTGACTTATCAATGATAATGTTCTTTAAATTAAGGGTTGAACAAAAAAATATTGTAGGTCTAATAAAAAAGCACCAGCAAGTCATTCCTCAAGCTTGGAAGATACATCACCCTTAATAAATTCCATGGCATATCTAGAGACAGTAAATCTCCTGGACTGTCTCCCTGGATCAAAACTGTCATCGATTGTTTCTTCACAGGAAGACATTGGTGGAAAATATCCAGTGTATAGACAACATGTGCAGAATCCTGTTGTTGATATCTTTCAATCTGCCTGTCTAATCTTTCTGCTTCAGTTGCAGGTTTTTGAATTTTTGACAGCATCTTTGTCAATAATTTCAAGTTGGAAACTACCTTTTCATCCTGTTTTTTTTTCTCTTTCAGTTTTTAAATATTCACTTTCTTCAATGGAAACCCAAAATTTCATAATGTGTATAAGTTTAAAAATAGATTTAGCATACATGATAAATACGAAAGAAAATATGACAATATTATTCACCAGAATAGGAAATATCAGAAATAAATTTATATTTTTCAATTAATTTAAATTTTAAAAATCAGGACATGAACTTTTTGTAAGGAGGACATGTGCAAACTTTACCATATTTTAATAAAATTCCAAAGGTAAATTTGAAATAAGAAAAATATAATTACTCACCGAAAATATGAAAATATAGTTTCTAACACCGAAATAAACAAACAAAACGTTTTACTTTTAAATAATCTCGAGTCACATCGAAAAAAAAAAATGATGTATTGTGAGACCGTAACATACCTACAACATGGACACTTCCAGGAAAAGTATGCGACATAACACTCTAGAGAGAAGAAGAAGAGGAGGAGAGAGAGTATTCTAATATCGTAGTATCAACCGCGTACGACTACCAATATTGGACACTAGCACATAGTAAGCTCCGCTTACACTTACACTATCTTTGTAACCTTTTTGTTTAATATATCTTTCTTACCTCTAATCCGTGTTCCGTGTTTTCCTTCCGTGGTCCCAACTTTGGGTCCACATCATGATGTAAATTAAACAAAATGATTACTTTTTATTTCAAATATTTAAGTTTGTTATATAAAAAAATACAAAAGAACTTATTTGTTTTACACACAGTAACAAAAGAAATGTTTATGACGATGAAAACTTAGATAATACCCCACGAAAGAAGGTTCTTGTACAAAATTCATAATCGAAATATTTATTTTACTACTGTTGATTTTAAAATGAAGAAATTTCTTTTTTATGAGATTTTATGGTGGGTACATATTGTATTTAATCTAAATTTTGCCGTTATCAAGTGAATATTTTTATATTGTTCATAATTCTTTGATTTATTGAGAACGAATAAAATGTTGCAAATGAAAAACATTTTAAATGCCTTTTAGGTTTTGACAACGTTAAATCTTGCACTAATCACCGGAATGAAATTTCCGACGCTCGAAGTTTGAACCTAAACTTAATCTTTAAACTCATTTCCTCAAAAAATGATAACGATTTAAAAATATTTTCTGTTATTATTTATCATGTCAAACAACAAATTTCATATTAAAGTTTGATACCACGGCTCCAAGATCAACCTGTCCTATTGGGGTAAGAAGATACATGATTGTTTTATCGCTTAGTTGAAAAGTTGCAAGCAAATCGTGTATATTTGGGATTTTATATGATCGTTGTCTATATTGTCATACATTTTTCATATATACAGTGGATTCCAGACACGAAAAATGGCAATAATTATACAATTATGGTTGTAAAAAGTCACAAAAGTTTGTTCAAGTGTAAGTTTATTGAATACGGGGCATAGTTGTGGATATTCTGTCACAGTGAGAAAGTGAATTTTGTAAATAAAAATAATTTTAGATCGTTTCAGGTTCTATACAATAATCTTTAAAATCAATCAATAAAAACGTACGTAAGGATAAGAAAAATCAAGGACAAACAATAATTTATTGAAAGAAATGACATAAAAAACCTGGTCGTAACTGGATGTGGTGCAACAAAAAAGGAAATTAATATTATTTACTGATGGCAATACCATTCTCTCATATTTCTTGAAGCAGGCCACAGTGTACAGAAGTTCATTTAAGAATTTCTTCAGCCTCAACGGTAATTGCTTGTCAAACAGCTGATTTTGCTTCCCAAAATTAAGTTTTGGATACAAATTGATTGCGGTCCTATAAATTCACCTCTTGTCGATGCTCCACCGTTTCTAGATGCGGTTTCAACTAGGGAACATAGCGCGATCACATCTTAAGCCTGTACGTTGTAATCCTAATTTACGTAAAGCATTAGCAGCATAAACTGGAGTATAGTCCTGCATGAAAATAAATTTTGTTTGAATCCAACTGCATTTTTCTTGAAGCCAGGTCTGAATTTTATTAATAATAAAAGAGTTGAAATGGAAGGTCTCATTAGATAATGGGGCAGGTACACAGGCTTTTATTGGAATTTCATTCCGGTGATCAGTGAAGGATTTAACGCTGTCAAATCTTTCCGTACTCTTGTGGAAAATAAATGTGTAAAAGGCATTGAAAATGTTTTCCATATGCAACATTTCCCCTCATGAAAAACCTGATGGCAGAAAACCGTGTCTCCTCAACCACAAAAGTAAATTTGCCCACAAATACAAAATAGCCGTTCAAAAAATATGATTTACCAGGGTAAAATAAACTCTTCTTCGGACACATTATTCTATAAAGGACTAAGTAACACTTAACGACAATAGTTTCCCTAACCATGTCGTTGATTAAAAAAATTAAAATTAGGCTTGACGAAATTTATAAAAAAATAACGCAAGATATCATCCTCATATAAATAAAAATAAACACACCATTATCTTATCGTAATCGGACGAACCTTAAGTTAAGTATAAACAAGATGAAAAAGCAATTAAAAATATAATTCGCCGGTTCAAAACCTCAAATCTAATTATTACCAATAACACGGGACCTCAAAATTTCCCCTATGTTAAAATAATGTTGTTTAAAGATTCTCATGCCTTCTCGGAGACTGCATATTCAATATCAACAATAAAAAACATCATTAAATTCTTTCATCGGCCACATATGCATCACAGGTTAATTTATCATCTGTCGAAACTCAAAACAGTCCATGCACATCACAAACAAGCAAAATACAATTGTCAGCATGAGACAAATATTTGTGGATGATAGCAAAATACTAAACAGTGTCAAAGACAAGGAAAGACTGAAAAAGACTAGAGAATACAAATGAACAACACACATTAAATAAAATATCTTTCCCCACTGGAAACGGTATCTTTAAGTGTATATAAAATATTTAATATGCGTATAAAAACATTCTTTATATTTGACTTATATTAAACTTTCTAATAATCAACTAGATCTTGCCTATCACACGGACACCACATGGTTCTTGAAAATGACATGGATTGGTGACAAGGAGATGGGCCGGAGTGGGACCTTATTTATGGCCAAATATCTTATTTGTATGTAAATGAATTTAGGTTCCTACTTGGGGATTATATTATTAAATGATGGGGGATTTAAAGATAAGACAATTTAAAATTAGAATAAATTATCGAAATAATAGATTCCCCAAAACCTGTAATATCGAAACAGACAATGAAATAAATCATGTCATATAACACACATACATAACCACATACCCACTTACACATATACCTACATAAGCATACATATAATTACCCATACACACATCCCTACACATATACACATATATGTTACCAACCAAGACTCCTTATCAAAACGAGGCGTCCTCGTTCTCACCGACTGCTACCTAAACTAAATTCAAAACCCCTATTCCGACACAGTCAGTCTAGGGCTGAGGAGGACTGGCATATGATTGTGCTAGTCTGAAACAGACTATACCCACATGAGGTAATTTTGGATTTTTTTATGTATATATATGAATAAATATAGTTTTAAGCTGTGCTATATTTATGGGATAAGGTGCCCAATATCAGAGATAGTCAACAATGAACATTGAAGTCAACACTCAGAGGCGTCAGGCTGTTTCATGCTAGACGCAAACGTCAGCACACACACACACACACACACACACACACATATATATATATATGTGTGTGTATGCGTGTGTATATATGAGAAAGAGAGAGAGAGAAAGAGAGAGAGAGAGAGAGAGAGAGAGAGATGAAAAAGAACTGTGGCTATCATTTCTAATTTAGTCACGTAACATCGTAACGACTTTCACGATCTTTATATAGAGTTTAATTTTATTAATTTTTTTTTTTTAAATTCTTTTCGTTTTTGTTAAAATGTACAGGCATCGAACTCTTTTCCATTTTGGGGGAATTTTCTTTTGTATTAATGTGCTTATATCACCTCCTACGTCTCAGATATGTGCACTTGAGGGAGAATACATGTGCATCTATTAAAACGGGGGCCGACAGTTCAGATTTGTACGCGCATGCGCAAATAAAGTCTAAATAACTTGAAAGGTCAAAGCTGAACCATGTCATGCAATTAAAACGAAAAAATCTACAATCGTAATGACGCTAAATTACTGCGACGTTCTAACGGAAGGCAACAGAAGAATGGTATCGACGCAACTGCCAAAATACGTCAAAGGAAGGAACAATCTGCTCGATCTTTAGATGCCAGAACTGAAATAATGTCCATAGTTGAAAGGAATGTAATTGGAAGCAGTTTGCATAATTTCGCCAAGCAAGATGCAAATCGCTAATGACTTCTGGCGAAACTGGATAGCTATAAAGAATTATCCGTGTATAGATAAAGAATTTAATCGATAGCTCGCCAAATGGGTGGTCGATTGTTTCTCTGCATAAGGGTATGTATTATCATAAGTCGACTTTGAATGTAATTGCATCATTAATGAAAAAATCTAAACGGGTAGATTCGAGTCAGTAGTTCAAGTAAAAATAATTCAAACCGATTCAGTGATCTCTGATGACGAAATTAACGGACACTAATTTAAGATCAAAGACAAAGTCAACACGAAGAAATGACGTTTATTACAGAAAAAGATCTTGCTAAATTATCATTAACTCTTTTACTCAAACTGGACAAAACTGGACAATGTGCAAATGAGTTATGCACATTTCATGATAATGACAAAAATTACCAACAATAAAATGACTTGGAACGTAAGTCAAAATATTGGAAAGTTCCATTACAAGAAGCAACATGTTACATTTATGAGCTATATGTAAAATAACGGATACGTTACATTCGCCGGATCTCATCCTATCCATGGACTTGCTGAGGTATGTAATGGATTAGGAATTTCGCACGCAAGCTACGTTCTGTTGATATCACGATTCAGTTCATACGTAGCGGGTAAGGGGCTTGCCAGGGAATTGATGCTGATAAAGACCTTTGTGCCAGAGGGTGCATGAGTATCCACTCTGGACTAGAGGAGTTTGTGAATGGTGGGGACAAACGGTTTAAACATTTGAGGGATTGATTATGTTTATTATTGATATGGTTTGTATAATCAATAGAACATATTTTGTGCGCACGTTTTGTTTTCATTCTAGTATACCTACTTTTGCACACATACATACATACATACATACATACATACATATATATTGATAATTAGTAGGGATAATTCCAAGGAGTATATTAATCCTTAAAGAGCTCAATGTAAGAACAGAGCTATTATTTCGTTGACTTTTGCATCCATGAAGTCCACGAAGTAATAACCAAATAGATTTTCTGTATCAATATATATATATATATATATATATATATATATATATATATATAGTAAAGGTAATAAATATATTGGTATAGAATCCTAGTGGATCCTAGTAATATAAAATATTAAAACTGATCCACAATATATATTATATGTGGATATAAACCAAATAATTATATATTAGCAACTGTATATGCGTTCGTTAGCGTGTATACCTAGATAAGCGAATAAATATTTACTTAATTTAATATATGGTGTAAACAAAACAGTTCTCAATGTTGTTAGACAGAGCTAAGAAGTATATATTAATGAATATACATATACCTACGTTTGTAGTGCAACTTAAAGTTTCATGGTTTTCCCAAGTCGTCAGGCACGAACTGGTGAATGAACACTGTTTTTTTAAAAACAACTGTAATAAGTGTTTTATTCACCAGTTCGTGCCTGACGATTTGGGAAAACCATGAAACTTTAAGTTACACTAAATAATATATATATATATATATATATATATATATATATATATATATATATATGTGTGTGTGTGTGTGTGTGTGTGTAAGGAATTCGTCGATTTTATCCTCAATTTGACATTGTTTCGTATTACTCTAAACGTTATTTTCGTGGATACCCATGTTTTAGTTTAAATGACGACAACCAGTTTATTTTTTTTAAAGGTCGTCTACTTAAACATCCACAAAAATAATGTTTAGAGTATTCTCAAAGTGCGGATAAAACATCTTGTAACGTTAACGGCTATCTAGCAGCGAGCTTCCTATTGTAGTCAGGGCAGATGATTCCTCTGATGGATCAGCAGCTTCATGTCCATGACTGCGACGAACATTCAAGTGGGAGGTCATCGACTGTATTTTGAGCTGGAGAGGTTTCCTCTTCTTGAGCATGACAAGAATGAATGAATACCTTTCAAGCTTTCAACTCAGATACGTGTAGGGAACTAGTCAACTATGTGTGCAACTGCACAGCGACCCTAAGACCACACCTGGTTATGGGACTGATGACGATGATGATGATGACGATGATGATGCAAGTGAGATAATCGCGATAGACTTCCGCTAAATTGGAAGGAATCTTTAAAAAAGCAGAAGGCTTAAAGAATAAGAAATTTAATGAACAATTCAAATCGATTCAATTATTTACTCATAAATTGACCATAAATTTCTGAAACACAAACAATTGGAAAATATTCTCTGAAACACGAAGAAATAGTGAAATCTAATTAGCCTAGAAAGTTGGCAAATAATAATCCGAACATTTAATAAAAACACTTCGGCCAATGTATTCGTCGGCCGATGTATTTTTTGGCCGATGAATTCTGCCTCAATCTTAATCGGATAATCTTTGAACAAACAATTTTTCTTATCCAAATCATGAACCTAAAATTGAACCGAAAAGAAAAAGCTTTGTTTTCCGTCCCCAGTTGATGAAATACAGGTACACAAACGGGCAGTAATCACAAAGGTATAGATACTCGTCGAAATAAATCATTTAACACGGTTTAATTTGCAATAGGGAACCATCTCAAATCATTTTTTGAAAAAAGTTTTTTACAAATTCTGATTTTTGATAAACTTATTGTTTCACTTCAAAAGTAAAAATAATTTTGCTTAAGCAAATTGGAAAATCTCGAAAGAAAATCAAATAATTTTTTAATATCTTCATATAAAATTTCTTAATTATTAATTAAGCACAGATGAAGAATTACATTCCTGAATAAAACTCTTCCTCTCTTTAACAGAAAACTTGATGAAGCTCACATTTTACACCTCGACAGACGATGAAAATTTGTTTTCGATTCAATCACAAACTTCAGGAAATTAAATTTTCTTTTCGTTAGTAAAACTAATCAACATCACTTTTGTGATTTCTAAATACGACGTCCGTCAATTAAATTAAAAATTCGAAGATTCACAAAAGACTAATGAAAATAAACCAAAGTGAAATCATTTTTTGAAAAATCGAGCCATAAATGGGTCATTAAAATGTCTTTTATTTCAGAGTTATGCGTTTTCATTGTTCATATTTGAAGGCCGTTAATCAGCCGAAAATCTGTTTTGAATAAGGAAATAATATATATAAGTTAACTACTTTCATCTAGAAACAATTGGTCATTGTTTAGACTCATGTTCAAATGTAAAATCTTTGTTAGTACAATCAATATTATTTTCATCAAGGGTAATAAAACCAACGAAGATATTTTCCATTTAAATTCTATATGAATATAAAACTTTATTAAGTGAATCATTTCTTCCATTTATAGAAAGAGAAATGTTTTTGCTCTCTTTCTGAAAAAAAAAAGAAAGAAAGAAAAAGTAACTTCAGGCCGCTATTCAGTTGTGACGCACAAAGCAAACACAGGAACTTCTGCATCCTATCCCAATCGTATTGTACGATCAATCATTTGCTAAATATGCAACATTTATACTGACAAAAAAATGATGGCCTCACAGGTGATATTATTTCTCATGCATAATTAAATTTTATTTCTTTTTTTGTTCATTTTGTTTAAGGGTAATAATTGGCAAAGATTTTTTAGGTTTTAAACGAGATGAGGTATTATATACACTATTTACATTAGTTGGACTATTGTCCTCATCTTTGTCGCCATATTTAAATATAGCGACAAAGATGAGGACAATAGTCCGAATAATGTAAATAGTGTTTTTAAACGACTTTGTAAATTTGGGGAAATTACGTTGGAAGCTAGTTAGCTTGATAAATATGTAGAGACATCATCATCATCATCATCATCAACAACAACAACAATAATCGCAACAGCACCAGTAGCAGCAACCGTTATTGTTAGTCCACTGTAGGACACATGTCTTTACTGCATCCTTCTATGACGACAGCGACTGTGCTCGTTTCTGACGTGTCTTATCGACAAATCGCTCTATCTCATCTCTCCGTCTTTAGTCTTTTCCTACTGTATTTGTTATTCATTGGGCACAAATGAAAAAACCTTTTACTCACATTTCCATTATAAATCTCCTTCGTGAACTCGAAAATGTGTCTACCCTTTCTAAATCTATTCCTCGTTATCTGAGCGCTTCACAGATTAATTGAAGAATTTACTTCAGCTCACCATTTAAAAATAAACTTGCTAACGGACATTTCATGGATAGAATCATCTCCTTTTATGAAAATCAGGTTCTCTGTAGTAATATCCAACATAACAACAATGGCTAGCGCCAACTGAAAAAGAATAATCCATCTCCAGACCAGGAATACACTCGAAAAAAAGGTAGCTTCTGTGTTTGGTCGGATATGAAAGCTTTTATCACTCATAAAGTGATGAACCAAAACAAAACAGTTAACGGGGAATTTTGTTATCAATTGAAAGCATTGCAGAGGAATTTGCAGAAAGAAAAAAAACGCCTATTATGTGGTAATTCTAAAGGTGAGTTGCTCTTACACGATAATCTGAGACAATGTATTGCCCTGGTCACCGATGAAAATATTGCTTTATTAATTATCGAATTTTTCCCTCGTTGCTGTTAGTCTCCTGAACTTGCTCCATATGGCTATCATCATTGAAATAATTTTAGAGGGAAACAGTTTATTAATTCTAAAGAGGTTAAAGCTGATATTGAGTGTTTCTTTGAATCGAAACCCGAAGAATTCTGCGCCGAGGGTCAATAATTTGCTAAATAAATGGGATGATGTTATAGACTATGAGGGAATAATATTATTTTGATTAAATATATCTATTAATACCAAAAAATCATTTGTTTCATTTCCATCTTCAAATGAGATTTCATTTCAACTCATAGAGACTTTATCTGTTTAGGTCATTTAGCAACTTTTGTAAATCAACCGAGGATTTTTTTTGATTCTAAGAAAATGTCGTCTGCAAATTGTAAAAGTTTGAAATATGGCCGGTTTATGTTTACTCCCATTTGTTCATATGTCATTTTCTGGTAGATACTTGACATAAATTAATCAGATGACGTCATATCCTTTGGAAATCTATATATTTTCTGTGCTTATGAGTAGTTAAATTATTGAGGAATGTTCAGTGCATATATTCTAAATAACTCTTATCTAATTCCCTTAATACACTGTGTTTTTATAGTGACTTAAAGACGTTGCTCTGTTCTATCGATTCGGGTGCTTTATCCTAGTCAACATCGAGCGCTAAACAAAATTGAAGGCTAGATCGATTGTTGGGCGTCTGTCAGTGAGTGATTTTTAACAAAGTTCTACACACAGGCCATGGCGAGGGAGCTCGACGTCGCACTGTTTGGTCGTGACATCGAAATGTTCAGAGTTACTTCTCTTATGTTTCTCAAAATGCTTGTCTGTATAAAGGTTTCCATCAACAGGCTAAAGGATTTTGAATGGACAGGATCACTTTTCCAATTTCATGAGGATTTGAAAGATAACTAATTTCATTCCATCCTGTGTATCTCTTAACAAACAGGTATTCGATTCCATGAGGAATGATAAAATGAAGAAAAACCATTTGATTTTCATAAGGAATGAAAGGTTGACTCAGACAATTTAATAACTTCTCAAAATGACGGTGATTCCTGACGATGATTAGAAATTGTTCGATCCTAATTGATTGGGTTTTAATCAAATTTTATTGTAATAGAAAAGTTACACGTGTTAAAAAAAGAAACAAAAAACATTAGTCATCAATCAGTTAATAGCTATATTCAGGAACAGAATGAATGACTTCTCGAGATGTGGTAACGTCCAAAATTCACATTATTCATAAATTTGAATTGGTTCATTTGGTATGGATTTCAGCAGATAGATAGATCATAAGTTGCAATCTGTAAAAAATCAGATTATTTACAAAACTTTTATAGTTTATTCATCAGTTGTCTGAAACCTGGATTCATATTGGAGTTCGTTCGATCACCTGAAGCCATTATCAGGACGGTTAATATTGTCTGGAACAAACAGAAATGTTTTATTAGCTTAATCCTGACATTTTAGAATCAAAATATTTCTAATTTGAATTTAAGCGTATCTTATACATTTGACGATATATTTTAGATTTTTAAAATTATTCCGTGAAGCGACACAAAACGTGACATCGCCGGAAGACGAAAATATTCAATTTATAAAGTTATTTTAAAATACCATTGCCGAGAGGGAAGGAGATTTTATGTGGGTTTCTTCTTTTGTTTAAGTCAGTTACAAAGAGAAATGTATAAGTTTTGAGAAGAAGTACATGAAAACTTATATGTCAATATTAATTTTTGAATTTTTTAGAATGTTATAAGATAAACATTATGATTCAATGAGAAGTTGGATCCTCAACCAATACGAGTGTAAAAAACAGAGGAGAACGTTTGGCAATTTTGGGGGCTAAGCGGTAAAATTATAAATTTTCTACACCACATCATTTAGAGACTACATTATTTCTTAATAATGACTGTAAAGTTGAAAGTACTCGAAGAAAAAGAAAAATATGAACTACGAACAGTTTATGCACAACTTCTAACATAATACTCAATATCTTGTTGTGGAGGGGAACCCACCTCTCCAGAATGCGGATGCAGGCAATCGTAAGTAGTGGGAGAACGAAGAGAAGGCTTTCTCTTCCTCTCTTGTCGAACTCTCTGCCTCCGGACGGAGAAGAACCTAGAAGAGGCTATGCTGAAGAGAGGAGTCTCGTTTAGGGAGGTAGACAAACCCGACTCCCTTTATACGGGGTCTACGGGCAATTTTTGCCCGAGCCTATGGGCTCAGAACGCCTCTCGTTAAAAACTGGCCACATCTTGCCTTGTGAACAGGTTGGTAAATAGATATTGATAGGAGTTAACAAGTAGAGAGTTAGAGATCTAGTTTATCTGCTTACTAACGATTTCAGCAAGACTACGTCGACTTCAAGCGACATACATCTTGTTTGGGTTATCTTAATTCAGTGCAATGAAGACAACGGCGGCGACGGGAATTCGATTTACAGAAAAAAATTTTGGTGGATTTCGTGTATATTCACAGCGCGTCGCGGAAGTCGATATACTTCAAGGCTGTATAATATATGGATATGAGGAAAAAACAAAACAATCTTTTTCTTCCTAGTTAAAGACTAGTGGTACGAACTAAATACGCTATGGAAGAATTAAAGATATTTATTCAGCAGCTATTACAACAAATGCTACGGAGTAGATTGAATATCACGAACAGATAAAAACAATCCTGGGACTCAGTCGCTAACTCAGTGAATTTCATTATGTCCCAGAAGTGAGATGGGGTTCGAATGGATGTTGGGCCGAGAAGCCTTCACCTCCATTCCCAACAGCTTGGAGATAAGCGGGAAGAATTACCCTGTCATCGTGATGGGGAGAAAACCAGCCTGTTGGGAGTGTGGTGTAATTGGTCACTTCGCCCCTTCCTGCCCAGAGAAGAAAGCCTCTGGAAACCCGCCTAAGTTTGACTCAGATCCCTCTGAAACTACTTGTTCTGCAGTGCTTTTAATGTGTCTGAATGTGGCTGGCACAGGTGGTAAAAAAAATCAGGTTGGGTCTTTTCCAGAGCCCACATAGCCCGCAAAAAGATGGCGGAAGATAAACAGGAATGGCTGGTCGTAGTTAGAGAGAGATCTTCGCTGAAGCCCCCAAGACCAAAAACATTAACAGTCCCATTCCCAAAGTGAGTCTCTGGCTAGTTACGTCAGCAGATTACATGAACTAAGGAAAGGTCAGCTTCTTTTCCACTAAGTCACTGCCACCATCCCATCAAAAACTCTCCCCCCTTAAATAGGTGTCCATACCAAGAACACGGTCACAATTTCCTGCTCTAACGTAGGCCAAATAAGATAGTCAACCTGGGCAAGTTGCGGTGTCTCGCTCCTCAGCCTCTGCCTTATCTTCCCCGTCACACAAAATGTCTGGCTCTCCTTAAGTGACTAGGTCACTGACCCCAGCCCCTTTGAAGATGTTCTCATTTAAAGGGGTCCGATTTGCTGTATACCTCCCGCTCTTGTCAGTTTCCTTCTCCAACATTGCAAAACGCATAAAAGACGCAGAGAACCCCATCAGTGGAAACAAAAGCGCAAAGAAGGAAAACTAAATTGCCGTATAATCCCGGGGAGGACGTCTTTCGGGTGTCCCCGAGCCAAATGGAAAGAGCCAAGCAGTATGGTAACCGCATCAAGCCCCTGAAGTATCTGTAGTCGATTCAGAAGTTTGCGGACAAAGATATCGATGACCAGAGAAATTTTTTATATTGTTATCAGAACTGGCTCGGGGTGTCGGCAGAATTGGGAGATGGTGGAGGAGGCTAATAAAAGCTTTGAAAACACGCCTCCATTGGTAATCGTCGAGAATAACGAAACGAAAAAAACTGAGAGAATCATGCTCAGAAGGGGGTCCCAGTTTTTGGTCACCCCTCCCTATACAGAGGACTTTTCTGTGGCATATCGAGGGTCCCGCGATTGACGGTCACATTATGACTGAAATCAACCGGGAGTCAATAGACGAGGCTGTCGGTATCCTCACCCCGACAATTTTTAAGGCAAACGGCCAACCCTAGAAGATCTGACAATTTCACTCGGCTAGTACTGTAGCGGAGGTTTGAATCAAAGGGCGAGATTCGATTGTGACCGTCAGTGCCTGGGAATAGATATATGTTCTGTACAATAGACTCGTTTCCATTCTGGTGACGAGAATGTTATACTGTCGAAGAAGTTTGATATCTCAGCGTATTATGATGGCCGCTCTGGTTGGGGAGTTCTTGGCAGGTAAGCCGTTCCTTGAATGATGTGTGTTCACTTGTCTTCGCGGATCCGGCGATTTTTGTGTGGTGGACACTACCATAAAAAATCAGACATTTTGTTTCATTGGGATTTATGCATCCAACATCTCCAGGGAAGGAGCTGCCTTACTTCGGCGTATCGATTCGTGTCCGATGGCATCTCGTCGTGTAATTTTAGCGGGTGACTTGAATGCACCCCTCGATCTCGATATAAATCAGACGGAGTCTAGATTAGGTACTAACAACTCGGATATAAAACCATTTCGGGACTTTATGGACAGGCTGGATCTTGTCAATAAGTTCAGCCCCAGGTGGTATTGTGGACTTGAACTATTAGCGTAAGTCGTTTTTCTTTTGTTTTAGCCGTTGAGTTTAACTTAGCTATGGTATGGATGATCATCGGCCCCTTTATCGGCGACCTTGAAACTTTTAGAGTCATTCTTGTTATCCATTCATGTTTTTCGATTTTGGTCGAACACCGATTTTACAATTCTAACAAACATTCCGCCAGTGACATGCCTGATGGTTTATTGGGGGTTAGGTATTACCCGGTAAACTCTTAGAAACATTTGACGTGCTTCCCCATTTACTTTCTCAAGACTTGCTTTATTCAATGCTCTTTTGAACGTTCCCACAAAGAGTTCCGCTTGTCCGTTCGACCTTGGGTGATACGGCGGGGTTTTAAAAAATCTTCGAATTCTTTATCCATGACTTGCGTTCCGTTATCAGAGACTATGGTATTTGGCATGCCATATCTCGCAAACAGTTTATGCAAGAAATTCACAGTCACTGATGTTGGATTTTTTATTTATAAATGTCCAGCAATTTAGTGAAACTATCAACTACCACAAGATAATGTAATCCATTCATAGGACCTGAAAAATCTATATGCAGTGATGATCACGGCGCTTCTGTATTTGGCCAAGTTTCTATCTTTGTGATAGTTTTGCTGTTAGAGCACAACTTTTGCAAGCTTTCACTATATTTTCAATATCTTGGTCCATTCTGGTCCAATATACGAAACTTCATTCTTGAAATACCAAGCTGTCCGTTATGAAAATACTTCAATATTCGCCTCTGTAACACACTTGATATTAAAACCCTTTGCCCGAATATTATTATCATTGCATAGCGAGTAAGCGTTTAAATTTGGATTTCATTCTTTCTTACTTTCTTTCATTTGCATTTTTTTATTTTCGCAATTGAGACGTCATTTTCCAAGACGTAATTTACCACGTCTGAAACAAGGATTTATTCTCCTTTTTGTACATTTGTCTTTTGCTTGTACAAACGCACATTCTTTTTTCTGAATTTCTTCAGCATCGTGTTTCAGACTTAGAATTGTCTCGTAATCTTTCACTATTTCTTACAGTGTAATATTAATGTTTCGTTCAATTTTTCACTCGCACTTCAGCATCTTTTTTCAACCTTGAACGAAAATGAACCCTTTGAACATATCTGGAGTCATTTCCTTTATTGTAAAATTTTACATGTTTTGCTGACGATACCAGCAGACGTGACAAAATCTTCTTCCTCTTTTTTCGTTATATTCATGCACCTCCAACAAATATTAAACAGCTCTTTTAACTAAAGATTTTCGTCAGAAAATGTACCGTGTCTTCAAACATGATTTCACCTGTTTTTTTTTTTTTCAGTAATATATTTTTCATACTATATCAGAGCTATTTTCCTCAACAACAATCTCGTTTTTTTCTTATCTTCCCAACCACTGCATTCCTGAGTATTTGTTCATATCTACGAAAATACACAGAAAAAGTCAGTTCCTCATCAAGATTGTATGCAAATTCTGATATGGTATTTTGAACAGTGTCTGGCGCAAGAGACGTTGAAGATTTGTATTTTCGTCATAATTATATCCAACTTCTCTTGATATTTTTTGTAGTTCTAGCAATTGTTGATTTTGTTGTTGTGGTTTTGTTTCAGTTGTTGTTGAATTTCAACTATCGAAATCAAAATTTGCTCCATATTCGCAAGAAGTTTTTTTCATACATCCAAGTGAATTTTTTTCTTCTACACAACAGGATTTTTTTAAAACAACGTGGTTAAAATTCTTGTCGTCAATTGTATCCTAGTTCCCGAAGCAAGTATATTTTTCCGTACTTGTTTACTCAGTATGAGTTTCCAAAATCCTTGTAATTCCAGTTACAACTCGTTTGAAATCTCGAGTCCTCGTTTCTGTTATAAGTCGTAAGATTTCTGAAGCCTCGTCACATTATTATGTCTGAGTTTCAAATCCCTCGTCGCCACTGTTATAAAGTGTGCCGTAACACCTGTATTACTCAGTCTGAAAACTGACTCCAAACGGCAGGTATTTACCCATACTTACCCACAAGGTGTGATTTGGCACAAGGCCTGTTTTTATGTTAGACCCGGTACACCGGAGGTCGAATATGTCTACCTCCCCAGACGAGGCTATTACCTACGAGCAGAGTCTCGTCTGGGTTCCCTTCTGCCCGAAGGCAGAGAGTTCGACAAGCCTGTCACGAGCCTGGCAACTAACGGTTTCTTCTCTCCTGATCTGGAGCTCTTTATTTCTAGTTCTTGTCATATAGTCACCTGGGGTGTAGTATTTACGCCACAACACTAAATATGCCTTATTCATATATATATATATGGATAATATACCTCTCACTATATATATATATATATATATATATATATAAGCTCTATCTGCTTGACATTGGACGCTGTTTATTTAAACCGATGCTTCGTGATAGCAAGTTTGTTGGTTTGTTGTTGTTATCATTTTTATTATGTTTTTCATTGCAGCTATTGGCAAGATTCACAGATTTTCTTTTTGATGTTTTGTGCAGTATTTAGAGAAATATTTGTCGATGGGCTTCATAAATATTTTACATTTTTATTGTAAACAATGAACCATATGATACAGCTTTTTATTGTCTGTGTGTGCGTAAATGTTAGTCTGCTGAAAAAGAGTTTTTTTGCTGTTATTTCATAATCGCTTTTGGCTGAAAATTTTTTCATTTGACGAATTCTCATATAATCTCTGTCTGATGGATTGTGTCTTTTTTTTTGCGTGGATAGTTCGAACAAGTATATATGTAAATTGGTTAGTCTTTTGGTTTTCTGAACGTTTGATATATATCGTTTTGGGAATTTTAAAGCTACATTTAGTAGTCTACCTATATTTGGTCTATTATAATATCAATTTCGAATCATGGCCCTTTGAATTGTTTAATAATTTCTTTTCTAGTTTTATCTTATTTTGTTTGTTGCAGTTTTTCAAGATTATGAGCCCGTCGTCTCTGTGCAGAACTATATCTTTTTTGTATTCCTTTGTTAATGAGATGGATTTATATAATATATATTCAGTGATGAATGGATCAAAATCTATAATATCATGTTGCACGAATGCCCAGTTGGGTATGTGGTTTATGTTAGGCAACCAATCTATTACTGATCTTGTCTTTTTCTTTTGGGGTAGATCTAAAGTTGTTCGTAGTTCAGTGTTAATTTCTTCTCGTATAAGTTTAGTTATTTTTCCTAGTTTGCTTTTGTTCGGTTTATTAGTCTGCATATTGAGTTAGGTCTGGAGTTTTCTTTGTAGTCTTTTAGTGTGATGAATGCTTATGATATTGCAAGGCAGTTTATGAGATCATGAAGGTTGGGTCTTTGTGTGATTTCTTTGGCCTCGACATTAATTTCGTGTTCTGTTTCTTTGAGTATTTTCTTTTATGCTTTTGCTTAGATTTCCTTTAAAGTAATTTCTTGTACTCTTGGGGTTTTACCTTTTATATATGTTTCTAGATTTATCGGCAGAGACGAAGATGTTAGGTGATCTTGTTTAGATCATGCTTTAGTTTTCCATGAATTTCATCTCAGTTGTTATGAAATTTTACCGTTTATTTTCCGGTCCTTCTAAATATTATCTTCTTCCTTGCATAGCAGATATTTTTAATCCGTACTTTTCTTTTAGTGTTATTTGTGTTACATTTCTGATATGTTCTCCATTTCATTCTTTTTATAATACTATTTTCTATCAATTTTAATTTGTATATTGATGGTGGTAGTGTGGAGATGTTCTTTAGGGAGATGTTGATGCTGATTGTCTGTGAGTTGATGTAAATACAGTGAGTGTGTTCTAATGATTTCATAATCTGGGTGGAATTATATTGTTTGGAATTTCCTATATTTATGAAGAAAAAATGCTCAGTATTGAAAATTGGACGATAAAAAATGAAAATAAATAAAAAACACTCGAAACGAAGAGAATCTGCGAATAAATAAATTAATAAGAAAGTAAATAAATAATTAAGAAAGAAAACTTGTGACCAAGACTATAAATAATCTAAAACATTTCCACCTTGTTCAACTTCTAATGACGACGAGTTGCCTATATATATATATCTGGAGCCTGCACAAGTAGGTTATGGTACATAGTTTGAAGATAGCTTGAGGCGTTAAACTGACAGTAAATAGGTATTGTTAAATCGTATGACCACACACACTTTTTCTACCCACTCTCTCTCTATTATCTCTCTCAATATATATATATATATATATATATATATATATATATATATATATATATATATACAGATGAGAGAAAAGAACAGATGAAGCAAAATCCCGCTGTTTGTAGCATTTACTTTTGAAAAAAGTGCTCAATACAAAGTAGAGCAATATATTATTATTTTATTGTAAGATATTATAACAAAAAAACATGTTGAAATCGCTACACAATAGCTTTCGTATTTCGGCCATAAGTTGTACCTCTTCAGGCGATGGTAAGTGACTGGTGATTAAATAATTTTTAAGAAAATTTCAAAAACATAATATTACCTATTTTCCGAAAGAAGAGGGGAATAAGAAAACACAAGGTCAGAATTAAAAATAGACTTGTGGGTTTGTCTTGATCAACCAATTAAATGTCAGATCTACGCTAAATAGAAAATTAAGCTCAGAGAGTGAAAGTGAGGGAGTTATTTTTACATGACATGATACGCCAGAACTTAGATCATCATTGACAAATACGGAAAATATATCAGCAACAAATGTATTGTGATTGTAGACAAATATGACATGTATAATCTTTCCAAAGATGTTGACGGGAGGTGAAAAAGGATAATCAGACGTAAAGTTAATTTCAACAGAAAAACTTTTAAAAAATTGATATATTCAGGAAGCTTCTTAAAGGAACCTGTAGATAAAATTAAAAATGTGGAATATCTATATGAAATATAAATAATACTAACTGGACGGTAACTTATGGCAATACTAAATCGGAATAAACAAAATAACATAATTGCTTGTAGTGGTTGGACTGTTATTTGCTTATAAATTATGGCTATAAGAAATGGTACTACTATCTAATTTTTAAAAGATTTAACTATATTGTATGGTAAAAGATAAACTGTGTCGGCAATGTAGAGTTAATTCGCTTCTTTGGCTTAGCAGAGATTTTTTTTGTCAGCAAATCGGATAATTTCTAATTTTTATGTAAGTATAAGACGTATGGTTCATTTAAAGATTTACAGGTTCTACCTTTTTTTTAGTATTTTCCATTTTACCGTAAGGGCTTTGTTAACTTCTTTTAAGTTCTAAAAATATTTAGAAAGTGACGTCATATTTCTGTAAGTGCTATTGGTGAAAGATAATATATGTTGATATCACCTAGTTTTTAACTGTTGGATTTTCTGTGCCTAGGTAAACAAGAGAGTCCTCTTTTTTAATAAATACAATTTA